>CM062816.1:1877238250-1877676270 GCA_031772625.1 Pinus tabuliformis
GCAGGCTAAGCGCAGGTTCAAGAAGGGGTGTGTACTAATTGCAGCCCATATTTCCAGTGACAAGGGTAAAGATGTTGAGGATGTAGAAATCTTCAAGAGATACCATGTATCACAACAATTTCAAGATGTGTTTCCAATAGAGATTCTATAGTTTCCTTCCCATAAGGAAGTGGAATTTTCTATTGAGTTGGTATCAGGGGCAACATCAACATCAAAGGCACTTTATAGTATGAGCAAACTAGAGTTAGTAGAGTTGATGTTGCAGTTGAAGAAAATGCTTGATAAGGGATGTATTAGGCAAACTGTATCACCTTGGGGTCCACTAGTGTTGTTCGTGAAGAACAAGGATGGTACCCTAAAGGTGTTCAGTGATTACAGGAAGTTGAACAAGGTATCCATCAAGAACAGGTATCTGTTTCCGAGGATTGATGATTTGTTTGACTAGTTGAAGGGAGACATATTGTTATCAAAGAGTGGTCTAAGATCAGGATACCATTAGGGACGCATCAAAAAAGGGGACATCTACAAGACTACTTTAAGGACCAGGTATTGGAATTATGGGTTTGTTGTGGTTCCTTTTGGTTTCACTAATGCCCCAACTAATTTTATGTGCTTGATGAATAGTGTGTTCTAACCTTATCTGGACAAGTTTGTTATTGTATTCATTTATGATATATTGATATATTCTAAGAATGAAGAAGAGCATTTCAAACACTTAGCAATAATATTGAGATTTCCAAGAGAGCATTAGTTGTACACTAAGCTTGGCAAGTGTAGATTCTTTCAGACAAAGGTACATTACTTGGGACATTACCTGGGAAGGCATAGCAATGGATCCAAAAAAGATAAGAGCTATCATGGATCAGACAACTCCTAAGAACATGGATAAAGTAAGATTATTCATGGGGATAGCATGTTACTAAAGGAGGTTCATCAGGAACTTCTCACACATTACATATCCTATTATATCATTATAAAGGAAAGGTAAGAAATTTTAATTCATAGAGGAATCTGCGACCAGTTTTGAGCAGTTGAAACAGTGGTTGACCAATGCTCCGGTTCTTAAGATTGCATATCCAAACAAAGAGTTTTTGGTGTGTACATATCCCTGCAAGAGGGGACTTGGTGTGGTCTTGATGTAGGAGGGGAAGGTGGTGTGTTATGAGTCCAAGAAGCTAAATGAACACTAGAAGAACTATGTCACTCATGATCTTCAGTTGGCAACTATTATCCATGCGTTGAAGATTTGGAGGCATTATCTTCTTGGAAAGAGGTTTGTATTGATTAGCGATCATAATGGGATGGGATATCTATTTGACTAACTGAATATGAATTCTAGGGAGGGTGCGTGGCTGACCATGATCAATGAGTTTGATTTTTAGATCAGATACATTAAGGGTAAGGATAATAGGGTTGCACATGCTCTTAGTAGGAGAGTGCAGATGAACCATGTTGCAACACTAAGCTCTTATGGGTAAAATTCACAGGATCAGATCTTAAAGGAAGGCCATTAGGATGACTGGTACATGGATCTTAGGCACAGGTTACAACAAGGTACAGGTGATTAGTACACAGAATATCATCTCACGATAGATGGTTTGGTGCGATTCAGGGACACGATTTGTGTGTTACATGACAGTGGGCTCAAGAAGTTTATCTTTATGGATTTTCATGTCAAGCCATATTCAAGACACCCAAGATATTAGAATACATTTAAAACACTGAATAAATTCTACTATTGCCCAATTCTGAAGAAGGAAGTGGCATAGTTTGTGGCTAGATGTTTGGATTGTCAACATGTGAAAGTAGAGTGTGAGCATCTAGGTGGTCTACTACAGCTTATTCTGATTCCATAATGGAAATTAAAGGTCATTTCCATGTATTTAGTTACAGGTCATATGTGGACATCGAAGCAACATGATTATATCATGGTTGTGGTTGATAAAGTGAGCAAGGTGTCACTTCATTCCAATGAAGACTACATATTCTGCTAGTGAGGTTGCACAAGTCTTCATCAAGGAGATTGTGAGATTGCATTGTGTAGTGAAGAATATTGTGTCATACATGGATACTAAGTTCACTTCCAAGTTTTGGAAGGAGTTTTTTACAGGTTTGGGGACAAAGTTGGCCTTCAATACAACTTATCATCTGCAGATATATGGATAAGTAGAGAGGGTCAACATGATTATGGAGGATATGCTGAGGATGTATTTCATGCACCAACAAAGGATATGGAGGAGTACCTTCCATTGATCGAATTTTTTTACAATAATGGTTATCAAGAGTCACTGACGATAACTCCATTTGAGGCACTCTATGGGTAGAGTTTTAATACTCCCATCAACTAGATTGATCCAGTGAACATGGTGCTTATTGGACCAAATATGTTGGCAAAAATGGAATAGGATATGAAAGTTATAAAGAAGAAGCTAAAGGCAACATAGGATAGACATAAATTTTATGCATAGCAGAACTTGGAATTAAGAAGTTTCAGTTTGGGGAGCATGTGTATTTGTGCATTGAGCCCAAGAAGAGCTCCATGAGGACTGGATCATGTGAAAAATTGGCACAATGGTATTACGGGCCATTTGAAATCCTTGAGAGGATTCGACCAATGGCCTACAAACTTGCACTGCCTCCAACAGTGAAAATCTGTGATGTTTTCCATGTTTCATTGATTAAGAGATATGTAAAGGATGTTTATCATGTTATTGATTGGTCTATATTACAGGTGGAACCAGAAGGGAATTCCATCTAAAACCTAGTGCATACTTTAGTGGAAACAACTCATGCTCTAGAACAAAGAAATCAAGCAAGCTAAAGTGGAGTGGAAGCACTTTGGCTTGATGAATCTACATGGGAGATGGTTGATCAGATGTGGACTATGTATCCTTTGTTGTTTTCTGGTTGAGGCAAAGAAATTTTGGTATATGTATATATGTACATGAATGTAAATACCACCATAAGTTGTGTTATAAAGCTCCAATAAGTAGTATGGTTGTCATGTTGTCATGTTTGTCATGATGGTTTTGTTGATGAGTAGGTTGTTCATTGTAAATATTTCAATGAGTTGTGTTATAAAGCTCCATGGGCAGTATGTTTTTCTTTTTAGTATTCTTGTTGATTATAGGTGTCATAGGACATCGAGAACGGTGTTCCCCTCAAGTGGAGGGGTCTATAACAGCCCCTAGTTAATGTAGGTTTTAACCCTGTACAAAAATTACCTACAAACTAATTCTTAAAAATAGAAAATAAACAATGGCGAGAATGATTGATTTTTATTTATGTTCCTTTCAATGTTACAATACATATATATACATGTAGAAGCATTCATAAATCCCAGCCCATTAACCCTGGATTAGAACGTAACCATAGTTCCTTTGACTGGATCTACAAGATACCATGGGAAGAAAACCATCATGCCCAAAACCATGTGCAAAACTCATGCACAAAACCATAGGTAGGTTCGCCCACCTAATATAGGGTCCAATTTTTTTTCACGGGGTGTTATCGTGGACCCCGTGCAAGTGGGCTACCTCCCCCCTCTAACCCCCCTGCATGTGGAGCTAGTTGTGGAAAGAATATAACACACACCCAACAGTTAAAAGTTCATGTAATAAAAGCTAATAAACGAAAAATAAGACCAAGGTCAAGGGACACTTATTCCAAGATGAATGTTGGGCTAAATATCCTAGTGGGCATCAGATGTTGTGTATTATGGCTAGGGGGAAATTGGAAAAGGCTTTAAAAAGGAAAAGAGATATTTTTGGCATTTTATTTATGAAAAAAAGGGAAAATAGGAGAAAAGGTAGGTGAAAGGTCACACGTTGCATGTGAGGAGGAAATTGAAAGAAAATTAAGGAGAAATGAAGAAGTTAGAAGAACAAGTAATAAAGAGATTAGAACATCAATTTGTAGCCTTTAGTCAGTTCCTTTTCAAAATTGGTTTTCAAAGAGGAGTAGAGAACCATCAGGACAAGTAAAGAAATCAATCAAAGGAAGGATATCGAAAGCAAAGGAAAGCAAGGATAAAGCAAGAAAAGGTTGGATCAAGCAGCTTCAACATGAATACTTGTAGGTAACTAATTGCATGTATGATTTCCTAGCTAGTTTTGGCATGCATGGTATGTGAATTTGTGTATTTGATTTAATTGTTGTCAGTAGCATGGATTTTGTTGGGTTTTGATAGTGGCTTTTAGCCTTGCCTTGCCATTTCTAGATATCCATGGTGTAATGGTATTCTTTCTTGGTTGAGCTCTGGATTGCTAGAAGGTTTTGGATCCAGGTGAGGTGATCTCAAGAAAATCCCAAGGGTTGGGGGTGGAGAATGTGTTCTCCGACAAACCCTTAATAGGTGGGTGGAGACAAGAAAATTCCTCAATGGATGGTGAAGGAATTTTGAGGCATCCAAGCTTGGTTTTGTTTTGTGATCTCAGATTCGGTTTCGATGAGATCATAGTATGGTGAGGCTAGAGGTGGTTTAACCTTTGTATTCCCTTGGTTGTTTATGGATTGGTTTATCCCATGAGATCCCACATTCATGATTGGATTATGACACAGGGGTGATTGGATGAAAGAAATATTTGGTTCAACCCAATCTATGGTCGGGTGGTACATGGGAGTCCCTGACTTGGTTGGCTTTTGCATACGGTTAAGAAGAGCTAAGTTTCTATTTTCTTTGATAAGTAAATGCACTTGTTATTATGTGTCCTATCATTGTTATGTATATGGTTTATATGTTGGTTATAAGCATGGTTATATGACAGATCTAAGTATGGCTCTTATCACATTTCATTCAATGAATGTTTGGTTAATGAATGCATGACCTAATTGGTGTTATGACAATTATTATGAGAATTCATAGATCCTTCTTGTTAAACCTCAGATAAGTTTTCATATCCTTATGTTCAGATAGGCATTCATGACCTGTAGGTTGCATGTTCATCATGTGTTTGATGAAATGTCAAACCTAGTTGGGAGAGATCAAGTCAATTCTTCGTTAAATTTTTGGTTTGTAAGGCTTTCTTCTATGTGATTCATCATTTCTGGAAGTTTCATTGAGTTTTCGGCAAGGGCCTGAGTCTTATCCCTGAAAAAGTGGCTCATAATTTTGGGTCACTAGCATAGAACTAACTGAGAAAGTCCATAATCGATGGTAAGAAAGACTATGGGAGAAACTGGAGGGTTACAGTTGCTTGGTGGCCTTGGCCATGGAGCGCCTGAGGCTCTAGGTCAATGAAACAGAGAGTTAACTCAAGGATTGGACACCTTAAGTGGTTGGGTTGCTCCTGAAGGTACTATGACACCTGAGGGAGGATAGTAAAGTCTAAAGCTGTCAAATACATTTTGTTAAGGCCATATCATAGGTTGAGTCTTATCATAGTGACCCTTAGCTCATGTTTACCCCAAGAAAACCAGTGAAAGTGCGTAAATGTCAGAGGACGTTGTTACAAGTCACTATTCCATAGATCCCTAGCCAACTTGGGTAGAGACCAATCTTGTTGGTGTCAATGATGTCCGATTGTGGAGGTGGAATCGTTGTGGTTGAGGGTTAGGTGGTTTGGCCTATGTAAACCCTCATTTGGTTTTGTTTGTTTTATTCCATGAGATCCCACATTCATGCATAGAATATGGCACAGGGGTGATTGGCTAAAAGAGAGATTTGGTTCAACCCAATCTATGGTCGGGTGGTACATGGAATTCCCTCACTTGGTTGGTATTTTCCTATTTTAATATGAGATATTTCCTTATTGTGATATATGAGCATCAATAGTGTTATCACAAAATCATGCTCCTGATAGGCTGCTGATCAGGAAGACCTTATGTAACTCTTTCAAACCAACTTTTGGCTGAGGCTTAACCTCCTCAACCTGAGAGGGCTCTCTCAAAGGTTAATGATTTTGATAAAGATTAGATGGCTAACTCTATGAAACAAGTGAAAAATATGAATGGTTGAACATGATCAATAAACATCCATTGGGCTTATGGAGTCAACAACACCTCAATATAACAATGAACTCAACCTTACATGGAAGTCAGGGCATTCAGCGTTTAAACATTCAGAACATAAACTCATATGGGACCACACAGTTTATAAATGTATACAGGAGGTCAGAGCACATTCAGTGAATTCTGAGTGATTATACATCCATACCACTGTAAGAATTAAGAAAAGGACAACATCACATATTCTGAACATAAAAAATCCTTCATGAATCCTAAGAAGTAAAGTCAAGCATGTATTACTGAAAATGAGTCTTACATAGGCCAAATACAAGCTTTTTCATAAAATTTCCAACCCTTTGCACAATAGATCTTCTTCTATATATAGAGCTCTTTACATAACTGAGATTCCTCCTCCAGCATGAGGGGAATTTGAATTCATCCTACTATGACACCTATGGATACATAAAACTAATTATTAAATGAAAATGACACCTAACTAGCAATCCTAGAGACCTAATACAACTAGGAGTGTAACTCCTTATCATGATTCAACAACCTTATCTAAGCATTTAAAGCATTATTTGACAACTTGCAACCTCAAGAAGTCGAATTTGATGAAGCCTCCCACGTGGTCATCTGACTGCTGAAGACAAACCCTAGAAATTAGGGAACATGTTTCCCTGTTTTTAGGTTTAGATCCTTGAAAATTGGCACGTGGGAAAGAGCCTTTATCTCTTCATCCATGACACATTTTACGAAACTGAAGGAGGTTTTTGTAGCACATGTTTTCCATAACAAAAACCTCTCCTGTTTTTTTAAAACATTTCTCCAGCTGTCCAGAAACTGTCCTTGAAAAACACGTGGCAAACAGGAAAAATCCGTTTTCTGAAAGTATGGTCTCAATGAAAGCTTAGTATCTCCCAACTGAAAACACTTATGAATAAATTGGGATAGGTTATTGTATCTGGAGAGTTTATGAAGAGAAAACTCCCTCAGAATTCCAAAATACATTTTCTTGTAACCAGAAACGGATCTTGAAAAAGACTGCTAAAACCAGAAGACAAAGCTTGACTTTCAGCAGTTTCGTAGCGCAAGTTTAACCATAAATTCTCCCACCTCAGAATGGAATTGAAGAAACTAAAAGAGTTTTATGTAGTGCATCATGTTAGGAAGAAAAGCCTCTTTCAGTTTGCAAAATCAAGTTCTCGAATGTTCAGGAAAGCTTTTGGAAGTTAACTAGTAAAAACAGTTTTTCTGCTAAAACAGGCTGCTACAGGGGTTTCGTAGCGCACTACGAAAACTCCTAGTTCAGTGATTTCGTAGCTACTTTAAAAATTTCTCCAAAATGATGTGAGATATGACTTATAAACACCTGGTAAGACTTCTAAAACATGGAATGAGGCTGTCAAACATTATTTGGAAAAGAGATATGATCTTAAAAGACTTCTAACCTTATGACCTAACCCTTAAAGCATGAAATGACCTAGAGACCCTTTAACACCATGACTAGAAGAAGGGTTTGTAAATGAGAATGACACTAATTGTGATGAGCTGACTCAAAACTTATAAGACTATGATTAGAAACAAGGCAACTTACCAAAGCTTAGAGACAAAGATTTTAGGGTGATAACAGTGGCTCCACTAGGGATAGTGTGCCCTTGTGGTATACTAAGAACTTGTAGCTCCAGTGCTGCTATCCATCCTATAGAATAAAACTCTGAACCTCTGCCCAATTTTCTCCTGAAGCCTTTATGTTTTCTGAACGAAGAATTCAAACTGCACCTACTGAAATAGATGCTTAGTCAACCTACCCTGAGCTTATTTGCACATTCCTACCTACCCTATCAGCTGCATTCTCCAATTGTAGCTCAAGGAACATGAAACTTCCAATGAAGCCAATCATCAATCTGATCTGAAACTTGGATCTCCTTACTGTGCTTGAAGCATAAATAAACCAGATACTGAAATAACCAAGGAAGCATGAGGTGTAACTGTTCTTCAAGATCAACATATAATTGGAAGCCTGAACAGTAAATCTTTTCCATGTAGTCAGCTATAGGGTCAAAAAACACATGGTTAGTTTGATGATTCTCATAACATTCTATATCTTCAAACAACTTATCCTCAACCACACAAGACCCCTTTGATGTGCTATCCAACTGCCTTTCTGCATGATGCCCATAGACAATGTAATTTTCCTCACTATTGTGATCATTCTTTGATGTAAGCTGCTGCAAGGAATTACATAAATGATCAACCTTTTCCTCTACCTGAGGGTTATAAAAAATTTCTTCCAATATTTCTTCTTGTTGTGTGTAATCATTTTTATCTTCATTATGATTCGAAGACTGAGAATACTGATGCATCTCTTCATTCATATCAAAGGATGAAACATGGTTTTCACAAGTAAATCCCTGCTGCTCTTCATGCTGTGTTTCATGAGATGTTATACTTTCTTCTTGGTGTTGAAATGCATTGTTATGAAGAGCCTCTAAAATTTCTTCATCCATAAATTCATCATCATCATAGCAATCCTCCAAATATTGAATAAAACTCGTAGAATGTTTACAACAATCTTTGACCAGCAATAAGGAGGGATGACACTCTTTATACATGTCATAGAACACATCATGGAAATCAACAAGAGAATATAATGAACCATTTTCCAAACTTTTATACCAAGACCATGCTTTTCCTTCTAAAGTGGTCATAAACATCCTCATGAGACAATCTTCAGGGAAATGAACCTTAAGACTGCGTACATGCATATGAAACCTAACAAAATGAAGAGCAGCATTGTCTTTCTTTTCATATTTGAATATCGGAAGATCCTCTAACCAATCAACCTTTGGCATAGGATTTGGAAAGCCAGGGATATGAGACCGATTCATAGGAGCATACCTGGCATTCATTCTTGCAGTGGAACTCATCTTGTAACTTCATCAAGCTACTGATCTTCTAGCAGTGGAGTCACCTTCCAATTTCTTATTCGATGTGTGGAGTCGCCAAGGTAGTTTTGCAACCTCAAAATGATGTCTGAGCTCCTGCTACCTTCAGAAGTTCAGTCTCTTGATTTCGGGAATGAATAGACTTCAGGCTCCCGGCAGACGCACCAAAATGTTATCACAAAATCATGCTCCTGATAGGCTGTTGATCAGGAAGACCTTATGTAACTCTTTCAAACCAACTTTTGGCTAAGGCTTAGCCTCCTCAACTTGAGAGGGCTCTCTCAAAGGTTAATGATTTTGATAAAGATTAGATGGCTAACTCTATGAAACAAGTGAAAAATATGAATGGTTGAACATGATCAGTAAACATCCATTGGGCTTATGGAGTCAACAACACCTCAATATAACAATGAACTCAACCTTACATGGAAGTCAGGGCATTCAGCATTTAAACATTCAGAACATAAACTCATATGGGACCACACAGTTTATAAATGTATACAGGAAGTCAGAGCACATTCAGTGAATTTTGAGTGATTATACATCCATACCACTATAAGAATTAAGAAAATGACAACATCACATATTCTGAACATAAAAAATCCTTCATGAATCCTGAGAAGTAAAGTCAAGCATGTATTACTGAAAATGAGTCTTACATAGGCCAAATACAAGCTTTTTCATAAAATTTCCAACCCTTTGCACAATAGATCTTCTTCTATATATAGAGCTCTTTACATAACTGAGATTCCTCCTCCAGCATGAGGGGAATTCGAATTCATCCTACTATGACACCTATGGATACATAAAACTAATTATTAAATGCAAATGACACCTAACTAGCAGTCCTAGAGACCTAATACAACTAGGAGTGTAACTCCTTATCATGATTCAACAACCTTATCTAAGAATTTAAAGCATTATTTGACAACTTGCAACCTCAAGAAGTCGAATTTGATGAAACCTCCCACGTGGTCATCTGACTGCTGAAGACAAACCCTAGAAATTAGGGAACATGTTTCCCTGTTTTTAGGTTTAGATCCTTGAAAATTGGCACGTGGGACAGAGCCTTTATCTCTTCATCCATGACACATTTTACGAAACTTAAGGAGGTTTTTGTAGCCCATGTTGTCCAGAACAAAAACCTCTCCTGGTTTTGTAAAACATTTCTCTAGCTGTCCAGAACCTATCCTTGAAAAACACGTGGCAAACAGGAAAAATCCGTTTTCTGAAAGTAGGGTCTCAATGAAAGCTTAGTATCTCCCAACTGAAAACACTTATGAATAAAGTGAGATAGGTTATTGTATCTAGAGAGTTTATGAAGAGAAACCTCCCTCATAATTCCAAAACACATTTTCTTGTAACCAGAAACGGATCTTGAAAAAGACTGCTAAAACCAGAAGACAAAGCTTGACTTTGAGCAGTTTCGTAGCGCAAGTTTAACCATAAATTTCTCCCACCTCAGAATGGAATTGAAGAAACTGAAAGAGGTTTATGTAGTGAAGCATGTTAGGAAGAAAAGCCTCTTTCAGTTTGCAAAATTAAGTTCTCGGCGGCTCAGGAAAGCTTTTGGAAGTTAACTAGTAAAAAGAGTTTTTCTGCTAAAACAGGCTGCTACAGGGGTTTCGTAGCGCGCTACGAAAACTCCTAGTTCAGTGATTTCGTAGCTACTTTCAAAATTTCTCAAAAATGATGTGAGATATGACTTATTAACACCTGGTAAGACTTCTAAAACATGGAATGAGGCAGTCAAACATTATTTGGAAAAGAGATATGATCTTAAAAGACTTCTAACCTTATGACCTAACCCTTAAAGCATGAAATGACCTAGAGACCCTTTAACACCATGACTAGAAGAAGGGTTTGTAAATGAGAATGACACTAATTGTGATGAGCTGACTCAAAACTTATAAGACTATGATTAGAAACAAGGCAACTTACCAAAGCTTAGAGACAAAGATTTTAGGGTGATAACAAATAGTATTATATTGGTGATATTATGGTTAAGTTTCCATGATATATATGTTGGTTATGTAATGTGTACCATATATGCCTCTTATCATAAATTGTTTAGTTATTGATTGATTGGTGAATGCATGGACTAATAAGTGTTGTTGTAGTTATGTGGAGACGGCATAAAGCCTTCTTGGTGATTCGTAGGTGAATCTAAAACTTTTATGATCAAATATACTTCCAAGACCTATAGCTTATGTGTTTTCCATGTGTTTGACAAAATGTCTAATGTCTTCTAAGTAGTCTAGGTCAAGTTCTTGATTCAAGTTTGCAATTTTAGCTTTGTCATTGTGTCAATAATGATTTTGGAAAGTCTCAGATAATTATAGGTAGTGGTTTGGAGGTTGGCCTGGAATTGTGGCTCAGATCTCAAGGCCACACACTTTGAACTGGAAATTTTGGGCTATAACTGCATGGAAGCAGTATAAATGTGTGGTCGCATCCCTATAACCGCACACTTGCAGGATTGTGTGCGTGGTGGGCTATTGATTCAGAGAAAAGTATCCCAAACTTAGGGTTTGGTCACCTGGAGTGGTTCTTTACCCCCTGAGTGTCCTATAATCCTTAAGGAATGTCTCTAAGTTGTTAGTTGTCGACCGCTCATAACTACAACTTAGAAGTCAGGTCATGTCATAGTAATTTTTTGTCTCATGTTTACCTTGGAAGGCTAGTGAAATTGGGAAAACGTGGGAGGAGGAGGTTATAGAGAGCGGGATAGGGGAGTCATAAAGTGTAATAGGAGGGTAATTAGAAGAGACAAGAAATAGAAATTAAATTTTGTTAAGTAGCTTAATAAGGGGCATCTAGGTCTTTCTAACTTCTAATCCATTGTGCCTATTTAGATTTTCAGGGTTCCTAAGAATCTTAATAGCATCCTTGAAACATCTCCTAAAGTAATGGTTTTCTTTGGAAATAATCTCATGGTTCTTAAGGCGTATATGGTGTTTGGCTTTGATGGTGTACTTAGCAAGGGAAAAAGAGCATATCCATACAGTTTTATATCATCAACGTATTCTTTCATCCTAGCTTTAAAAGATCTAAAAGTTTCCTCAATATAGCATTCCCAAGCGAGCAAGTTTTTTGTAGATTCCAATGTGTTTATGTAGGTATATGTCATCCTTCATAAACATCATATTCTGACTGATGTTCTTTATGGGCTTGAATGCAATAGAGAAGTTATTACTTTTGAGGACCTTAGAGATTTTTTCAATCACTCCTTTGATGTATGGAAGGTAAATCCTTTTGTTAGGTCATTGGGGGTCATGTGGGTGGAGCCTTCTTATTTTAACCTTTTAGGTGGTTGGATCCTTCTTCTTTCAGCATGCCAAAGTAGTGTTTTCCTAATAGTGAGACAAGATCCAAGGAAGTGTTGGATTTAGAGCATTCTGATATTTGTGGTCTTATGTCAATGGAATCTGTTGTGGCATCCATTGTTATTTAAGTTTTATTTTCAGTGTTATCACAAAATGATAGAAAAATCAAAATATGAAAGAAAAACCAAATATTATGTTATAAAGGAAATAGAAAGAAATGTGAATATTTGAAAGAAATGGTTTATTTTATATTATTAATGGTTTTTGAAAGTGATATACCTGCGAGAAGATCTAGGTCGTTCGATCAACAGGCCACAGTCTGATGACAATCGATTGGGTAACTAGAACCAAGTTTATTTCGGAAATCGGATGCGATGGTGTATGAAATACAATTTAATTCGTTGAAGTCCAGGCCAATTGCAACCGTCCATCGAAAGAGACGAGATCCAACGAATATCGGGTCGAAAAGTAATCGGGTTTTACCTTTAAAATTGGACCCGATAAATCATTAATTGGTAGTTTTATTTCCCATCGGGCCCGTATGGGAGTCAAAGGGGCATTGAAAAAACGAACGCGATAAGCTTTGTTCGAACAAGTTTAAAGTTTCGTGAGTTCCAAGGCATCAGACCATCCATTGAAGGGGTGATCGGATGGTGATCGCATATAGCTCAGGCGGACATGAAAAGTTTATGAACCAGAGTTTTAATTCTTTGAGTTTCGTGGTAAATGAAGATTTGCCATATTCTAAAGGTCATGCAAGTTCAAGAGGCGCAATCAAGTGATAGCTTGATAAGTATGTTGAGGTGTGCTGTGGGGAAGCAATGAGCATGAAGATTAATTAAATCTCAACCCCTGCCATTGACTGTGACGTTAACATGGCTGACCGCAATGTGTGGCCTGAAATTACTGCAAGGGTTCAACATCGTTGAATCTCCCATACATTCTTTACCCCCACGGTGAGCTCCCAAAGCTTTCCACCCCATGTCGCTCATTCCACATCTTCCACCACTTTCATCTGTTAATTGCCCCTATCACTCACCATACCCCGCCACTTCATCCACTACTCCATTAAGGCTCAAGCTATAGATTATAACAACGAGCAATAACTTTTACTTTAGACAATTAGGAGAATAGTTAAGTAGTTTGATAGTTTTGGTGATTACCAACTATCTCATAATGTATAAAAATAGGAAAATTTACAGAGAAGGTGTTCAAGTTTTGGAGAACCTGGAGACTAGGCCAATGTATTCTTGATAAAACTATTGATTAATGAAAGAATTGGAAGTTTTCCACACATTGTTGGGTATGATTTTGTGACTTCTTTGTTATGTGTCATTAAATGTTTTCTTCCTTTAAGTATGGTAACGAAGCTGCAGGTCTTTATTTTCTTATGTAAATGAAGTTAAAATCCCTTAAAAGAGCACACCCATACTTGAAGTTCCCACCTCTGCAATTCTTCTAAGTTACAGATAGTAGTTTCCGTGTAAGCCAACATATTATCTTTAACTTCTCCAAGAGTCACAGATAGTAGTTTTTGTGTAAAACAACATATTGTCTATGACTTCTTCAAGCTTTGTTCATTCACCATTTATATTCAACAATCAAATGGCATTCTAAGATTTTCATGTCACCTAAGTATTGAGGGTTTAAAACCAAGTCTTTCAAGTCCTTCATTTGAGAACACAACATACAATTAAGTGACAAACAAGTGACAATAATTATAAACATTAATGTCTTAAGCACAATTTCTACACAGCCGGAAAATTGGTTTCTTAAGGGAAAAAATTAATTGGTGTCGTTGTTGGGGAGAGAAGACAAGAACATTTTTCCCTGGGTTTTCAATAGTTTCCTCTGGTTGTTGAATGAGGAGGAAATTTTTGGCTGTTTTGGATAAAAGCAATAACTCTGGTTCTAAAGAGACCCCATACAAGGTCAGATACCTCACAGCAAAAAGTTCAAGCCCTTTAAGATCTTGAGAGGATAGTTTCCAATAGGGTTGGAAGGCCTAAAACTCCAATTACACCAATTCCTACACTGTTTGCACCAGGGAGCAGTTCATCACATCTTTCACATTCATCTTTTATTGACCAAGAGTCACCTTCTACATCCAATTCATTCCAAGAACCCAATTGTCAGGAACAATCTTTAGAGTCTATTTCTTTTTCAGTATCTGCTATAGTTATTCAACCTAAACCTATAACTACATTACCACCTTTTCACACTCCATTACTAGTCAGTCAGGTTCCACATTTGCTGGTAATCAAGGTTCAGTAAATTCAGGAGCAAATATGGCAGCACCTGCGTTTTTTATGAATAGGTATGCACCTATTCAATTTCCACAACAGTTGAATCAAATGCCACAATAATACTTGAAGATTCTTCCTCATTTCATAGGGGAGGATGAACAAACAACAGAGAATCATATATCAGTATTTTGTAATTTCACAGAAAACCTAAATGTTGAACACCTAGATGTTGTTCTAAGACTTTTTTCCAACCCTTGGATGGAGAAGCAAGAAAATGGTTTAAATGGATTCCTAATAACTCTATTACAACATGGGAAGAGATGGAATGCCTATTCACCTAGAGATGGGGAGAAAAAAGAGACCATGGGTATTCACTCACAAAGTTTAATGCTATCAAGAAGAAATCTGATAAAGGTGTTGCTGAATTCATCAGAAGGTTCAATAAATTGTACAATAGCCTTCCAATGGATATTAAGTCCCCTCCTGCTGGTGCAAACATAACTTTTGTAGGGGCTTTTGAGTCAAATTTTGGATTCACATTGAGAGAGAGGAGATCCCTAACCCTTGATTAGATCCAAATAGATGCATTAGAGATAGAAGCAAATTTGGTGGTTGCAGGTAAAACACCAGATGCACAACCTATCCAATATAAGGGAAAGGCTAAAGTAGAATCCTCTCAAGATCAAACATTAGAGGATATGAATAATGTAATTAGAAATTTGTCTAATAAATTTATTAAATTGGAATTAGAGAGTAAGAAATATCAGAGACAAGTACAACAAAATAGAAATTTTAATCCTTAATATAGAAGACAACCTCTGCAAATTGTACAGAGGGAGAGAAAAGATAAAGATCAGATTCAAGCACCACTTTATATAGAGGCAGATCCTGATGGAGTACCAGGGTATTCCAAGGATCATGATGACCATATTATCACATTGTATGCAGTAGATGAAGATGAAATAGGTGTTGAGGGAGGAGAATATAGTGAAACAGATGTCATTTATGATGATAATGAAATTGATGAATGTTGGAAGCGGTTTTATGATTTTATGCAAGTAGAACTACATAAGAAATATGACTTGAGATCAAGGAAAAGATCTAGAAGTCAAGAAGATTAAGGTGAGTAGCAAGTTCCAGCTCCCTTGCAAAAGGCGACTCCACAAGAACAAGAACCACAGCCTGCAAAACAAATGAATAAAGGAAAGCAGCAACAAAATACAAGTAGCAAGACTCAAATGCTTCAAGGTGAGTCTTCTCAAGACAAAAGTGAAAAAATTCCTTTAGAAAAACTTGTTTCCACTCCACAAGAGATTTCAGTCATGAAGAAAAGTGAAGATGAGAATGAAAGGAATACTAAAAAAATCCATGTGTTTAGTTTCACCAAAGAGTTAGAAAAGAACAGAATTTAGGTACCCCTCACAGAGTTGGTTAAAACCCAGCTTATCAAAGAGAAATTACAGAGTTTATCAATCTATCTCAGAATGTGAATATAAATGACATTTTGAATTTGTAAGAAGATAAACCAGTAGTGGTTTTTGGTTCACATGTGGAGGAGGTAGATTCTTCAATACCTCCTTTCTACATTTCTTTATTAGTTCATGATTTATTCTTACAAAATTGTATGTTTGATTCAGGAGCCTCACATAACCTTATGGCATTATCAGTGATGTACCAACTAAACCTACAAGTTACTAAACCTTACAAAGACTTGTATTATTTTGATTCACATAAAGTCAAGTGTCTGGGGGGCATTAAAAATATGGTGGTGCCACTAGCCCAGATTCCAACCAAAAGTTTGGTAATGGATGTAGTGGTAGCAGATATCCCTACTAGGTTTGGAATGTTACTATATAGGTCATGGGTGGTGTTTTGAAAGTAGATTTTTCTTATGATGTCATACCAATTTTTGGTGGGGAAGAAATGAGGTTGTACAGAGAAACAAGATTTATTAGAACAATCACAAATAATGAAGCAAGTAATTCACCTGTATATAGCCAGGAAAAAGATGACTTTTCTTGCTTCATGCTGCATGACAATGCAGAATTGGCTGAAGATAACCAGAGGCATCTTACTTCAGCCTATGTAAATATAAAGCTACAAACAGAAGGGGTGTGGAAGTGATTCTTTGATGGAGCCTATTCTAAAGAAGGAATAGGTGTTGGTTTCCTTCCATAGGATGAACAGATTCAACATCACAATATAGGAACCTAGAAGCAGCCCAAGTTGGTCAAATTATTCAAGGAATTTTCACTTAATTATAAGGAGAGATATATTAAGATTTTCAGGCAATACACTGATTTTGTGGCTTGGTCCTATGTGGATCTCAAGACATATGAGGAAAGTATGTTCAGCATACTTGGATGCCCTGTCAAAGTCATAGCAGACAATGCTCAAGTGTTTAGTTCAAGTAAGTTTGTTGCCTTTTTTTAGAAGTATAATGCTATTTTATCTCATTCAACTGCTTATCATCCACAGGGAAATGGATTGGCTGAATCCACTAACAAAACTTTGATGAGAATCCTTGAGAAAACTACTGCAAAGAATCTTGAGGGTGAAACTCTACAGCTGACTGTCAATGGGTAGTACCTCAAGCAGTATTTCCAGTTCTGAAGCACAAGATTCCTATCATTGTAGATACCGGAGTGAATTCAGTCTACAAATGCCATATAATTTGAATTGGTTAAGCAATATATGACTACATGCTCGAGGTGAAGGCACTGATCTGCGGTTCTTTGTGCTTCTGTGGAAAAATCACTATCCCCAGGTGGAGCCAGATGTTGTAGCATCCATTGTTATTTAAGTTTTATTTTCAGTTTTATCACAAAATGAAAGAAAAATCAAAATATGAAAGAAAAACCAAATATTATGTTATAATGGAAATAGAAAGAAATGCAAAGATTTGAAAGAAATGGTTGATTTTATATTATTAATGGTTTTTGAAAGTGATGAACCCGCAAGAAGATCTAGGTCGTCTGATCAACAGGACACAAATTCGATGACAATTGCATGGGTAACTAGAATGAAGTTTATTTCGGAAACCAGATGCGATGGTGTATGAAATACAGTTTAATTCACTGAAGTCCGGGCCAATTGCAGCCGTCCATCGAAAGAGATGAGATTCGACGAATATCGGGTCGAAAAGTAATCAGGTTTTACATTTAAAATCGGACCCGATAAATCATTAACTGACAGTTTTATTTCCTATCGGGTCCATATGGGAGTCAAAGGGGTGTTGAAAAAATGAACACGACAAAGTTTTGTTCGAACAGGTTTAAAGTTTTGTGAGTTCAAGGCATCGGACAATCCATTGAAGGGGTGATCAGACAGTGATTTCGTATAGCTCAGGTGGACGCGACAGGATTATGAACTAGAGTTTTAATTCTTTAAGTTCCATTGTATCTGAAGGTTTGCCATATTCTAAAGGTCATGCAGGTTCAAGAGGCGCGATCAAGTGATAGCTTGATAAGTACGTTGACGTGTGCTGCGGGGAAGAAATGGACATGAATATTAATTAAAGCCCAACCCCCGCAGTTGACAATGATGTTAGCATGGTTGACCACAATGTGTGGCCTAAAATTATTGCAGGGGTTCAACCTCATTGAAGCTCTCGTACGTTCTTTATCCCCGCGGTGAGCTCCCAAAGCTTTCTGCCCCACATCGCTCATTCCACAACTTTCATCTATTAATTTCCCACGTCACTCACCATACCCTGCCACTTCATCCACTACTCCATTAAGGCTCAAGCTAAAGATTCTAACAACGAGCAACAATCTCCCATCATTCTCTAATTTCTATTACTTCTTATTATCCTATCTTCTTAAAGAGAATGAGTTGTCTTTTACCCTCTATGTAATATTATGTAATAACTTTTACTTTAGATAGTTAGGAGAATAGTTAAGTAGTTTGACAGTTTTGGTGATTACCAATTGTCTCATAATGTATAAAAAGAGGAAAATTTATAGAGAAGGGGTTCGAATTTTGGAGAACTTGGAGACTAGGCCATTGTATTCTTGATAAAATTGTTAATTAATGAAAGAATCAAAAGTTTTCCACACATGGTTGGGTATGATTTTGTTACTTCTCTGTTATGTGTCATTAAATGTTTTCTTCCTTTAAGTATGGTAATGAAGTTGCAGGTCTTTATTTTCTTATGTAAATGAAGTTAAAATCCCTTAAAAGAGCGCACCTATACTTGAAGTTCCCACCTCTGCAATTCTTCTAAGCTACAGATAGTAGTTTCTATGTACAACAACATATTATCTTTAACTTCTCCAAGTGTCACAGATAGTAGATTTTGTGTAAAACAACATATTGTCTATGACTTCTTTAAGCTTTCTTCATTCATCATTTATATTCAACAATCAAATGGAATTCTGAGATTTTCATGTCACCTAAGTATTGAGGGTTTAAAACCAAGTCTTTCAGGTCCTTCATTTGAGAATACAACATACAATTAAGTGACAAACAAGTGACAATAATTATAAACCTTAATATTTTAAGCATAATTTCTACACAGCCAGGAAATTGGTTTCTTAAGGGACAACATAATCTATCTCTTGGTGTAGTCATTTTGTGACCATCATGGACGGACATTCCAAGCGGACATGGTTTTATTTCCTGAAGGCCAAGGATGAGGTCTTAAATTAGTTCCAATAATTTAAAGCTCTTGTGGATAACCAAACTAGGAAGAATATCAAATTTCTAAGATCAGACAATGTGGGAGTGTATATGTCTAATGAGTTCAATGGTTTCTCTAACGAGGTAAGAATCAGGAAAGAATTGGCAATTCCCCAAAGTTTCTAGCAGAAAGGAGTGATGGAGAGGAAGAATAAAACTATAGTTGAAGTAACAAAGGTGATGATCCATAATAAGGACTTTCTTATGTTCTTGTGGGAATAGTTTTGTAACACAACAATGTACCTATAGAACATGAGTACTCACCAGGCAGTGGAGGACAAGACTTCTAAGGAGGAATTTATAGGAGTGAGAACACATGTGAGCAATATTCACATCTTTGGTACCCTAGTGTATGTCCATATTGCATAAGAGAAGAGGACTAATATAGATCCCTCATCTAAGAGAGGGACTTTTGTTGGATACAGTGAGATCACAAAGGCCTGTAGGGTCTACCTTTGGGAGTGGAGGAAGATAGTAGTTAGTTAGTATGTAAGACTTGAGGATGGTAGGACCTTGAGGAGGTTGAATGAGATAGGTCTAGTATTGATAGAGGATTGGAAGAAAGAGGTTTCGGAGGTTGAGAAGGGATAAAGAACACCAACATTAGGATCACAACCTTTTGATGAGGAGATGGAGGGAGATGTTTGTTTGAGCTCTATTAAGAGAAGGATGAGATGGGTTGAGTAGACCTTGAGGGGTGTGGAGGAGCATGTGGAGGGTCATAGTAGGACCTTCTAGGAAAGTATACAACTAGCGATGTTTTCTAATTGTAAGGCCTTGATGAGAATCATCAGTGAGTCTGAGCCTTCTACCATAAAGAGGGAAGAATACAAATAGGTTTCAGTGGATGTCATGATGGAAGAATATAATTCCATCATGAGGAAAAATTTGTGGGAGATAGTAATAAGGTCTAAGGGGAATTTAGTGGTCACTTCTTGATGGATCTACATGATCAAGCATGCAACAGATGGTAGTATCAAGAAGTGTAAAGCAACGTTTGTGGAAAAAGGGTTCTATGAAAGGGAGGGAGTATATTAAAAGGATATGTTTCCACTTGTCACAAGATATGCATCTATTATGGTACTTATACCTATTTCCTCATAGATGTGGTGGAGTATTCATCAGGTGGAGGTGAAGACTTCCTTCCTTAATGGGTTAATTGAGGAGGAGATGTATGTTGAGTAGCCTAAGTGATTTGAGGAGCGTTAGGGAATTTGATGTATGCATACTAAATAAGTCCTTATACAGACTTAAGTAAGAACCTTCCACATGGTACTCTAGGATTTATGGGTACCTACCTGGATTCAGATTCACCAAGAGTGTGGTGGAACTCAACATGTACTATGTACTTGTTAATAATGAGTTTCTTATCTTGCTACTATATGTTGATGATATATTTTTGATAGGATCAAAGAAATTCATATGTATTTTCAAGGAGTACATGACATTGGAGTTCAACATGAATGAAGTTGGATTGATGCACTAATTTTTGGATCTATAGGTGTCACAACTACTAGGAGATATTTTCCGAAGGAAGGGAAAGTATGGAGTTGAGATCCCAAAGTGATTTAGTATGGGGGGTTATGGAATCATGTCTATACCCATGAGTACAAACTTAAGGAAGCTTAATTGTTCTAATAGTGAGATGGTGGATGTGACATTGTACAACAAATTGATTGAATCATTGATGTGTTTGGTTAATACTAGATGAGATATATGCCTTCTAGTGAATATACTCAACCCATTAACGATGGACTAAGGAAGGTTCAGTGGGTCGCAATGAAACATGTGTTGAGGTATATCCTCGGTACAATGGACTATGGACTAATATATATTAGAGTTGGTGGAGTGCAGTTGTAGTGCTATATACATTTAGACTAGGTCGGAGTGTAGTGGACAAGAACAGTACATTTGGATGTTGTTTTTTCTTGGGGTTAGTAGTGATCTCATGGATTAGTAGGAAGTAACACTTAGTGGCACTTAGTTCAAAAGAGATCGATTACATGGTAGAAAGTATGGCGAGTTGTGAGGGCACATGGATTCAAAAGATGCTCTCAGGTTTGTTTGGTCTTGAGATGGGGCTTATAGTGATTCATTGTAATAATCAAATTCCTATCGATATTTTGGATAATCCATTGTTTCATGACAATTCCAAACACATAGAGTTCATTTACCACTTCATCAGAGACAAGGTTCAAAGAGGTGTTTTGAAATTGCAATACATTTCCATATGGGAGCAGGTAGAAATATTCACACCAAGCCTCTAGTGAAGGGGAAGTTTTTCTTCTTTAAGGACAAGCTAATGGTGGTAGAGAATTCCTTTCATTCTAGGAGGGAGTGTTGATTTTGTAGCTTCAAAATTTCTTGTGCATAAGCTAGTGTGATATCCCTTGGCTTAATTATGTGTTTATAAAACATGTGTGCATCAGTTTATTTTCTCTTTTATTTGGTTAAGTATTCTATATGGAAACATAAAGAAATTTTACATTATCAGTGATTTATTATTGGTAATTTTTGTTTGTAAACGTTGTAATTATGTTTTAGTTTATAAATAAAGAAAAGTATTGGGAAATTAATGGATAAGTACAAATGGTTGAAAGAGAAAACACACTACAATTTAATTATGAGAAGTTATTATTTATTCATCATCAAGTACTAGGCATATAATCTAGGTGATTAGATTTAATTTTGAAATCATGATATTATCCAATTAAATTTTTCCTAGAAGACAGGGAGTTGTCCTCAAGAGTGGGAAATAAGATCTCATTAATGTGAAATTAACTACCTGTCACTTGTTGGTGAGGTGGAGGCAGTTAATAACCACCAAAATAATGATAGATGGATAATAACTCTGTAGTTTTACTTGCTTTTGTCTTAGAATTTCTGAGAGCAAAATTGAGATAGATTAAAGAGAAGTAGGAAATAATGGAAAAAAAAAAAAGAATTGCGGACCTAGTTGCTTGGGGGACTAGCACTGATTGTTTCAAAGTTAGGAAGAGGCAAGCACTAGAGTCTAAATTTCCGAAAAAAAATTATTCAAAGTAAACAATCTAACTCTAGAATTTTCTTATTAATATGTGAAGTAAAAAAATTTATTCTGCTCTTAACTTGTTTATTATTCTTTAGTTAGACGAAGAATGAAAAGACGAATTTATTTTGATGTTAAGGCTAAGCATTTATTTTATGTTACGTGGAAATTATCAAAGAAAAGAGAATTGTAGGACAAAGGAATAATATCTTTTCTTTTTTAAAAGCACAATTCGAATTCGATGATGGAGTATTCAGGTTAGTAATATTAGAATAAGTTGTATATGAAATCATAGTATGTGTTCTATAAAAACAAATAAATAACTAAAGTAAGACGTAGTTATAATAATATTATACAGAACGAATTGCAGAGGATGGCGAAGATATTTTAGAAGAATATATTGCAAACCAAAGGAAAATGTAAGCTTTTCCAAATTCGAATAAACCGAAATATGTCAAATCTCATTTTATTTATACACTCAAAGACATACATTTAACTATCCATGAACCTGACAAATATAAAAGAGAGTGTGTAGTTCTATGGAACACCCTAAAGTAAACAAAATAAAATTATAGAACCGAATGCATATGCATATATAGTTACTAATCACAATACAGAACCCTCGATGCAAGGACAAGGGGAAATGGTTTCCAAACACAGTAAACAAATTATATATATATATATATAGTTTAACCATACTCATAGGCTCCTTTGTGAGGTTTGCGCGGAAAATAATGAATATTTATATCAATATAAATGGTAAAATTGTTGAATTAAAACAATAATATCCATATAACAAATTAAATAGATATTCAAAGAAAATGTTGTTCTCTTTATAAAAATTAAAATAATCTTATAAAATAGAATATATTGTTAACTAAGTAGAAAGTCTATCATAAAGCAAAAATTCCCCTAGTTTGGAAAATCATATTCTCTTGAAAGGTGACGAAATAAGATTAAAAAAAAAAAAAAAAAAAACATATACCCTAAAATCACTACCTATATATATAGATATATGGATATAACTCGCCCTTTCCTAATGAGGAGCTAGAGGGATTAGAGGATTTTGCAACCTGGAGAAGGCACAATTCGAATGTTAAAAAAAAATTTAAAAACTAGAACAAATATTCAATTTCTAGTAACATTGTTATAAATAATGGTTCTCAAGTAATTGAAATAGTGACTACCTGTCACAAATAGAATGAAAAGAAAAAGTATATGTCACCACTTGGCAATAGTTTGTAAAACTGATGAATTTACTAACCGGAGGTTTTGTTCAAAAGTGGAAACAAAACATTACCTTGTATGGCCATCGAGCTTTTTTGAAAAAACTACTTTGCATAAGAAAGAGAATAAGAATGGTTGAATGGGTAAAATGAATAACCAAATAAATATATAAGGAAATATTTAAAAGCTATAACCAGAAAAATGAGAAACTAAATCCATGGAGGATAGAACATTCTATTACAACACACAGACACCAAGGTTGGAAGTCTTGCAACTACTTGGAATGGAAATTGAAAAGGGAGAAGTAATAAATTTCAACAAAAAAGGGCTCGGTACATTAGGGTAGCCGCAAAGAAAAGGAATGAAATGGTAAATAAAACCCAGTATCACCATGAATAAAGTTTGACACAAATAAAATATAAAATACCCTTCTTATTGTATGAAAACCCTAGCGTATGTAGCGAAAGAAAACATTTTCTTGTAACCCTAAAGGTTATAGAGAAATTTTGGAATTTAGGCACTAGACAAACGAAGCATAGGTAAATTTACGTTGAAAACAAAGACGACCATTTCAATAAAAAAAAATACTTGAAAATAGTTACCTGGTTTTGGTCCCAGGAATGTATTCGACTAATCCCTTACAACTTTTCCCATAAAAGTATGTGAATAGAGATATTCACTACCTCAAGACTTAAGGAATATCCCCACAAACTGGCGTGAGGAATATCCCCACAAACTGGCAAGAACATATATAGTAGCGTTGGTCATGTATTTATACTACTTCAACTGTAACTTTTCTTAAAAACTGGAGTACGCAACTACTGTAAGACTTAATCCTTGCCTTTAGGAAGGATGTTCACAGATCACACGAAAAAACAATTTCCACTCGACAGAACATAAAGTCAAATTCCTTTGTTTGACAATGGATGTAATATACCTGTTAGAATTAATGGAGAAAGTTATAGTTAGTTGTGTTAAGAATAGGATTGAGACTCTAAGATTAGATCTTAGATCCTATTTTTTAGGGAGTGGTTGAAACCACTCTGTTACTGTGAAAGTCTATATGTACCAGATTCTCATGATTGAATAGGAGGTGCATCTTGTGAAGTACTTGGGGACTCTCCCAGTATCTCACCTGGAGAGCCACTTAATTAATATAATAGTTTTAACATGGTATCGGAGCTTCAAGTAGAAGCAAGGAGAGTTTGTTTCTTGATTGAGAGAGAGGGGTCCTGGGTAGAGCACAGCCTCCTCTGAGTCATATAGTCCTTGAGCTGAAAGTCAAGGTTCCCAGCTACTGTGAGAAGATCACCCATGGCTAAGTGCTGGTGTTGTAGGTGAGGTGAGATCTTCCTCATGCAGAAATATGGCTACCGGGAAGACGTTTGATCAATTCGATCTGCTTGGATACGAGCCCAGGTTTGTGTCTGGTGTATGTGAGCCTGCTGCATGAAGCTGTTGTTGGTGCAGCGTGTTGGTGTTGGATCGAGCAACGTTCGAAATCTTTGTTGGAGAATTGAAATTGGAGCAGCCTGCGTGTCCATTCATGGGCATTTTTTATTTATTTATCTGCAACATTTTTTTTATCTGATTGTTTGGTACGGTGAGATTTGCTGCCAGTGCATGCCTCCCGTGAGGATCACTGGAGGACGCTGTGTGTGATTCGTTTTTTTATGTCCACTAGTGGATGGTGGATCTATGGTGAAGCAGAAGCATATCTGTGTGATTTGCAAATCTGCATGAGAGGAGCTATTTGTGGATTTGCTGGATCGATTGAGCCATGAGGCGTTGAGAACCATGAAGATATGCCACTGGTTGTAAATATAGTTGTGGTGGATTGTAAATAGCAGCGGATTCTGAACTTGGCAGAGGAGAAATTTTTTGCTGTTGATTTGGAGCTGTTGCGTGGGCGGAGTTAATCCGCATGGGCCAAATTGACTTGTGTTAGACGTTGTGGAGTTCTGCAACAGAAGAGTGAAGGGCACGAGTCTAGGATCGATCCACCTAGTTAAGCCCATGGAAGTGTTTGAGTGGCTTGGGTGTGTTGTGAAAGCCGAGGTCTTTTAGCCATGGAATCAAAGATCCATTCTCTTCCCCTCTGTCAAAAAGAGGAGATCCACTTGATAACGAGTCTGAGGGAGCTACATGGAGACGCAGGGTGGCACAGAGGAGATGGAGGAAATAAAGATCACTTTTCCAGATGTGTATTCTTTTCGTTGAGTTGTGTTTTTCTTTTGCTACTTGTTCTAGGTGTCTTGACGGATTCCAGGTTTTAAAAGGTGGAATTCATTTGTAATGATCCAACAAATTTCTCTATTATTCTTTTAATTGTATTGGTGATTTTCTTCAAATTTGGTTGTGTGGCATAGAAGCCACATTGTGCACTCCAAGCTTCTAAAGTTGAAGAGCTGCCAAAGGGAGAATTTTCCCACCTGAGTGGTAACGAGGTTGTTGGAGCTCTTGAGAGGACCGAGTGGAGTCAGAAAGAAATCTAGAAGTGAGATAAGCTGGACTTGGAAGCGAGATAAGTTGGACTTTTCCAATATGACTGAACTTTTAGACATATTTGACCCTCATGATATTTTTTCATGAGGCTTAGTGGTTTTATTAATGACCATGAATATCAAGAGATATTATATGTTCTGCAACAACATGAGACTGAAGACTCACGAGTTGTTTTTCAGGAAGGATGTAAAGAGGAACATATGGTTGAAGATCAAGAAGACCCATTAGTCATTCTTGAGGAAGAATGTAAAGAGGAACATATTGTTGAAGATCAATTGGACGAGCCACATGAAGCTGATTGCAAAGACTTGGCAGAAGAAGACAAAGTTGGAAAGAATTCAAATTATCATGATCTCATGAATGTTGAAGACAACATGATTGACGTTCATTTGTTTGACATCGGAAGTAGTGAGAGGCAAAATTCTCCTACCAATCTTGTACATTCTAAAGTATTATCAATTACCAGCCTACAATCAAGATCGACGAGGATAAGAGTTCAAGCATTCCGTCTTTGGGGAAGAAAACTCAAAAAGGAGGTGAAAATTTATCACTACCTCATGGCAAGGAAAGTAAAGATGAAGCTTCCCCTAGGAATGAACAAGCATGGACTCTCAAGCAAGAATACTAAAACGAAAACTCTATTACCAAGCTTTTTATGTACTATTGTAAGCCTAGCTGAGACTAGACCAGTAGGCATATGTTATTTTTTCAGTACCCTTTCTCCATTAAGGGGGAGTGTTAGAATTAATGGAGAAAGTTACAGTTAGTTGTTTTAAGAATAGGATTGAGACTCTAAGATTAGGTCTCAGATCCTACTATCTAGGGAGTGGTTGAAACCACCCTGTTAGTGTGAAAGCCTATATGTACTAGGTTCTCCTGACTGAATAGGAGGTGCATCGTGTGAAGTGCTTGGGCACTCTCCAGTTATCTCACCTGAAGAGCCACTTAATTAATAGAATATCGGTTTTTAACAATACCTAATGAAAGTAAATATTACATCTATTTATATGGTTCCAATGAAAACAATAGATGTCGTTGAAAATGAGAGTGAAACCCTAGTCGCAGAGCGATATAACCAAATAAGGATGAGTCAGAAATGAATCAACACAATAGTAATCAAGCAAGGTCATTAACCAAACAAAGAAACCCTAATTTCAATTTGATTGTTGATTCAATAATGAACAATCTGAGCCATTGGTTGGGTCAACCAAGTACTACATATGTCGGAAGTGGGATGAACTTCTAGCTTAAATGTAGAACAATCCATAAGGGTGTTGATAGTACATGCCATTTGGATTGATATTTGAATAATACCACATCGAAAAAGAAATAATGAAACCAATACATTATATATACATGTCCAGTTATCATAATTCAAAGTTGACAATACTTCTTCAAGGATAATGTGTTGCATACATTGGTGAACCATTAAAGTATTACAAATGTTAAAATGGTTGATGTGTTACATATATTTTGAACCATTAAAGTATTACAATGTTAAAATGGTTGATGTATAATGGGAAATTCATGAATAAGTGTCCATTTCAACATTGTTTACATATCCAATTATGTGGATCGTGGTCGCAAGAGAACCTTATGATAAATTAAGAAACAATATACCACATACATGTATTACCCCACCATTAAGAAATTCCTATAAATATTCATAGGTTACTTTATGATCAATTAAGAAATAATATACCACATACATGTATTACTCCACCATTAAGAAATTCCTATAAATATTCATAAGTTTATCCAATTATGTGGATCGGAATAAGGTCCATCATTTTTTAATAAAGGTCGCAAGAGAACCTTATGATAAATTAAGAAACAATATACCACGTACATGTATTACCCCATCGTTAAGAAATTCCTATAAATATTCATAGGTTACTTTATGATAAATTAAGAAACAATATACCACATACATGTATTACTCCACCGTTAAAAAATTCCTATAAATATTCATAAGTTTATCCAATTATGTGGATCAGAATAAGGTCCATCATTTTTTAATAAAGTTCGCAAGAGAACCTTATGATAAATTAAGAAACAATATACCACATACATGTATTATCCCATATGATAAATTAAGAAACAATATACCACATACATGTATTACCCCACTGTTAAGAAATTCCTATAAATATCCATAGGTTACTTTATGATAAATTAAGAAACAATATGCCACATACATGTATTACTCCACCATTAAGAAATTCATATAAATATTCATAAGTTTAGTTGTTTGTAAAAGGTCACACGAGAACCTTATGATAAATTAAGAAACAATATACCACATACATGTATTACCCCATGATTAAGAAATTCCTATGCATATTCCTAGTTTTAGTTGTTTGTAAAAGAAAAAAAGTCTAATAATAAGTTGGTGTGATAATTTAAATGTGGTATTGTTGTGTATATTAGGACTAAATATTATGGAAACCCACATCTTAATAGGCATTACTAAGACTGGCTATCGATCCCTAGATTGACAACTATTAAAAGTGGTGATTTAGTGAACAATTAATTTTTAAAAAAATAAAAGTTGGTATAATGAGGGTTTTTAAAACTAGTGTCTTGCACCGAGGATAAGAATTCCATTCTAGGTGATTGTTTGAGAGGAGAAACTAATATGATCTCCTTCGTAAGTTTTGACATAGGAAGAATTATATTGATCAATTATTTAATTAATGTTCACTTTGGGATAATTCTTTTCTAAGGATAAATAATTAATTATTCAAATGACTTATATCTCGTTTTCATCGTTGATCAAAGAAAGTTAAAATTTAATCCTATCCCTCAATCACTTTGGAGATTAGGCATTTGTCCCATGGATAAATTATAAGGAGAACCTATGGGAGAATATGAAGACATGATTACAATGCCATTGTTGTGAGAGAAATTTTCTCAAGGTGATGAGAGACTCCAAGATTGAAGATATGGGAAAAGGATTACAACAGGGGATTCTGAAGAGAAAATTTTAAGGAGGCTAAGTTTAGGAGAGGCTGAATTTGTGAAGAGGGTTGAGTTTTGGATAAGAGCCAAAATATCTCACGGCCAAATTTCTCAAGTGTTTAGGGTCCATATGAGAGGAGGAGGAAGGGATGATTTTCTCGCAAGGGAGGCTAAATTATCCAATGGTCAAATTATTATATGTGTTTATTTCTAGTGAGTTGAATTCCTTGAGGATGATTTTTCAGAGGGCTCGATTTCCATGTTCTAGTAGCTATAATTTTTCTATGTATTCTTTGTTGGTCTAGGCCTTCATTTTTTTAGTAATATAAGGTGAAGGAAGATGGTTTCAGGAATTTCATTTTTTCTATAGTGTGATTTATTTCCCTATTTTATTTCTGATGCAATTTTAATTTCTGAAAGTTAAAATACTAGTGATTTTATTTCCTAGTAGTTTACAATACTAGTGATTTTATTTTCCAGTAGTTTACAGATTTTATTAACTAAAATAACTTCTCACTATAAAGTGATTGTTGAGGCATAAATAAATCAAATCTTGTATTAGAGATTTAACATTTCTTCTAATCACTTTGAGGGAAAGATTGGTGTTGTTATGTTGATACCACATTAGATTATCATCACTATTTCTAATTAATGGAAATGCCCAAAACAGAGGCCATTATGTGGTTTACATAATAGATTATTGGATCTTATGCTTGGCCAACATTTATGCTTCAAATAATGTGGAAGAAAGATCATCATTGCAACATTGGATGGTTGATGATGTTCATTATTTCCTATCAAATTCACCCTTAAAATTGGAGACCTTAACTTGATCACTCATTGGCACCCTATAATTTTTTTAAATCCCATGTGAATATTTTGGCCAAGAGACTTTCCTTCCACATTAAGAATATTCTACCTAAATCATTCAATTAGAAGGAATTAAACGTATTCATGGGAGATATATTATGGACAATGACATTGAGTTTAGGATGGAATTGAATGGGCCCACATTGTTGGTCTTGATGCCATTTTCATCAAGATATACCTTAAGAAAGCTTATGATTGGGTGTGATTACTCTTTATTCTTGTCCCAAATTATTTGATAATATGAAATAATTCTTTACAAAGTCATCAACCTTCCTTTCCATTAATAGTCATAAGTATGAGGAGGTAGACCTTCTTGAATTAATAAAAGAAGGTTGTCCTTTCACTACAACCATTTATGTTATGGCCATTAAATCCATAGGTTATCTTATGTGTGCAAAATTAAAAGTTGTTTTAATTATGGGGACCTAATTTGGGGAAATTGGTCAATGGAAACCCTGCAAATGACTCTTTTCCATCTATTCTATAAGTCCAAACATTCCATGATAATATGATGGAGTGCAACGATTTCTTTTTTGCATCTCTAGTGATATATTGTCTAATTGGATAAAGAACAGTTCTATAGAGAGTGTTAATGCCATAACCCTTATTTACTAGCCTTGCTAATTAGTCCTAGATTTTACTAAACCAAAATTTGTAAATTATGGATATCTCATATATTTTTCTAAAGATTCTATTGAAATAAGTGACCTAAAGAATAGAAAATAATTGAAAATAGATTACCAAACCATCATCCCTTGCCACTACGTTTTAGATATACCTGAATTTCTTGGTTGTGACACATGTACAGATTTTCTTCTTGGATTCCCGCCAAAATTTACTACGCAAAAAATTGTAAATTATGGATATCTCATATCTTTTGCTAAAAATTCGATGGAAAGTAGTCACCTAAAAAATGGAAAAATATTAAAAATAGATTACCAAACCTCGATCCCTCACCACTGAGTTTTAGATATACATGAAGGTCTTGGGTGTGACACATTTACCGATCGTGTTTTTGAGTTCCCTCCAAAATTCCATATACAAGGCTTGAAAATTACTAAAGAAATTACCTATGAGAAAAGAGTGATAAACTCAAGGGTTTCCCTAGAATAAACTAGCATCGAGGGAGTATAAATATATAGGAACCATTAAAACACATCTTTAATCCTAGAATATATATGAAAATAAATATGGTTTGAGTTTTACAAGGAAATGGGAGAGAGAATACTTGTCGAGCATTAACTCGATCACAACCTCCCACTCAAGAAAGGGTCCAATGATGTAATCTCTTTATAGGCACTCCTCATCCTGCCCTATCATATCAAGTTTATTGGCACATTCATAAACTCTATAATAAATTTATGTAATTATTGATGAATTTGGAGGGTATAAAAAATAGTAAATACTCACAAAATTATGATAATACAAATAGAAATATTTTTAAATATAAAATTTTAGATAAATATACAATAAACACAATTTACTTCTAGAATAAAAAAAAACTATTAAATAATATTGTTTCTTAATCTAATGATTCTATCTCTTCCCGAAATTTTTGTGGACAAAATATTACCTTGCATTTATCATATAAGAGAGAAGGATGACCATAGACCATTGACCGAACTTACAAAACTACCTTATTATATTTCACAGAACATACAATGGAAAAAGTAAAAATAATAAAAAACCAAAAATTCTTTGATTTCTAATAATTTTTTAAAAGTTTAAAACAATAATATCATGTAATAATTATTTTTTTTTTAATTGATACACATAATTAAGTTAAAATCTCATAATCAAATTTCCTATAAAGGCCTTTTGTGATTAAAAACAATAATTCCCTTCATTATTGTCTCAACCGTCTCTTCCATGCACTGTGATTAACAAATATACCAGGTTGGGGTTGTTCTCTATATTGCCAATAACACGTTTTATCACCCATTTTATGATCTCAATATCCAATACCTTTCTTGGATAATAAAATTACGTTGCAAGATTGTTTCTCGACAGTGAATTTGCTCAACATTTATATGATTCCTACCAAAAGTATCGGCGGACGAAATAATAATAGCTTTTGCAGTGGATATTTTAGAGGTTGCCTTAATACTTATATGGAGAATTTGTGTTGCTATATACTCCTCCAACGTCTCTTGCAACATCTAATGCTAGTGGAACGAGTTTACACTGCCAAATTACTGTCCACTACGAGGTAGCGGATTTGGAGCACCCACTACAATAACTTTACTGATTAATTATATTTTATTTATTAATAAAGAGGTGTTTTAAATAATAAATAATATTTTTGCTTATTAAAACATGGTTAATTTAGCAGTTAGTTGTTGAGATAATAAGTAGATATTTAGAATATATAGATGATGATGATGATGGTTAACGTCCAATGAGACCAAATTCTGGTCTATTGGACCTAAAGAAATGAATTATTTAGTTTGATTTAAGATTTTATTCCTATGCTCAAAAAACTTGGAGAGAAGCCTCCCGAGCTCACTGTAATTTTGACAACATAAAAGGCTAGGAAGGTCACTATTGCAACAAATATTTTGAAACTGAGATCTAATGTGGTTGTGCGCGGGGCAGTCTAAGAGGAAGTGATTTTCATCTTCGATGTTCGTATTCTCACATAGATGGCGGAACCTTTCCACCCATAGTGTTTTAGGAACTACCCAACGACCTGTTTCACTATGAAGCTCATGAGAGTTCGTTCTAATCTGGGCTATTAATTTTCTTCTTTGATCTAGATAAAACAGAGAGATACTTTTGATCTTCTAGGTGGGGTTGATGACCTCCTTATAAAATTTTAATTTTCTTTTACCTCCTAAATCTTTCTCACACCACATTTTTTCTTTGAACTTGGAAGTAACAATATTTTTAATGTTATTAATGTTTTGCAATGCAACATTCTCATCGATCTCCCAATGGTTTAACCAAGCCCTCGTGTCTTTATACCAACCTCATTTGAGCCTTAGGTGGTTTTGGCTGAAATTTAAAGCTAGCTTAGGAAGTCTATGGTCTGTTATGTTATTGATCTTGTGCTTATACAATAGAAGCTTAGTCATAGCTAGGCTCTCGATAGGGGAAAGACCCACTTCTATAAGGAGAATAGGATAGGGTGTGTTGCTTTTAATTTTGAGGTTATACGTTATAAAACGCTTCTGGATTTGCTCAATCTTTCTCAAGGATTCTCTAGAGATGCTACAACCCCAAACCTCACATCCATATAAGATAACCAGAGTGACTAAAGTTTCAAAGGTGAACTTCTTTCTCTCCCACATTATGAGGTTTGTCGTTTTACAATTATTTTCAAAACCAAAATAAGCTTTCCATCCCCCATTAATCCTTTTCTCAATGCTATAGTTCCAGTTGAGCTTGTGATGAATATCAATTCCTAGGTACTTGTAGGAATACACTTCCTCCAAGTTACTATTGTCATACATAAAATTAGCGTAAATGTCCTTCTTGGATTTGATAATCATAACTAAATTTTCTTTTTCAGTGTTCACAATCATACCCATTGTATAGCAAAAATCCTTAAGAAGTATAAGTTGCTTATCAAGATCAGATGGGCACCTTGCGAGAAGAACAATATCATCAACGTAGAGAAGAAGGATGATGACTATCCCAGCTAAGATCGTGCCAGCACATCCAGCTTCCTCTAAACAACCATCTAGGTTGTCGATGTAAATGACAAATAGGGTAGGGGAGAGGGGGAAACCTTGTTTAACTCCGATATTGCACTTAATATCTTTCAACCACCCCTCATTGCTCTTCAACATGGCAATTAAATTCTCGTATAACCTTATAGCGGTAGCTCTCTACTCAAAACGAACCTTTAGCTCTTCTAATCTGTTCCAAAGGTTGTTTGTAGGAACCATAACGAAAGCCTTTCTAAAGTCCACAAAGCAACAAAAGAGAATGGATTTATCATTGCAGCATTCCTCCACAATTATCCTAAGCATAACGAGGTGGTCTATTGTTAAGTGTTGCTTTCCAAAACCCGCTTGGCCTTTAGCCTATGTACCTTCACTTTCAAGCCATATGCTCAACTTCCTTTCCAGAATAATACCATATATTTTGGCTAGGAGAGGGTTGATCATAATTGTCTGATAATTAAAGGGGTTATTTGTATCCCCACTTTTAAAATAAGGGATAATGAGGCTTTGAGTCCATAGTTTAGGGAACCCTTGCTTGACTGCTTGATTGAAAAGCTTGTGAATGTGGGGGATGAGGACAGGACCTCCAATTTTTAAGATTTCCACCTAGTAACCTTCAATGTCCTTAGCTTTCCCATTAGCCAAGCGATTAACCCCAAAATCAATGTCTTCTAATGAGAAAACGTCTTTCGTTGTGAGAAGGGTTTCAAAGTTATCCATGACATTTAGAGATTCATAAAGCCTTTTATGATAGGAATTCCAATCGTGTAAAGCAATTTTATTATTATATTTAGTTTTCCTAGTTAGAATCTACCTCCAGAATTTCTTAGGAGCTACCTTAGAGAGGTGTAAGAGATTCTCTTGTTTTTTACAAATATAATGCCTTTTTTTCCTTTTAGTTAGGGCTTTGTATATTTTTATCTTACCAATTTTAATAGATTCATCAACAACTTCCTTAATTGCTCTTCTCGCACTTTTACAATCTTTGTCATACCATGGGCTGGTTTTGCTATTTCTTTTATTACTTGAAACTTCAACTGAGAACTTGTTAAACGAATATGAGAGTGTTGTAGCAAAATTATGATAGAGATCTTCTATGTTGTCTATACTAGATAAAGGAAGAAAATTAGTTTTTAATTCATTTAGAAAGAGATCTTTTTTATTTCTATCAAAGATTAACTTCTTTTGGCTATAAGGATTATCTTCTATGGGATCTCTATGCATGACAAAATTGAGAGTTATAAGTAAAGGCCTATGATCAGAGTCAGGCTCGTGGTCGTTTAAGATGTCAAAATTTGTTATTTATATATATTGATATATATAAATAAAATAATTTGAAATATAGTTGTTTTATAAATAAATAAATATTCTTAAGTAAAACCTAGTCAAATATAGTCGATGAGATAAATTAAGATATATATATATATATATATATAACAAACAGTTAATAAATTAATAAAATTTATTTAAATATTATTAAACATTTCCCTTTTCCTCCCCTAGTCAAATATAGTCGTTTTCTTCTAGCCGATAGGTTGACCTGTCTTCCTATTTAACCTTCTTCCTAGATCTATTTCTTTATCTTGTCCTGAAGATGAACCACACTTGTTGTTTCGTCAACCAAAATCTTCAATGTGATTTCTTCCAAAAAATATTTTATACATTAAGTTTAGCATTGTGTTATATTAGCTAGAGGTTCAACTTCTCGAACTTATAGTTTTTATGATATTTGTTTTTTTTTTCAATTATGATAACCAATAATTTATTGGAGTGATATATGTTATATATTTTATTAGATATTCACATTACTCACTTTACATTAAATATCATTTTTTTCCATATCATGATAGATCCATTTTAAATACGGATTTAACATGAGTCGAGAGGGATCCAATTTCTTCAAGTGTGACATTATTTAAATGTTTTGTATACTTTTTAATTTTTTTCTACATTTTTTATTTTGACCGACATGAACAAAATTTCAACTTTGATGACAGACTGACAACGTTACACATCACATTGGGATGTAGAATAAGCCTTTTGGCTCAATGAAAATGAAAACTTTTCATAAAAATCAAATCTATATAAAACATGATTTAATTTTAAAAATAAAAAAATTACAATAAAAATAATAAAAAGAAAAATGTTATTAATATGTCACTAATAATATCTTAATGATAAATTAAAATTAAAATAATTAATAATAAGTGTGTATATCTAAAATTATTATTATTATTATTATGAACATTTATATATAAACGTTAATAATAAAATTATTAAATTTAAATTATATTTTTATTTAAACCACTCACATCATTGATTTAAAATGTCTCTCACATTTATAACATACACTCCGACTGCATTATTATTAAAGACCATATAAACGCTAAAAAATAATAAAATGAATATCGATTGCTTAGGTTTTAAAGGGAGTTATAAAAAATAATCAAAATAATAATATCATCTTAAAAAATTGAATTGTATGATATAACAATTTTTTTAAATAAAAATACTAACACAACTATATTAATAAATCTTATTGATATACGTTGTCGCTGTCAACTTAATATATGCTATATTATAAATCTAATATGCTAAATTAATATATTAATATTGTTAATATATTAATATTAATATTCTTAGTTATTAATATTTAATAAAAGCGCCCCGGATGCGGGTGGTTGTTAGCTACACAAGGCTCATGGCTTGTCAGCAGGGCATGTGTCCGCCCGGACAAGCCACGTACACCAGGAGGACTTGCCCTAACTATTCCAGCATGCAGCATTTAAGGAGGAGAGATATGGTTCATTGCAGAGGCATCCCTCGACATTTACTGTCCGCCTTGAGAAACGGAACATGGCGCTTCATAGCCGGACGTTCTCGGACATTCTCCCGCATTTCTCGTCTGCTCCTGTTCTAGTCTTGAGGGAAGTGGCGGAGGCTCATTGTTTTGGCTCTCATTCAGGCTCTGAGAGCGACTTTGATGGTTTAGAGGCCATAGATTTGGGCAATTGGAGGGCATACGTGTAGTCTGGTTGCGAACCTGGGAGATTGGCGGTGTTGCAAACCTACTATCCGCAGTCTAGTTGGAGGATTGGGAGTCTGGTTCAGAGGGACAATCCGCGTGAGCACACTCACCACCCGCTCATTTTAAGTATGCAGCGTGAACGCCAAAGGGGAACCAGTCGGTGTGGCAGCTACAGTGGTAGAGCCCCTTCTCCCTCTTCCTCAATTGAAGAATCTCCTGAACGCAGACGATCGAGGGGAAGGCCCCCGGGCAGAGGAAGAGTGGCGGAACTTCCAGAGAGAATGGAATGTGGGCACACTGAGCACCCAATGGTAAGATACCGCCTTCCATGCACTTTGTCCAATTCCACTTTCTTCGTAACAGTTTCAGTGGAGCATTGCAGCAATCCATGGGGTGAAGATGAGGCTCCTCGTGCCAACCCTCAGCGTATTCCTGGGATTGTACCCACAGTGGACATGGAATTTCCCGCCGTTGATATGCTGAGGCCTGTACAAGATCCTGGAGCAGGCCCGAGTGAACCTGTGCAGCGCAATGCTGGTAAGGCCATCCACCAGCCTCCCTGCTGCAAGATTGAGGACGAACCGCAAACTACTGAAGAAGATTAGCATGCCCAGCTCGCGTTCCAGGTTTCAAAGCATGAATTTTTCTCTTTGTCAGCTCCCTTCGCGATCATATATGTGTTGGCACTTTGTCACTATGTATCTCTGTCCATCTCTGTTACGGTGTCGGTTATCTACTATTGTCTCTTCCTCCATGTGTTTCTGTTGTTTCAGTTTCCTTGTGCTTCAGTCCATGTGTCGGTTACATGAGTGTCGCTCTGGTTTCAATCTTTTGTAATCCTGGAATGAATACTCCTGAGTCTACTGTCTGTCCCAGGACAAGTTTTACAGGGCCTCGGCCCTGTTGTAATATTGCTAATGTAATTTTTGCTCTTGCTGTAATATAATAGCTCAGTCTTATTTAGAGAAAAAAAATAAAATTATTTAATAGAAGCGACTTAATATATGCTATATTATAAATCTAATATGCTAAATTAATATATTAATATTGTTAATATATTAATATTAATATTCTTAGTTATTAATATTTAATAATTTTATATCGATATTGTTAATTATATTTATTAATATAAATATTTTTAATTATTTAAATAGTTCATTTAATTATTAATTAAATCATTAAATAGTTAATTAATTCGTCATTCATTAATTATTAATGTCGTAGTTTAATGATTATGCTTTTTTGTCCTGAAAGCTGTGGAAATTCTGGCCATATTTTGAAAAATCTGGTAGGGATTTTTGTAAATCCAAGTAAAAGTTGTCAAACTTCATAATTCTAGGTGCCCTAGAAGTTTTTGATGGTGATGTATCTATTTCCACCATCAAAAACATGATTCAAACACTTCCACTACAAGATGTTTTGAAATTGTTTTGCTCAGATTCCAGCCACTTTTGGTCATCTGGGCAATTCCTCTACCTCAGTAGACAACTACATTATTAATAATTAATTCAAAATTAATTAATAATTAATAATTAATAATAATAATAAAATTATTATTATTATTATTATTATTTATTACATAAAAACAAAAATTATATTAAATATAATTTAATATAAATATTGTTTTTTTCTAAGTTATATTGATTATTATTAAATAATAATATTAAAAAACCCTATGAATAACATTATACCTTACAAATATGAATCTTTATATTAATAAATGTAACGGATTGATATTATAAATCTAGGGAAATAATAAACCCAAGGGTTTTACACTAAAAACTCAAGGGATTATAAATCCAAGGAAATAATTTTAAACCTAAGGGATCAATATTATAAAATCAAGGTATATAAACCCTAAGATGAATATTATAAACCCTAAAACGATCATGGTTGACTTTAATATTGTTACAATCTTTGTCACAACGCGATGTTGGACCATGGTTGACCATGATTGATTTTCATATGGAGACAATATTTGTAACAATGCAATGTATGACCATGGTTGATTTTCATACTGAGAAAATCTTTGTAACAATGTTATGTTGGAACATCGTTGACAATCATTATAAACACAAAGATTCATATTAAACCCAAAGATCAATATTATAAACCCATTGAGGAATATTATACCCTCGGAATATAAACCCTTCGATTAAGGGATTCATATTACAAAACCCAAGGGAATAATAAATCCAAGGGATTAATACTAAAATCCCAAGGGAATAATATTAAATCCAAAGCACAAATATTATAAACCCAAGGTATATAGACCCTCAAATAAATATGATAAACTCTAAAATAAGCATGGTTGACCATGTTTTACCATGGTTGATTTTCATATGGAGATGATATTTGTCACAATGCAACATTTGACCATGGTTGATTTTCATATTGAGACTATTTTTATCACAATGTGACATTGGACCATGGATGTGCATGGTTGACCATTTAAACCTAAGAGATTTATTTTAAACAGTCAAATTAATATTATAAACCTTACGAATAATATTGTAGCCTAGGAATATGAACCCTTAGATTGATAAACCCAAAAGATCAATATTATAAACCCAAGGGATTAATTCTAAAATCCCAATGTATTATAAACCCAATGGAATAATATTAAACCCAAGGGATTAATATTGTAAACCTAAGATACATAAACCCCAAGATAAATATTATAAACTCAAGAGAACAATAAACCCAACATATTAATACTAAAAACCCAAGGTATTATAAACTAAATGGAATAATATTAAACCCAGGGGATAAATATTATAAACCCAAGGCATATAAACTCAAACATCAATATTTTAAACCCTAAAATAAGAATCGTTGACCATGGCTGACCATGATTAATTTTCATATTGAGACAATCTTTGGCACAATGGGACATTGGACAATGGTTGGCTATGGTTAATTTTCATATTGAGACAATCTTTCTCACAACCCCATGTTGGACCATGGTTGTTAGAATGTGACGTTGGACCAAGGGATTAATAAACTGAACGGATATGAACCCTTAGATTGATAAACATAATGGATTGATATTGTAAATCCAAGGGATTAATTTTAAAACCCTAACATATTATAAACCCAAGGATTAATATTATAAACCGAAGATATATAAACCCTAAGATAATTAATATAAACCCGAGGGATTGAGACTATAAACCCAAGAGACTATAAACTTAAGAGAATAATATTAAACCCAAGGGATAGCTATTATAAACCCTTAAATAAATATGAACCCTTAGATTAATAAACCAAAGGGATTGATATTAGAAAACCCAAGGGATTAATACTAAAATCCCAAGGGAATAATATTAAAGCCAAAGGACAAATATTATAAACCCAAGGTATATAAAATGTAAAATAAATATGATAAATCCTAAATTAAACATGGTTGACCATGATTTACCATGATTGAATTTCATATAGAGATGATATTTATCACAATGTGACATTTTACCATGGTTGATTTTCATATTGAGACAATATTTGTCTCAATATGACATTGAACCATGGTTTCACATAATTGACAATGATTATAAACCTAAAAAATTTATATTAAATCCTAAGATTAATATTATAAACTTTATAAATAATATTATCCCCTAAAAATATAAAAAATAATTAACTAAATATTTATGATGATTATCAAATATTTTTATTACTTAGGATTCATAAAGGGAAAGTCATGGCGACCTAGAAAAAAATGAACTGAGAACTTGACATATTGTCATGCCCCAACGTTCATCGATTGGTTCCCTTGGCATCTAGGAAAGCCAATCTGTCATTCCTTTACCATTCTAACCAGCTGAATTTGTGTGCTTACACCCTATATGGAGAGCTCATGGAAGATAGAGGAGGTGAATTGAAAGCTATATCGATGGAAATAAAGCAGTGGCTCTTCTAGTTCCAGCTCGAATCTTCATGGATTGAATCGAAGCAGACGTGGGCGAACAAATAGACCAGACAAAAGTTTTTCAATTTCCTTATTAACATATTCATTATAAACAAGGTAAAGAATTTGATGTCCACTGCTTATGCAACAGAAGAAACCCCATGATCTATCCGTAAACATCAGGTAACAAATTTCTTAATGTGGAAATTGAGCAGGCGAGAGGCCCAATTATACATTGATATTTGTGTTCCATCACTTCGCTTTCCCTGGTGCCCAGGGTTAGAATTTGGATTTCTCTTTACCCATCATACAATTTTTTTTTTGACGTTTTGGGTTCTTATGCTGCCCGTCAAGAAACGTTATGTTTAAAATTTTGCCTTTCAAGAGTAATGTTCTTACAATAAATTAACCCTTCACCAATAAATGTTTGATTATAAAATTACCATTCAATAACATAATTATGTTAAATTTTCACATATTTATCATAAGGAAAAAAACAAAATGACCATAACACACAAATGACTTATTAAATCTTGAATCTTGGTTTGAAATTGCATGGAATCTTCATAATAAAGTCTTTGGAACTTGAAATCAATTGTTCTTTCCCTAGACATGCCATAGCATTTGTATATATGAGATATGACTAAGGATATATTATAGGTCATATAATATGACCAACATAGTAAAACTATTGATTGTTATCAATAACAACTCAAAAGTAGATTAATTAATATGGTTTATGTTATTATTTAGCATTGCTTTGGATAATAAGATATACACTAATGCTGCTAACAGCAATGAATGCATAGTATTTGAGCCTTTTAAAAATTAAAAGACTAAAATTATAATAAATGGACATTGCAGATATCTTAACATCATGTTATAGGATTATGTTATGATTTCCTCCACTATTACATTCTTACAAAACAAACACTTCTAAGTATTAAATGTGGTAAAAGCATGATCTTATCAAATCCTTCCTTCTATTTATCACCAAAATGTAGTAAAATCAATATATATAAACAAAAAAAATTGTGTATTAAAGTAACATTAAATAAAATCATAAAAAAAACTCACTCTAACTAACTAGTTAGTATGGTTATCCATTGCATATCTTTCAAGTGTCGTTTAAAAACAATAATTTATATTCTACCACGAGAAAGTTTAAATTCCCTATAAAACTAAGTTCCATTCAAATTAGGAGATAGTTTTTGACATTATCTAATATAAGGTTTGATACAAAACATAAATATATGACAGCCTGAAAGGGCACAAAAACATACCACCAACGTCCAGTTTTCATATCCATCTAATAAGAGAAATTCATTTTACAACAAATTATTAGTTGTTTCAAACTGATATCACAACTTACAAGTTTCTAAATTTCGTTGCTCCAATGATAATGTAAGCAAAGAAATGAGTCAAGTTGCATGGAAGCTATGCATTAAATCCAAATAAAGATGGAGATTGGATATAAGTGCAGAAGAATATCCTCATATTTAAATTCATCTTGAGAAACATAAAGGGAAAGATGATATGCCATAGTCGAAAAATACTCCAATCTAAACGTGTCACATCTTTTACTACATTTTTAAAAATTTTGGTAAGATGTGGGACACCTAGGTATATGAAATGCAAATAGACAAAAAATATAATAAACATCTCATTCTCCAATAGATGGTGTAGTGGGGCCTTCAATATTATAGAACTTTATTCTTTTAAGATTAATTTGACATAAAAATGCAATACTTTTACCTTAATTATACTGGATAAAAATATATCAGGTTGGAGTTCAATTTTTTTTTGCCATAAACAAGTTTATGCTTTGGAATATTTATATTTTAATCCTTATCTATGTTTAATATGTTTGGGATTAAAATAAATATTTACTTTTTAAAATGACAAGGAGATAAGGTTTGAAAAGATTTGTTTACTCTTGTTTGCACCTAAACAAAGCAAAGTGCACTCTCTAATGTGACTAAGTTAAATTAAGTAACATTCTGATACTTAAAAGTATATATATAAATTAAGTTTACATTAAAACAAATATATCAAAATAATAAATAATTATTTTTTTTATAATTGAATTATTTTCCTTTCAAATATTTTAATAAGAGATTTTTATGATTTGATCTTTCTAGACACTTGGTAGTTCCACATTTAAGATGGATCTAAGTTACTTTAATTATTAATTATAATTATAATTATCGTTATCATTATCATTATTAATTTTATTTTTTGATTTTTAATTTAATTGATTTATTTATTTTATTTTATACTGAATCAAATGTTATAAAATAAATTACAACATCTCTACTATATTGGAGAGCGTTTTTCTCACAAATATTTTAGAAAAGAAGGAAATCCTCATTGTCTTAAAATATACATTGTAACAAAAAAATAGTATTTACATCAAAAAAATTTATTAAATGAAAAAATCCTTATTTAAATACAATATTAAAAAAAATATCCTATTTCATTGATGTATGTTTTTTTATTGATTATTCAATTTAGTAAAGTATATCTAAATGTGTTAGGACTCTTATTATTACAAAATAAATTATTTCTTATCCATGAAATGATTTTTTTATGGTTTTTTTGGTTAATTTTAATCAAAATATGACCGGGATTTTTAATTTGTAGAGTGTTAAATCTACTTATACATTCAAAATTTATTTTAAATAACAACAAATCATAATCTTGCTTGAAATTGTATAACATGGTGAAAAAAACTATTTTGTATATAAATTAAAATAAGTTTTTTTTAATGTACATTTTAAAAGAAAATAAATTGTCTTATAATAAATTCAATTATAATAAAAAAATTAATATAAATATTAAAATTTTCAAATGAAAGAAAATAAACCTTATAATACCAATTAAAAAATAGTAATTCTCATCATTATTTATAGAAATATTTTAGTTTAAATGTATTAAAAATTAAGGTTATGTTCTAAATCTTTCATGACAACACAAGCATGAAAATCTTGCTTCAAATGCATAGCCACACAATTAATTATTCATTACCATTGGCAAATAAAAATGTTCAAATAAATGTTATTCATCTTACCCAAGATACCCAATTTAACCCCCCCAAAAAAAAAAAACACCCCATTGATTTTTTTTTCAATGAATGGCTCAGATGGATTGTTTACATGGACCATTGTAAAGTTGTATTTATCTGGTGTATATATATAAATAATGTGAATGGCTGAGATGGATTGTTTACCTGGACCATTGTAAAGTTGTATTTATCATATATATATATAGTCTTCCCGTTTAGGCCATGCATTTTTTTAAGCCACCAAAACTTATTGTAATTAATGACAGGGATGTTAACTCCGACCATAAATTCAGAGGTAACCTTCTTTATCTGTCCAGGTTCACATCTAGTCAGCCTGACTCTTACCTTTTTCCCTTGAGTGTTTGTCGTTGGCCTTCCAAAGGATGTAATAGATTCTATTCCCACAACTTGAAAAAGTCTGACCACTCAAGTAAAGGCCGACCCATGCCTGAGATGTAACGACTTTGGCATCACTCGCCTTCCTCCCCTGAACCTCTTGAAATTTGTCCTCGGCTCTCCTGAAGCAGATCTCCTCGCAAGTCTCCATTCATTACAGCAGAGGAAAGATTTCTTAAAACCCGTCATTGGTGCAATTGTTGGTAGTGCATTGCCTCTCTTGGAATTCACTTCCCATAAAATTGACGCTGATTCCAGAGGGTGGTTACTTGTGGCTTTCTCCACAAAACAAACCAATATAATCTCTTTAAATTTGCAAGTGATCCACTAAATTAACCGTCGGGCAGCAAATCATTTATTTGATTCAACTCGAGTTTACACCCTCAGAAATAGCAAAGAATCGGCAACCAAACATCCACCGAAAATCCGTTCTGCGATTTGGCTAACAAAATAATGTGCAGAATCACAGATAAAAGCAAGGTTGGATTTACTTTAGGTTTTCCTGAATGCCTTTCCCTGGATTTCAGAATTTCTTTTTTTTTTTTCTTGGTAAAAACTAATTCTATTAAGAGAAAATATGGTACAAAATAACATTACAGCCAAGAGAAGCAAGAGAACAGGCAGCCGGAAAGGAATGGAAATCCACCTCGGCCCCTGAGAGAAACTGGGAAGAGAACATTGCTAAACAAGAAGTAACAAGAGAAACAGGCGAAGAAATAGAGGATTCTACCCAACGTGGGTAGGATCAACTATTCGGCATTTTTTCCCTTTCTTTTTACCAACTTTGACCCAATCAAGATGACTCTGCTGAACTGGCATGATTTGCAAACTAAGCTGGGCTAACGGAGAGGACTCCTTCTCTGAATCCGAGGGAGAGGACTCATGAGTTCTTTTCTGTGAGTTTGGAGGGACCGAAGTATCTGCACAACCAATCAAAGGCGGATCCTGTGCCTGCTTTGTTTCCATTCCTTCTGCATCCTCTGCTTCTTCATCTGAGCTGGAATCCAAATCATCCATAGGAGGAGGATCATGAGGCTTCCAACTTTTGGATTTCGGCTTAGGATTGGCTTTCTTCTTCTGGGCAGGCCGCGAGGGACAAGAGTTTTGAAGGTGCCCTGTGTTATGGCAGTTTCGGCAGCGAAAGGCTGTGTTCTCGTAGTCTAGGGACTGGGTCCAATGGAAGTCTCCAATTTTGAGATTAATCTGATCCGGTAGACCTTTGCTCATGTCTATTTCTGCACAAATTCTGGCGAAGGTGTATATGCCTTTTTCCCCCCTAGAGGTGTCTGTTGCTAGAAAGCGGCCTAGAGAGTCACCGATTCCTTGGAATACAACAAAGTGCCATAGATGCGCCGGGAGGTTAGGTAGTCTGACCCAGATGGGGAGCTTTGTGATGATCGCTGAAGAAGGATCGAAATCTGGGAACCAAGGGGTGAGGAATAGTCCTACTGAGCCCCAAAACCATGGGCCTTCGGTTAATGCTTTTTGGTAATCTTCGGTGAAAGCAAAAACTACAATGAAGAAACCCTTTGAGCAAAGAAAAACCTTGCAGTTGTTGGTCCAGTGTGAGTGGATCCTTTGGTAGAGATCCGTTGTGCGAGGCCATAGTCCATTGAACCTGCAAATAATGCCATGCTCTGCATATTTTTGGATTTGATCATCCAGCGAAGGATGCGTTATTTCAATGGAGGGGGTTTCCTCCAGCTTATCCACCAAGAACGGTTTAGGACCCTGAGCTGGTGGAGCAGCTTTCTTAGGCTTCTGAGCATGGACTGCATCCTTGTAAGAAAAAGCCGCAGCTGAAGATGACTGTCCCACAGCTCCCCCTCTCAAACGGAGGGCAAGAATGATGGAGGCATTTCTTCTAATGTTGTAAAAAGAAAGGGGATACAGATCCTTAAGATGTTTACCTTCGTAGAGGAGTCGTTGAGAAGCGAAGGGAATCCCCAACCTAAATTCCAGAGATTGCTTGAGGTTCTGCACTAGATCAGAAGCGCTTACCCATTGTAGCAGAGTTTTTCCAGAAAGGAGCCTGATCTGGATCTGGAACGAGGCTGAGAGATCCGAGTCCGTGTGCCCCTTTCCCCTGCAGATCTGTGTAGAGAGATGGCTCGCATGATGATCGGCATTCGTTTCTTGGTGAAGATGAAGAGGCTTACAGCTAGTCGGTGCAGGCTTTTCCTTCCCCACTACCAAGATCGGAGGCGAAACTGCATTTGGTTCTGCTTGAACTCCCTGTGCTGCTACGCCAGCAATCTGAAGATGGCTTCTAAATCGTGTAGTGGAATCGTGGGCCTGAGGCTGTGCTACCCCAGCGTTATCTGAAGAGAGAACCTCTTGAGGACATATGCTTGCGGCTCCGGCCTTCCTGATATTAGTATTCTGCGTGTCTGTAGAGAGTGAGAACTCCCTTGACCCGAGCTTGAGAATCTCAAGATCATCCGCCGCAGGGGCGATCAAGGAACTGATGGCAGCCGAGGGCAAAGAGGCGGCAGAGCTAGGGTTCAACTGCGGAGCCATCAAATTTTACTTGACTCCAATCTAATCTTTAAAAACTATCTATTTCTTTAAATCTTAAAGGATATCAAAATCAATGGCATACCAAATTTCCTGGATTTCAGAATTTCATTGCTGCGAACTTAATTTGAAGCATGGTGTGCATGCGAAATTATCCACAAATAAGAATTATCACTTACACCAGGACCATGATAAAAACATACCAACGTTGCTAGAGACAGGATGGCTTGCTGGAGGCCGAACACGTGGCCATATCCAGGAAAACAAGCACCTGGCAACTCAGTCTACTACCTTAGCTTCCGTTTTCATGAATGGGTATTAATGACGTTTTCAGCAAAATATTAACCGTTCCAAACACATCTTAAAGAACGGGCTTCAAAATTTTCTAACCGTCAAAAACGTTCAAAAGGCCTTATGACGGGCGAAATGCTGGTCAAATTCCATCCTGCTAGCGCCATAGCCGTGTATGTGAGACTCAGACGAAGGTATATTCGCCCAAGATTCCTCGAATTAAATGAAAAAAAAAAGTCAACGGCACCCCATCCAGCTGGGGTCGAAATAGAGTTACCTATGACTAATTATACTTAAACATAATGACAAAATAATTCTAATATAAATAAATAAATTATATTAAAAAAGATTTAGTTAAATTGTAGGTAGTATTTGGGAATTATAAACATTATTTTAAAATAAAGATGTTATTTATAGAGGGGTAAAGTATATATATCTTTAGAAATTTTAATTGTTAAATTTTTTAGAAAGGAAAATGTTTTGTTTCCTAAATAAAGAGATTTTACAGATGCTAAGGAAATATATAGTGTTATTAAAATGATAGTAATTTTTTTTTCTTAAATCAGAAGTTTAAAATTAAAAGATAGCAGAGTTAAAGGAGACTAGAGTTTGTATATGTTGATTGATTAATATAAAGAGACTAGAGTTAAAAAGACTAGAGTTAAAAGAAAGCTTCAACACCAATCTCGCCAACAATGACGAGGAGCTAAACAATTAAGAACTAAGAAAATTATAGGTCCGATAGACCAATTTGGTCTCAGTGGACGTTAACCACCACTACCATCATCATCATCATATATTCACTATTACTAAGCTATAAATTTATGTTACTATTGGTTTGAAGGTTATTAATACTAAGTTCATCTAATTTTTCTATTACTATTATAATATTTAAGTTTTCTTTTTTCGGTCTATTAAAATACTTTCATTAATTTGTCAATATTTGAAATATCATCTACTGGTTTTGTTTTGGTTTTGCATGTTTCTTCGATTGTAGGGCTTTTCCGCCTTTGGGATTCATATAAAAATTGGAAATATTTTCTTCGTTTTGGCATTGCTCTCCTAGCTAACAAATCCGATTGGCTAGAAGAGCAAAGGACCTTTACACTACTATATGCTGCAACTTTTTAACAAATTAATGAAAGTATTTGACCCACAAAAAATATCTATTATTTACTCCATCTTTTCCAATTTTAATTATTTATTTATTTTTAATGAAGTTGAACCTAAGCCGGGGATAATGTATTTGTTGGAAGAACGAACTACCCACATTGGGATGCAATTAATGGAAACCTATTTCTTTTATGTTATATAATATTTAATTAATATCTATATGCTCTTTGAAAAAAAACGTTATTCCACCTTTTCCATACTTTTTTTAAACTAAGTTGAACCTAGTTTGGGGCTAGCTTGTCTATTAGGGCTAGCCCATCTATTTTATTGAAGAACAATCAGGATGTTATTGCCATGATTGTGGGAAGCTCAAGCTTAGACTCCTCTTGAGATAGTTTAATTCCCCCAAATGTAGCTTTCATCATCAACCTCTTCCCATGAAGTTTGAACCTAAAATATAGCATGAACTAAAACCATTAAAACTAACTAATATACACCTCATAAATCATTTTTTTTCAATTTTTATATAGTAACTATATATATATATATATATATATATATATATATATATATATAGATAGATATAGATATAATTACTTTGGCAACCTCTTACTTAGACAACATGGTGGATATGCTATGCATGTGTGGGTGTGCTCGAAGAGGTGTTGGTCCTTGTGACCGGCCTTGGGGTGGGTAGATAGGGCAGAAGCATTGAATGAGGATGTACTGGGGTGGCAGCGGAGATATGGATGACGAGATGGTTCACGTTAGGACTGGTCACCGGGACGTGTGGAGCATGAGGGTTTCATTGGGGGAGAAATACCATACCATGTGCATTCATATTGAGGGATATCTATTGGCATAATATATTGAGCATATAATAGGGGGTAAAAGGCTTTTATATTGACATGTATTAAAAATGGAGTTCAAGGTTAATGAAAAAAATGTTAATGAAAAAATGGATACCTACAATATCTAGTGAAACTAGGGGTTTTTTAAATTGGGAAGGTGTATTGGGTTTGTATTGGTAGGGGGTTAAATGTTATGAATTTTCGAAGTATTTTCTAATATGTAGTCAAAATAAGCGTATTTTTAGTATGCCACGAACGCACACAATATGTCAAAGGTTCATTGAGTGACGACCCTATGGTGTGGAGAAACCACCTATGATGGTCTCGATTGTAAAACAATTGCATGATATATTGGCTAGTCTTGATGTCATCCGCCAACAGAAGTACAACAATAGAAATGAAACCATAGCCTACATAAATAATGACCAATACATTCAAAGGGGAATTCTAGAGTATCCAACATATGTGGGATGTAGCCAATGCAGAACCAGTGAGCAGTTGGATGAGATTGAGGTGATGCTTGCACATATCGATTTCCATGTTCATAAAAATCATGACCTTCTTGTGGCCCTGTGTGTTGTTCATGCACCAAATCCTCTCCCTTGAAATTTTATGAAATTTTATCTGCTGGTTTTTTTTTGGTTTTGCATATTTTTTGGGTTGTATGACTTTTGTGACTTTAGGATTCATCTAAAATAAATGGTAAAATAAATGGCAATATGTTCTCTGTTTTGGTATTCCTTTCCTAGCTAAAAACTCTGGTTGGAGTAGAGCCGGAAAAAATGAAATCGTTTAAACCATATACTATAACTCTTTGACATATGTATATATATATATTTTCCAATATTATATGATAACTAATTCTCTCATAGTATTCCTACTCATCTTTTGTTAATTCCCATCTCAAATTTTATATTTCTCAATATCCTTTAAATATCATAATTTTTTTATTTATTACCGGTTCACTGTTTGCACTTTTAACTTTTACAATTTATTCTCACTCGTTTATTGCTTTTCACCATTTTTTACATACACAATTTTATGGCTTTGATATCATAAATTATTATGTTCTAGTATTTGTATATACAATGTTGTCGTTTACTATACCACATATGCCGACGTACCATATGGGGAAACTAGCGAGCGTAAAGGACTTTGGATTCAGTTCTCGTGCGCCGACGAAGAATTCAAATAGGATCAAGCTAACCATTCGACGTTTCACCCTTCATAATTTGTGCCCTCCCGTCACTAACGAACCTCCTTCGGAAACTTCGAATTTATCTCTGACGTTCGTTGTCTATCTCGCGTCCCACCGTTCTGCTGTTTGACACCCATCACCATCATCCATGTATCTACCATGTTGTGGATACATTAAATCAGCGCCAATGAATTCGATTTGAAATTTAAAATAGTGGTGGGGTTTGAAATTTGAATCTCTTCGTTCCTACTACATCATCTTGTAGATGATTTCAGGTTCAAAGTAAGTTGTGTTTCCGGAGGGTTCTCGAATCAACACCTAGGAACATGAACAACTGGAAAATGGGAATCTTTCGCATAAAGATGTTAACAACGTTTACTACATTTCCTATTGACGAATGACCTCGATGCTCGGTGTTGCGCTATTTATAGAAACAACTGATACGCACATTGTCATAGGTTGAACCGACCATTTATATTATGGTCACTTCCAAAGGAAAAGGGCCAGGGATATAGTCTATTGAATAAGGAACGAAGTGCAGTTAAATAGGTCCCTTCATTGAACATAATGGATGGTCGGATACAAGGGTAAAATGTGGTCAAAAATCCAAGACCACTCGCTAAGGTCATGAGGGTTGACAGGGCAAAAACAAGCTTAAAGCCTCCACTGATTGGTCTCAGGTATGAGTGATTAGGAGTTCAAAATTTACCAAAACTTCAAAGTTGTTAAACTGGTGTGGAACGTAAACGACCTCGTGGTGCTCATCATCTTGAATCTAACGCAACTCGTTTCGGACAAAACAAACATTGTATGCTCCTAGAAACACGATCTGTTCACTTTGTCAAACAGGTAAAAAATTTGCAGGTGGCTGACAGGGATGCTCACTGGACATCTGTACTGCCTAGGTGGCACACAGAGGTTTCACTCAATGAACCTATGGAATATCACATGCGTTCATGGCATACTAAACAATACTTCTAATTTGACTACATATTAGAAAATATTTCTAAAAATCACATTATTTAACCCTCTACCAATACAAACCTAATATACCTTTCCAATTTAAAAAACCCTTACTTTCACTAGATATTGTAGGTATCTATCTTTTCATTAACATTTTTTATACCCTTTTACAATTTTTCATTAACTTTGAACTCCATTTTTTATACCTACCAATATAAAAACCCTTTATCCCTGATATATCCCGCAATATATTATATCATTTATTCCTCAATAAATATCCCCCAATATGAACCCACATTGCTATGGTATTTCTCTTCTAGTGAAGCCCCCGTGAGATGGAAAGGGGAATATTCTCAGGATATTCCTAGAATATTCTTAGAATATGATATTGAGTTGGCTTCATCTGATTAGTCCATGTGTTTTGGGTTTGGACCAATAAGGAGGTAACATGTGGCTAAGCTAGAGGGTACCATGTGTCCTCCTAACGATTAAGTAAAATTTTGTATGGTAGACAAGTTAGAGGTCGCGCTCAACCCTGTGACCTCCCATTCAACAACTCCAAGCCTAACAATTGCACCCGCACATGTTTCTTAACTATTATGGGTTGCAGCTTAATGTTAACATTGAACGCCACAAAGGTTAGGGGGCGGGTGGACTTAACTGCCCACCATGTGACCACCATAACTGCAAGCTACAACAGTTATTGTAACTGCCACCGCTCACATGACCGCCAGCCTAAACTGAACATATGAACACATTCTCATGACCACTATCATTAACCGTGACCACCGGGGCGAGTGGGCCAGCTCCGGGGGCTATCCCCTATGTGCATGGCCCCCATAAGACCCAGATTTTGGTTCTAATGCCTCAGTGGAAAAATTAAGGTTCCTAAAAATCCGCCCAAAATCTGGGGAATTTGTTACTTTGTTAGCGAAAATTGGGGTGAATTTGTAGGATGGCACCAGATTTGTGCAATTTGTAGAGTGAATATTGGAGAAAAAATGAGATTTCATAACTTCTCCAGTTTTCGACCAAATTGCATGCAAAAAGAGGCTAGATAGTCATTTTTGAACATTCTGGACTCATTGGAGTAGGTTTTAGAATCAAAGGAGTACTACTATATAAGATTTTTGTAGATTGAATTCTATGGGTGTCATGGTCAACCAGAGCGCTGATTGAGTTTATGGAGGAGTTTGAAGGTGAAGATGAACTTGCAGAGGTTTTTCAGCTTCCATGTGATTTCTACAAGAACCATTACATTAGTGTTTTAGTTTTTATTCCTCTTTTCTCTATATGTATTTTTTAGAAGAGACTTGTTTATGTACTTCAAGTGTATTGTGGTAATATTTATGCTCTTTGAAGTTGGAGTATGGGCTTTTGGTGTAAGATGCCTATGTTTGCTAAGGGTTTACATGTTTGACTATAGGTTAACATGTCTATGGAGTGAAAACCCTTGCAGAAGTTGTTTCTTTGAAGGAGAAGCTAGCCATTCCATTTCAGCACTTTCTGTACTCTTCTTTTTCAAACATTGAGCATAATGAGAAGGGGTCATGCCATTTGAGCTGATCCAAGGAGATTTAGCCCAGGAGGGGTGAACTCCTTTAACAATGGCTGGTGTATTACTGATTGATGCATGCTTCCATTCAATGTTTTGACTTCATGTTTAAATATTTTCATGAAATTAACATAAGAAAACACACATAAAAACTCATGTTTTTAATTGTTATTTTGGAGTACAAACCTCAAGAACATTTTTGTATTCTGATGAGGATCTTAGCATAGAAATCTAATATTCCAAATTTGGATCAATGAGGACAGAAGGTGGACTATGAATTTCGTTGAAACCTTTCCTAACATAAGGGTCAATTTCAGCTTCAGTTTTCCTTTTGTTATAGCTCTGATACCATTTGTTATGCTCTTAACCTACAAGACGATACAAAAATACAAAATATGCACAGAAATATACCCAGAACATAGAACAATGAGAAATAACAGTAGGTATTTTATTATTCAGAGAGTAATGTTCACTTGCCTCTTTGAGGGGGCAACCTGCAATAGAGCAGAGCTCGATTAGAAAATAAGACACAATGCTCCTCGCAGGGAGTCTCTATCCTTTATATATGACTCATACATGCAATACCATGGTTCTTATTAATACCATCTATCTAATACCATGGCCCATCTGCAACTAACTGTGGTCCTGTCATTAAATGCGGGTTAACCACTTACAATTATTAATATGGGCTTTATTGACTATTTACTTAACTATAACTATGACTCGATCCTACTACATAAATAAGGGGGTTAGGGCGGGACTCTAACATGCCCTCCCCCTTTAGAATAGCCTTGTCCTCAAGGCTGAAGCTGTGGAAACTACTGAAGAATAGTGGTTGGTTCCCATGTTGCATCTTCCGGAGAGGTGTCTTTCCACTTGACCAGGACTTCTTTGATCATGCGGCCACGCAGGTGCCGTTCTCGTGTGTCTAAGACCTGTTCTGGTTGGAGCCAGATTGACCCTTCTTCATCCAATTCAGGTAGACTGGTTTGAATTTTGCAATTGTTCCCAATCACTTGAGGCATGAGACATGGAAAACTGGATGGATTTTGGCAGTGGGTGGCAAAGCTAGCTTGTAGGCCACTTCTCCAATGCGTTGAAGTACTCGATACAGTTCGTAGAATTTTGGAGATAGTTTTTGACAACCCTTGTCCTTGAGTGATGTTTTCTTATATGGTTGCAACCTCAAAAATACATGATCCCCTTCTTGAAATTGGCATTCTGAGCGATGATGATCTACCTGTTGCTTCATGTGGTTTTGAGCTTGATGAAGATTCTATCTAAGATGGGCAAGCATGGTTGTGCGGTTCTGTAGTAGTTGATCCATTGCTTGCACCTTTGAGCACCCCTTGATATAAGAAGTAGGGGAAGGAGGGATTTGACCATAAACTACTTCATAGGGAGTCACATTCGTGGTGGCATGATAGTTGGTGTTATACCAACATTCAGCTAGAGGTAACCACTGTACCCAAAGATGTTGCTTTTCTGAAGTGAAACACCTAAAGTAGGTCTCTAGACATTTGTTGACTGGTGAAGATCGGGTCACGATCAGACACAATAGAAGTGGGCATGCCATGCAATTTTAAGATCTGATCCATGAAATATTGAGCAACCAAAGTCGGTGTAAAAGGGTGGGGTAGGGCGCAAAATGAGCATACTTAGAAATTCGGTCCACAACCACAATGATGAGTGACTTGTTTCCTGACTTTGGAAGACCTGTAATGAAATCCATAGAAACCTTCGTCCATATTGATGCCGGGATGGGCAATGGTTGTAATGTGCCTGGTGCTTTGACTGTCTCCCCTTTGTGGCGCTGACAGACATCGCATTCCGCTACAAAAGTAAGAATGTCCTTTTTCATGCCTATCCAAAAAAATGATCTTCTAGTGCGAGCATACGTCTTCTGAAAACCTGAATGTCCTGTAGTGGGGGATGAGTGAAACTCCGCCAAAATGCGGCTTTTGAGGGTGGATGTTGATGATATTATGACTATGTCCTTGTAGCGAAGAATCTCATCCTGCCACGAGTAGCTCTTGGTGGAATTTGGATCCACCTGCAATTGAGTAATGAGTTGGGAGAGTGCGGGATGTGAAAACCATTCCCTGTGAGCCTCTTCAATCTATTCTGGAATGGGAAGGAAAATTGCGAGCAGGGTACTTTCCTCCTAAAATTGGCGAGATAATGCATCTGCTACAATATTTTTGTACCCTTTCTTGTAAATGATCTCATAACCATATCCTAGCATTTTGGCGAGCCATTTATTTTGTTGTGGTGAGGATAGGCATTGCTCCAAAAAATATTTAAGACTGTGATGGTTTGTGCGGATTTGGAAATGTCGCCCCAATAATTAAGGTCGCCAGGTATCTACTGCATGTAAGATGGCCATCATTTCCTTCTCATAGGTAGATTGTCCCAGATTCTTCCCACTTAGTTGTTGGCTTGTGAAGGCCAAGGGTCGACCTTCCTGCATTAAGACCGCCCCAATACCCGTACCGGAAGCATCACATTTAATGACAAAAGATTGGGTGAAGTCGGGTAGTGCTAAGACTGGACTGGAACACATGGCATTTTTTAGAGTTGTAAAGGCCTCTTGTGCTTCATCATTTTAGAGGAATGAATTTTTCTTGAGGAGTTGAGTAAGGGGCTTCACAATGCGACCATAATTGTGGAAAACTTTGCGATAGTAGCCCGTGAGACCCAAAAATCCTCTCAGGCTCTTCAAGGTCTTAGGTTGAGGCCAATCCTGCATTGCCTAGATCTTTTTGGGGTCCACCCTGACACCTTCACGCCCCACAATGTGGCCTAAATACTCAACTTCTTCCATGCCAAAATAACACTTGGAAATCTTAACAAATAATTTATGCTTGCGGAGCAGTTGCAAGAGCGGATCTACATGCTGAAGATGTGTGGCCCAAGTGCGACTGTAGATGAGGATGTCATCGAAGAAAACAAGGACAAATTTTATGAGATATGGTTTGAGGAGGTGGTTCATAAGGCTCTGAAAAGTAGATGGGGCATTACAAAGACCGAATGGCATAACCAGGAACTCATAATGGCCTTCATGAGTTCTGAAAGCAGTCTTTCAAATGTCGACTTCTTTCATGCGAATTTGGTGGTACCGGAGCGAAGATCCAGCTTAGTGAAGAATTGAGCCCCATTTAGTTCATCCAGCAAATCATCAACAACCGGGATTGGAAATTTATCTTTGACTATCAACTTATTGAGGGCCCTAAAGTCTGGACACATATGCCATTCCCCATCTTTCTTGAGCACCATGACCACCGGTGATGAATAAGGACTAACGCTGGGACGAATGATGTCTGCTTACAAAAGTTCCTTGGTTATTTTTTCAATTTCATTATTTTGGGCGAACAGATATCTATATGGGCCCACATTTGGTGGTTGGGCCCCTGGGCCCAAAGTGATGCTATGATCATGTTCCCCTCTCGAGGGTGGAAGCTCATGAGGCTTGTCAAAGACTGGCAGATGGTTATTTAAAATCTGTTGCATCTTAGGATGAATCGGAAGAGAATTGGGTTTGACAGCCTGGATGGCATTAAATTGAGTTATAACTCCATGATGGCCCTTTTTTAACAATTTTTCCATCCTATGTGAGCTGATGATAGAGGGAGCTTCCGCCTGGAGTCCGCGGAGGGTATGTGTGTAGTCGTTCTTCTTAAAGCTCATATATAACTCCTGGAAATCCATTGTGATTGGCCCAAGTGTGCGAAGCTATTCAGCACCGAGGACAATTTCGCACCCTCCCATGTGTATGGCAAACATGTGGGTCTTCAACTGATAATCACCCATTTGAAGTTTGACATTTTCACAGCGGCCGTCACATTTCATTGTTCCCCCATCTGCAATTTGGACTTGGAAGTTAGAAACTGCTCGTACAAAACAATGCACTGCTTCCGCGATTTTTTGATGGATAAAATTATGTGTACTTCCACTATCAATCAGGACTACTACTGGGCGATGCTTGATAAAACTTCTGATTTTGAGAGTTTGAGGTGAAGAAATCCCTGCTAAAGCATGCAGCGAAATCACTGGTTCGTCAAAGAGATTGTCCTTCTGGTTGTCCTCTTCTTCCTCCTCAGGTTCCTCAAGTGGTGGGGCTTCCTCCGATGAGCTATGATCAATGGCATCAATTTGAAAGAATTTGGGCTCCTTGCATTTATGACCGGGGGAGTATTTTTCATCAAAGTAGTAACATAATCCCTGCTTTCATATTTCTGCCATTTCTGCAGGTGACACCTTTTGAACCTTAAGTGTTTGAGTAGTGTTGTGAGCCTGTGGGGGGCGACCCATGGCAGTGAAATTTGGGTGATTGGACTGGGCCGCTAACACACGTTCAACTTTACGAGCTACCTTGCAAGCCTTCGACCATGTGGGAGGGTGGTGCAGTCGGACGTGAGCTTGTAAGGCCTCTTTAAGACCACTGATAAAACATTCCGTGTAGAACTTATCTTGGAGACCCATAGTGCGAAAAGCTAAGGCTTCAAAGACTGTAATATATTCATCCACTGTGCCAGTCTGTCGGAGCTTAGGGAGACGACCCAAAAAAGTAGAGTCATGGTCAAAGCGCTCTATAAGAGCTTTTTTGAAGGTGTCCCAAGTCAAGGGCCTTCAATTGCAATGTTGATGCCATTGCCACCATTGCCATCTTTCATTGTCCAAGTACATGCTCCCTACCATAAACTGAGTCTCATTATCCAAGATGTAATTCAAATTGAAATGCTGCTCCATTTGTGCTACCCATGTTGCCAGGTTAGAACCATCAAATTTACGCATATCTAGCTTGGGTGGTCGCGAACAAGATTTTTGGTGGGTACCCCAGAGGTGAAGAGAGTGGCTAGACTCACCCTCACTATGTTCATTGCCAATATACACCTCCTCGCAGGCTTCCGCCTTGCCCTTAGAGAGTGTGTTAGTTATTGTCGCCAGCTGGTCTTGGATTTCTTTCAAGGATTGTTCAAGTTTATCGATCTTCTCATTGGCCATAGCTTGAGCTCTAGTTTCTACCATGCACCGATCCGATGTACTTGAAATTTGGGACTGCCTGAATTTTTTTGGCACTACAATTGAATGGTACCCTCTTGCTCAGCTCGTCATCCTGATTCTTATGGGCTAAGTCACCAATAAGTGCTCCAGGGGGTCTCAGACTTTTACTCCTTGCTTAGGAATACTGCAGTCGCCGAATCTCCGAAATGTCAATGCTGCCAAAAGTCCTGCGAAAATCACGCCCAGGTATAGGAACCCACACAACTACTCAAATCTGGATGGCAGATATAATGGATCTGAGAGATCTAAATCGCTGATCGGAGAGATCTTGAACGGTGGAATAGATTTCTGATACGGATCTGATGAATCTAATAGATCTGAATGGCTTGCTGATAAATCTGAACGGCGGGACTGATTGTTGTTGTTGCTGTAAAACCCCCACTTGTGAGATCTGATTTAGCAGATATTATGCGTGATCCAGAGATAGAGAAGGGAACTATGGTCTTGAGGAGTGTCAAGTGCTATAGATCACAATATACATGAGGGTCTGACAGTAGTACTCAGCCCAATGTTTCAAGGCACTAACTAAGGAGGATCAACCGTACCCTTAGCCATACAACCCGACTACCCTATCGTACAAGCGAGTAATCTCTCCGAGTGTTGTTCTCGTTGTACTGTAGCAGCAAGACGACCGATGGTTTATCTATGGCGAGGTTTCAAAGGAGCTAGGGGGCTTCCGATATACTCAGAGGGTACTTGGAAGACAATCCGTGCATGGTTCTGTCTAATGCGCTACTACTCGAAGGGGTACCCACAGGGGTTACAACGGAGTCCAATAAGCGTGACCACCTCTTGTATTTCCTTCATGCATGCCTCCCCAAATCCGCAGGTTTATGCGCTCAACAACAGATCTCATGGTTTAAAGACGTCGGAACACATCTCTAGCCAAAAAAAAATTGCTAAGAAATGGAGATCCCACCAACCCTGGAAAGCGCTCTAATACCACTTGTTATAACTCTGATACCACTTGTTATGCTCTTAAACTGCAAGACGTTACAAGAATACCAAATATGCGCTGAAATATACCCAAAACATAGAACAGTGAGAAATAACAGCAGGTATTTTATTATTCAGAGAGCAATGTTCACTCGCCTCTTCGAGGGGGCAACCTCCAATAGAGCAAAGCTCGATTACAAAATAAGACATGATGCTCCTCGCAGGGAGTCTCTATCCTTTATATATGACTCATACATGCAATACCATGGAGCAATACCATGGTTCTTATTAATACCATCTATCTAATAACATGGCCCATTTGCAACTAACTGTGGTCCCATCATTAAATGCAGGTTAACCACTTACAATTATTAATATGGCTTTATTGACTCTTTACTTAACTATAAATATGACTCGATCCTACTACATAAATAATGCGGTTAGGGTGGGACTCTAACACCTTTCTTGCAGATGGGTCATTGCCAATGGTAAGGGAAGGCATCAAGATGATCGACATCCTAATCCACAACAAACTTGGACACAAACTCCCAAGTTGTAATTCCTGCTAGATCATCCTTAGAACAAGGGCCATCTCGTCGCTTGAACCTGCCTAATCGGTAGGCCACACCATGAATTGGACTCAACAAATTGTTGATGAGGATAAAGACCATGTTGTTGTTATTCATCGTTTTTCTTCTTCATCGATTCGAGGTGAGTGAAAATAGGGAAGTAGCTCTGACGTTGAGACTTTTATAGATTAGCATGATGTGTGAAGAGTTCAATTTATAGATTAGCATGATGTGTGAAGAGTTCAATTTCTGCAAACAAAAGGTTCAATACGAAAATTACCTCAATATTTTCAGCAACTCTCTTCTACTTTGCGGCAACTTCATTGCTCAAACTACATTGCAGCTACTCTAATAGTGACAAATCAGGGATAAATTACTAGACGTAAACATGAAATAAATTAGATTCATATTCATGCAACCATTAAGACGATTTTATAAGGAAGTAAAAACACTATTATGAGCTAAATGGGGAAAAATTAATTTAATCTCATTTTTTCATTTTTATGAACAATGCAATCCCATTTTATTGTAAGAATATCTCATTTTATTATAAGAATTTATTGTGAATTTTGTACTGATGTTAACAATCTTTGACTTATTTTATTATCATATTTTCATTTTTCTGAACAATGCAATCTCGTTTTATTATAAAAATTTATTGTGAAATTTGTACTTCAATTAGAAATCTTTGAGTTATAATTATCATTAAAGATAGAGCATTATAGGTACATTTTTTAATAAGAATTATTAAAAAAAAATGACATGTATAAGGTGCATTTATTCTATTGCAATCATAAACATTATAATTGCACATTTTAATCCTTATTATAGGAAAAAATGGTAACATGAAATTACATTAAAGACATCATTTGTTTGACACATCATTTGTTTGGAGTGACATCATTTGTTTGACACATCATTTGTTTGGAGTATCTCATTTATTATACTAGTTGTGATGATATTTCATAATGTATTATTTATTTGGAGATTCTTTTTTGAGTTAGTGTGTTTTTTGTTTTATTTGACGTTGTCTAGTTGGTGTGTCTCATTTATTATAATAGTTATGATGATATTTTATAATATATTTATTTATTTGAAAACTATTTATGGAGTTAGAGTTTTTTTTATTTTAATATAAAATATAGGGTAAAAGATTCTTCAACAATATACACATATTGCAAAGTTGTTCAAATTATTAAGTAATATGAACTCACCGCTAGTAGTTTATTACTAATTGCACTACTAACCTCATTCCTTGTTCAATATGATTATATTAATAACCATACATATTAGACCTCATTGGCTAGCCATATTGATTTTAAGATCTTGCTATTTTGCACTGATAGACATCACTGGATGAGTGTTTTGAGGATGGATGGATGGATGGAAGAATTTTAAGGAATATTTTTGTTCATGATATGGAGAGCTTTGTAAATGGTTAGCATGGAAACTTTTAGGGGCGAATGTTCACCCTTAGGCGTAAGGGGTTTTAAATTTTTAGTGGGCAAATATTTTGTATCATAGTACATTTTTACAAATCACCTCAAATAGCCCACCTTATTTTAAGGGAGAGGGTAAAAAAGGTAAATTTAGCCCTTGAAATTAGGAGTTACAATCTTCCATTCGCCCTAATTTTCAAGAATAGGTTTTATTTAAGTGAATCCTATGGGCCAAATACCATATTTATAAAAGAGGTATGGTAAATTAATAAAAATATAAATAAATGAGAGGTATGGTAAATAAATAAAACATTTTTTATATTTACTCCATAAGTCACCTTATATACATGCAAGAGTGTAAACAAATAAAATTATAAATAAAGTGGAGGTTGTTAGAGCCTAGATTTGTCTCAGGTTGAAAAGACAAGGTTCTAGGTCCACATCAAACCACGCTCAGCTTCATAGCTAGCCCTACGAGGATAGGAGAGGGCTCTCTCCGGGTCAATCTCGGCAAAAGATAAGCGATGGAGCTCGAGATGACTGATTTTGCAACTAATTTTAATTTTAGGCTAGGTATTAAGTGCAGGGATTTGATTTGGTTTTTGGAGGGTTTTGTTGAAAAAATGGGAAAGGAAAATTTGCGCTCGGGGATGAGGCATAGTTTCTGCAGAGTTCTGATTGGGGCAAGGAAGACAATCATTTTGATGCTTTAAAGTGAGTGAGATGGATATATCAGACTCGTGAGGCGCTAAGGAGAGCAAGAAAGTCTCAAAAATTCTCTTTAAACAGATGAAAACATGGAAATTTAAACAAATTCAAAGGCAGAGCATAACAGTTATGGATTCTACCTTAATCACTCATTTGTTCAAATTTAGCAGAAGAAGCAAGAAAATGATACACATAACACTAATGAACTTACAATTACTCAGAGAAGCACACCATCAACACATAAAGCCACATGGATCCCAAACAGTGCTACAAAACCCTGGTCTTTCCTTAGCCAAAAATGCATAAATGAATGTACAATAGAGTGCCAAACTTTTCCCAAGATTCCAACCCTAAAAATGACTTAGAAATTACATGATATAGACTAGCTCACCCCATTCCCTTGCCTCTAGGGGTCGAGCTCATCATTCTAGGAGCTGTTTCAACCAATTCTAAACAAAGCACTAAAATCTAGGCAGTCAAAACAACTTGCCTCTATAAGGTAAGAAACTGATTCATTCATTAAATTTTCACTTTTTGGTGAATGAATTCTCTAGAACAAGTAAATAAGTGCCAAAATTACATCATGTTTATCCAATTACATCAAGATATATCAAAAATAACATCGCAAAGCAAAACTAGTCAAACTGGCCGAATTTCTGAGCTGGAAGGTGAAAAATTGGGCAAAAAACCTCTGTGCGCCGCGCCAATTTCTGTATGTGTCGCGCCACTTTGATGCTAATTTTGAGGCACTTTGTGAAGTCCAAATTGATCCCAAGTATTCTTGTTGGAAATCCTTGCCTGTCTACTGTCCAACCCAAGTGGAATTTCTGAATTTGGTGCCCATTTGCCCCTCCAAAACCTCAATCTCCCAAGACTACTTCCTGTGTGTCAAAATAGGGGTAGAGAGGTCATTTTTTGAGTGTTTTTGACCTCCCGAGGACTCAAAACTTACCCAAAATTCTTGGCCATGCACCAGCAATCATGAGTTTTCATGAAAAATCCAAAAATATAAAGTTTTTTTTTCATTTGGAGCCTCCAATCATAAGCGCGTGCCATGTGGCGCGACGTACAGAGAGAAAAACCCTGTTTTTTGTACAAAAAATTGAAAAAATACCAAAAATGCCCCAAATTTCTTGAAATTTGGGGTGGAGCTTCTTCATTAAGTGTTATGCTGGGCTAAAGAGGCTGTGGTCAATATCTGTAGACGATCGAGCTCCCTTTGCCTCTTTTTCTTCTTTATTGCCTTTCTCAATTTTGCCTTCAAATTCCTGATTCGGGCCTTCCACACCTTGTTTCGTGCCATGTAGTGGAAAGCCATATGTCTCAACAATGCATGGTCTTTATCAGCCTTGTCCAACAGCCTTTCTAAGTGCATGTTAACTCTCTCGAGATTGGCCTCCCGATCCTCATTAATCTCTTGCTCCAATGATGTGAGCTCAATTCTTCTCCTTTGTGAAACTTGGCGATTCTCGCAGATGTTTTGTAGCTCCATGATTTCCTGCTGATCTTCAAGCTGTTTGTTCTTCTACTCCAAGTATTTCATGGTTCACTTAGCCCTCTCTAAGTCAAGGGATAGGGCTTCGATCTCTGTTTGCTGCTCTTGGATGATCTCTCTAAGTTTGGTGCTTTGTGGACCCATATCAGTGTCATCATCATGAATGAGAATGAAGTCGGTCTCTCGTTCACCTGATGGCTCACCTGAAGGCCCCTCATCCTGCATTGGCCTCTTGCCTTTGTCCTATACCTGTGATGCTGATGGAGGAAGCGAGGCCCCTTCCACCCTGGGTGGAGATAACACTCGCTTTGTCGTTGCAAACAAATGTCCGGTGCCTCTCTGATATGTGATGAATACCGGCACACTAGCGGTCTCATGGCGCTCATACTGATGAGAAGGTCCACCTTCATGCTTAACCTCTGATAATCCCCGTGAAGCTCTGAAGAAGTCACGAGAGATGAAATAATCCCAAGTGATGCCCTGTACTCCAAGCTGATGAACCACCAAAATCTTAATAAGAGCAAAATGATAGACACTGTTAAGTTACTGCTGAGGGGTTTTATGCTGTATAAAGGTGGTCATCCTCTCTATGTTTCGGCAAATTAAATACAGAATGTTCATCATCCGTACCCTGGTGAAATGCATGAGCAACCTGATGTGATAAGCATAAAGACGAGAGAACCGTCCCTCACAACTGAAATATTTCATAATCAATCTCATTAGTGGAGCATATTCATCATTCAGATATCAGAATGGGAACACTCCCTTGAGCTGCCTCAAGAAACTGGTTTTAATGTATGGCTCATAATGCTGCCGGTCAATCTTCTGTTTCTTGTGCCATGGTTCACCAATGTTCGGTATACCGGTTGCTAATGAGACAGATTTTGGTGTAAGTGTGAAGGTGACACCGACTAAGGTAGCTTAATATCCATATAAGTGTAGCACGAACAGACGAGCTAGCTCATGATGAAATTGGACACTAGCCACCTTTTGACAAAACTCATAGCATGAATGATGCTGAAAACACTGCATAGCAAGAGGGCAAGCTTGCAATTCTGTAAGGGTGGTTGGTTCTTCTCTAACATGTTTTCCATCTTTATGAGGCCTCTAGGGTGCCTGTTCTTCCACGGGTGAGTCACTTTGGGTTTCCACTTCATAGTCCGATGAATGCTCAGATGCCATGACTTCTGTACAAAATACCTTGAAGAAACGATGCTGCTGTATATGAAAACTGTTCAACTGCACTTTTATGTGCAAAGTCCGTCAGCAAAGTCTGCCACCAAAGGGAAAAAAACAAATGCAACAGGGACTGTTAGGAAGGGGAAATAGTAGTGAGGAATGGGAATTATTGGGAGAAATTTGATAGGGAAATATGGGAGAGGGTTTGAGGGATTTATGTACGGGAATAGGGTTTAGGGTCTGGGATTGTTGTATAGGTTTTGAGGTGTGAGGTTGGAGGATTTGGGACAGAGCATGTAGGAGAAGGGAATAATGAATTTAGGTGACAGGGAATTAGGGATTGGTGAAGACAAGGGAACAATGAGAAGGAGAAATGATTTTCGTGGCAAAACAATGAGTTCTGAAACCCTGGCAGCAAGTTTGCTTGTGTTTATAGAAAGAGGGTTTGATATATGTGTTCACCCATTGTCATCCATAAACCACCATCACTAATCACAAAACTGGATGAAATATCAAAATAGCAACCCTACGTGGCAAATCCACGCAAGTCATGAGCAAATTGGTGAAATTTTAAACAATTTCGGGCTTTGGACTGTATGCGTCATGCGAAGAACCCAGTGCGCCTCGCCACCTGTTCTGTGCGCCGCGCCAGCTAGTTGCAAGCAGTTTCACCCCAAAACACGCACTTGCTCACCCAATTCAGTTTGAAATGATTTTCTTTGACATTGGCATGAAAAATGACATTGATCTTCATGGCAAAAGCTTATAAATACATTGATTTGATTTTTGGTTCTTCAAAACCCATTTTTGTAATGTTTTGAAATTGGCACTTTTTCATAATTAATATTACAACTCTGACTTTTTGTTTCCTCCTTGATTTTTTGGTTGAAATGATGAAATTCTTAGCAAATTTTTGCAGGAATAGCTGACATGTGATTTGGTAAAGGAGACTAGGGTTGCGCCTGAAGAATTCAAGAACTGAAAATTTTTGAAAATTATTACAAAAAACGAAATGTCGACTTGTCTTCAAAACAAAGTTTTGAAAAAAAGTCATAATCCATGCATATGACGATAAAAATCTTTGAAATAACAACTTATCAAGAAACTCCCTCTAGCCTGCTAGCTTTATTAGAATTTGTTGAAGACCAAATTGACTAACCCTAGACCTAATGACTAAAATGACTGTTATGACCTAGAAACTGAAACATGACTGCAAATGACTTTTAAGACTTGATTTTGATGAACATACCTGAGCCAGCAGTGCAAAGCATGAGGGGGATGAATGACAAAAGCCCTTCCGACAGATTTATGCCATGCTCCTAACATAATGCAACTGATCAAGCGAGATGGGACACTTAAACATGGAATGCAAAAGGAGTTTTGATCTCTAACGGAGGGATGACTAGACCAACTCTAACAGAGGTATGGTAAAAGAATAAAACCTCTTTTTATACTTAACAAATAAAACATTTTTTTTTATATTTACTCCATATGTCACCTTATATTTACGAACATTCCAAAAATGCATTATATTTAGGTGAAACCTATGGGCAAAATACTATGGGCCAAATACCATGGGCTAGATTATTATTAATACCATGCAAAAAAACATTATTAACCCTAATATTAGTATTAATAAAAATAAAAATGGCACATGGTATTGACCCATGGTATTCACATGGAATGTAGCCTATTTAAATGGGAGAATTAAACCAACATAGATCCATTTTTACTCTGGATCTACTAAGCCCCGAGAGGGATCAAATATTGGATCTACTAAGCCCCGAGAGGGATCAAATATTTGATCCCTCTCGGGGCTTGGTGGATCAAAAGTAAAAATGGATGTTGTAATTTAATGTATGTTAAACATTTTAACTTGGTTAAAATAAAAAAATAAAATAAAAATCAATTATTAATTTTATTAATTTTTATAAATTACTAATAGTAATTTTTAAGCTCTAGGTTTATGTTAACCCATGGTATTGACCCATGGTAATACCATGGTATTCATGTGAGCATAGACTATTTAAAGGGAAATTCTATCATCTTAGATCCATCTTAATTTTGGGTCTACCAAGTGCTCAGAGGGATAAATAGATTTCATCCCCCTTAGAGTGATAGATGTGGAGTTAACATGGATATAGGTTGGTTTTTATGATAATGAAGATATTAAATAGACTTAGGAAATTATATTGTGAAAACATCTTAAGGTGAATGGTTAAAGCTACATTTAGTCACTTCACAAAATTTAGTAAAAAATACTAATATCTCCCTTAATATTGGTTTTTAACTTTTTCTAATTTAACAAAAAAAATTCAAAACAATGAAATCTTATCACTCTTTCCACATCACCCTCGCAGAAGATTTCTCACCATTTTTCAAACATTCTCAATATCTTCATGAAAAAGTTTAGGTACTGATGTTGGATTAGTTGTTTGAAAAATAAGTTGGTTTGTACAACCTTTCATCTTCTGTGTTATTCTTAGTTTGTCCTAATGATCTGTAGGGGTTGGAGCCACTGCACCATGTTTTCCTAAAAGGTGGAGATTGTTCACCAAAAAAGAAATTAATCTACATGTTACAACATTGTTAAAAAATGTGAGACCTATGAAGGTAGTGAATTATGCTAATAAGCAATTTAGATTGGGAGAGACGTAATTAAATTTTATTATTTAATTGAAGATTTCCAATTAAAATAATAATAAATCTACATTTATATATTCATATATTGATTGGAAGGATTCTCACAATGGTCACTTCTTTCAATTACATCCCCTTCAAGCCTTTGGGATACGTAATACTTTCTTATATAATATAGTTGGGGCTTGCTACTTGTTGGTGTGTTGGGGTAAACAAACTTGATGTGTTCTTTTTATCTCGCAGTTGGAATCTATGGAATAAGAAAGAAATTTGATAACTTGAAAAAAGTGGTAGCTTGAAAAAAGTTGTAGAGAAAAGATTAATCTCTCCTACCTTGACAGAACTCGTTGTCAATATAAACACTTACAAGATCTTTGTTGTAGAATATTATCAAAACTAATAGAAGGATATAAAAGAGTGTATTGTAAGAACCTTGACAAACACGACCACTGAAACTTGGAACATTGTTTGTAGGAAGAGAAAATTATGTTTCTTTTTTCCAAACATGTATGTTAGTATATTACAGTTTAATGAATATGTTTTCTTATTATCATATATGGTTTCATACTTTAACAAAACATTCGCCAAGACTTCACAATGTTTTATTAATCAGTAAAAGATTTGCCAAGATCTTACAAGATTTTATAATTCAGTGAAAGCTTCTCCATCAGTGTACAAGATAATATAATCTGGTGAGAGATTCTCCAAAAAAATTATATATACATATTATATTATTGATAAAATTGCCTCCCATTTTTCCTATGTATCATGGGGATTAGCCCATTTATTATACATATGAATTTAGGGTGGTTCTTAAAATTTTCCCTGATGGTTAGCCTTATTTCTTTGCAAGTATTAGGGAATACAAAGGGAGCTATGGCAATTGTTCTCTCCATCTTTCTTTTCAAGAACTTGTTTCCATCACAAGGATGCTTGGCTATACTTTAACCATCATCCAGGTAATTCTCTATAGTGAATAAAAAAGGGGGCGACAGTGATATTTAATTTCAAATTAGGGGAAGCGTCTTATGTGCAATACTTGGGAATGTTTGATTTAAGTATTTTATAAAATTAAATATATATTATATAAATAAAATAAAATAATAATATATTTTAATTTAGTTCTTAATTTGATATTTTTTCAACTACATAAAATAATGTTCATTTCAATGCTTAATTCTTTTGTCCGTTTCAAAAGCTACCTTCACTTTGATTTTCATTTTCCATATAGGAACCAAAATTATTGTTTGCATGGTCCCTTTTGCTCTGCATTATTTCCTCTTATTCCATTTGCATTACATTTGATATGTTCCATTGTTGTATTAAAGTTGTTTCATTGTTGAAACTGACTTTTTCATTTACGAATAACCCTAGCTTGCGCTTATACTGTTCCTATGGTTTCTTGTGCTTTTGTGACAATTATTTTATCTTGCAATGAAATGTAGGATCATAGGTTACAAAAGTTCGGCTCGGTGGAAAGGCGCATGGCATTTCAAGCCATAGGGGTGACAAAAAGTTCTAATATGGGTCCCAAGGGTACTCTCACTCAAGAGAGACCACCATCCATTAATTATTTGTTGCCACTTATCTACCAAAAATCGCTCACACATTTTAGAGAATTATTAGGTTACATTAAAATCATGAAGGAAAAAAGATGTTATAATTTCTATAAAATAGTCGAAAGGGCACTATGTACATTTGTAAATGATTACAAACTAGAAATAATGGATGGAAAGAAAAATGGCTCTCAATTAATTTTTTTATTTTTTAAATAAAATAGATAAAATTATAAAACAAGAACCCTTCTTTCTTTCTTAATGTTCTTTCATTATTTATGTCAACTGTAGAATACCCTAGAATCTAAAGGTCACCCTAGTGAAAGAAGCTCTTTGATTAATCTCTTCAATTAGTCTTATTAACAGTGCACATCTTCCCAAATCGTCCATTCCTTTAGTGTATCTTTGCAACTTTAGAGGCAATTTCTAGTTTTTTACTATTTTGTATATACAATGTTGCCGTTCCTATAACACATATATTGGTGTAACATATGGTAACTGTGGCGAGCGTAACAAACTTTGGATTCAGTTGCCAATAACTGCAATTCATTTCACAAATTGAACATGTGAAGCAATTGTGATACCCGGTTGGCAATTCTTATTCATTATACATAATTGTTTTAAAAGAGAGTTTTTAGTTACAATTTTTAGTGTTCATGGTTTTGTCAAAGGTATATCAAGGTTTTATATGTAATTTTCATACTCATGGAACTCTAATTTACTTTTAGCAAAACCATGAATATATATCTTACATTTAACACAAGTCAGTATAATGGATACGACGGTTGGGAGGCCCCTCAAATCCCACAGTTTGTAACAATTTACTAGTCGTCTTGAATGTTTCAACAAAGTTAGTTATATATATAGGTGGGTAATTTGGATCCATAATGTAAAGACATCATTTTTTATGAAAATGTAATGTTCATGCTTAAAATATTTTTAAATTAAAAATAAGTGAAATCTTTTAAATAATCTTTGGAGTGATTAGATTATACAAATTCAATAAGGATAAATCTATAATTTTTTTATTAGATTTTCAGTAAGTAAACTATCAACTCCATTTTTAATCTCAAATTCAACATTCTATTTTTATTAGTTTAACTCATTAAAAATTTAAATTTTAAATTTTAAAATTTATATAATATTTCATAATACTAAGATTACTAATTAAATTAATGTTATGAACAAACCATATATTTTATTTTTATAGATATTAATTACCAATTAAATTAATGTTATGAACAAACCATATATATATATATATATTTTTTTTTTACAGATATTTACATTTTAATATTACTAAAGTCAAATTAAAATAAAAATTTCCCATATAGTTTGTCACATTATTTGATTGAGAACATTAAATAACATGGTTTGAGCTTAGCAAATGGAATGCTACTCTTATTAGGCCCTATCATCTGGCAATGACCATGGACTATAGTAATCATAAACGGTTGTTTTAGTATTACTTCGCGTACTCATGTTACAATTAACCTAAACTTTTTAACAGTACATTCTATTGACCATACTGAATTTTATATGATCATGTTATTTGGCCTTTTCCCGAGGCGAAGAGTCAAAAACTATATATAAGTTGAATTTGTTTGGTTCATATTTTTGAAATGTTAATTAATGTTAGCATTAGTTTAGGGGTATTAATGTTAGAATTACCATATAGGGGTATTAATTTTAGAATTATCATATATGTTATGTTATGATAAACTCTCTCATCATTGATTGCGAGGTGGTTGATTGCATGTGCAGCCACACTCTGTTCTCTCCAAGTGGCTGATTGCTCCAAGTGGTCGATTGCAACCGCCCAACCACCTTGCAAAATTTTACCTGGGAAGAAACCACCCAACTGCCCATGATGCAGGGTCTTATGCAAGGTCTAGTAAAGTAATCAAAAATCAAATCTTATGCAGGGTCTTCTTACCAGTATAAGTAGTAGCTCCATACTAGCAGTAGTTGCAGCTCCACAGCACTAGCAATAGTTGTAGCTCCATATTATCCAGTTAAACCATCACTAGCAGTAGCTCCAAGTCGAACCAGCAATAGCAGTTGCAGATTATCCATACGATCCAACACTAGCAGCATCTCTCAACGATTCAGCAGCTCCAGGTCAAACCAACACTAGCAGTAGCAGTTCCAAATTATCCATACGATCTGAAGCAACTTTCAATGATTCATCACTAGCAGCATCTCTCAACGTCTTTCTCTGGTTAGCGTACACCATTACCAGTGATTATTAGTTGTACAACTTCTATAATTACCAGTCTCCGAGTAGTCGAGGACTCTTGTCTCCTTGTAATCGCTCTTGCGCTTTTGGTCTCTCCTTCTTGCGCTACTAGCTATGTGAGCAGAACTAAAATTTAGGCTAGTTCTTCGTAATCTGCAAATCTACAACAAGAAGAGCGAATTTCAGGTGCTAATTTGACAATCTTTTAGGTAGTAATTGAATATATGGTTATTATTCAATACTCTTCTGTGATATTACTAATATTTGGCTTTTTTTACAACATCACTGAAATTTAGTTCATGTAACCGCCTCTCAGAATTCAAATAATGCTATATTTTTTTGTTGTCAGTATTATGATGAAATTTGGTAGAGCTTATGCTAATGCTATTGAAAAACATAGGTTAATTTAACTAGAAAAACTGATAAAAACTACTTGCATCCATAAATTTCTTAGGGGGAAGGGCGTTTCAAGAAGGTAAACTAACGGATGTAGCAATAATAGTGGAAGTAGCTACCAGGATCGGAGCCCAGGGATGCATCTCTAGTTCTTAATCCCCTCTAGCAACTCCCATATCAACTGTCTCTACTCCTGCACTGGATGATTGAGCTCCTGTCACCTTTGCTTGATATGCTGGAAGATTGATTTCCTATCACCTGGTCCTAGCTGTGATGATAACAGAAGCATAGCAAGCTGCGATGAATCTCAAGACCTACCGGGACAAACAATTGTCATGGTTTTGGGGCATTTTTTAATGCAAAATGAAACTGGACAGTTCTCTCTCATGGATCCACCAATTAAGAAATCGTTTCAATTTGACACACACACTAGAGACCCAGAAAATTAACATGATGCAACATTAACTGGCGTCCTTGATGCTTACATGCTACGTTATAGAGACTGAATGGTGTTTTAGCGGTGAGGACAGGTGACACTCATGTGAATTGTGAAGGGCCACATGGCCTATCATGGTCATTTCTAATTTATTTTTTATTCCACGCGTTGTTTAAAATTCATTATTCGACGCGCGTTGTGTTTAAAAGTCACTTTAATGACTTGGTGTTTAAACATTATTCGACGCGTTGTGTTTAAAAGTCACTTTAATGACTTGGTGGACTATGAGTGATTATTCCCCTTTTCCAAATTCTACACAAGTTGTTCACAGCTACATTTTCCCCCCTCCAGAATTTACACAATTACATTTTCCCCTCTCCAAAATCTACAATATTAAGGGCAAATAGGTGAATTGAATAACGCAACATCGACTTTGTAAGAATATCTATGTTCAGTTTGTTGGGAGGCTTATTGTTTTCAATAACTTCCACGGTTTTCACCAAAAAGAAGGATGCAAAACAAGTAGCTAAGATGCCCTTGGACAAGGTTTGAACTCTCGCCCAATTCATGTTTTCTGCATCTTTTGATGGTATTTTGAACTTGTCCTTTAACAATGAGATTGAAAATACTTAGCAATATATCCGTGTAAACATCAGTCACAAGTTGGATATAAAACCAATATAAAACAATATTAATTGAAATCATTTTGTAACTATTTTGTGCTACAAGACTATCATATTAGGAAAAAAAAACTTATTTCATATTCTTATTTGTGCACAGGTTGTGTATATACTTGATCAAGTTTATGCCTTGGAGAATGAAATGCTATTGAGAACCATGCCTACCCTTATTTCCATGTGCAAGTCTATTCTCAATTCCCATATGACAGGTAGAAATTGCATGGAGAAGGTTCGAAAGTGCTACTATACTGGTTTTATACTAATTGTTATTAAATACCAATTTCAACCACATGTGTCTGACACCATCTAGTGGAACTAACTGTTTCCAAAGCACTCTCTCTTTGTTGTAAAAGTTGTGGTGTAAAAACACTATCTGGTTGTAAAGCATCCCCGACACTAACTGTTGGCACTAACTGTTGTTTCGTTGTCTCAGTCCCACCTCCCTAACATTCACTGATCAATAATGCCATAAAGCTCTTCATATATTTTCCTTATGCCTCCTGTATTGACATATTAGCAGACATATGACATATTCTCTATCCTAATATCTTCCTATGTGTTCTTACTCCGTTCCTTACTTCCGGTCCTACCTAAGTTTCCAACGCTTCACACCAAATTGAGCTAGTCAATTCAGGTTATTCCATCCTTCCTCCTCGCGCTAGATTAATTTTAAACAAGCTTCTGGCAATGTGATGGACCTTTATAGAAAAGAGCATCATCTATTTGCTATGCTCTCTCATAACTGGTATTGACTCATAGAGGCTACTCCAAAGACTATCATGAGAGCCATGGGCGTGAAAGGGATTACACTTTACCACCTGAAAAGTCATCTTTAGATACTTGCCATTTGATGAATTATTTTCAATGTAAATGTTTGAGGTCATAGTCATGCAACTGTTTGATTTTTGACTTAATGAAATCTACAACATTGAATGATGATTATAGAAGAAATGCTTAACATTGATCAATGGTTATAAATGAAAAGGAGAAAAAAGAGATTCATAGAATTAATTTTGCAAACTGGAGGCTAGTTCAATTTCTTATGTTACATGCACTTCTTTCACTGGAGTTGAGTAGAACTGTCAACTGTATGGACTCTGAATGTTCACATGCTGGTTTGGTACAAGTTTTCATTTCATCTTGTTATGAATCTTACACATTGGTAGGGATTTAACTTGTTTTATTATTTTGCTTAAATCTCACATATTGGTAGGAATTTGACTTGTTTTATTATTTTGTTTAATTTGAACAAATACAGGCTTGAAAAACAACCTTTTAAAGAGTTTAGCGATCAATGAAACAAGGATGGTAAGAGAGATCCCCAACATACTTCCCTTTCAGGCCTATTTTGTTTAATGTGTATTACCATGTTGTAGATGATTACAATAATGACAATCAGATGCACCCTGATCTGGTCCATTGGCTATCTATCTGTGTGAAAATTGAAACCTTTCAATTAGTTTATGTAAACCATATGTAGGCTACAACATGAAAAATGACCCTAACTACTGAATTTTAGATTTTCAAATAACACATGGTCAATGAAAATTTTAAAGAAGGAAGAAAACTTCGAGTGGCCACAATTTTATATCTACAAAACATAGATACACTCTGTCAAAGGCTAGCCAATCAACTAGGAAAAGAGGCTTAATCCATCCAGAGGTCACCCGTTCAAGTTGTTTCATGCAAGGATATATTTGACAGGGCCTATGGTTCCTCATTTGCAGGACATCATGCATTTGGATATTCTTCCAGTGAACATCCAAAGAGGATGGTTGAAGATGACATTCCACTTGCCATTAACATAATGTCATAGGTTTGGCCTTGATTAGCATATGGATTCTTCATGTCATCTGCATTGACCACTGAATTTTCCACTCAAAAGTTGTCATATTATAATAAGGTGTTGTCTTCAATTCTTTTGAAAATCCATTCTGAAGGATCTCCTACATTTTGTCGTAGGATCTCCTATGAGTTCAGTGTTTCAGTGGTTGTAGCCATGACTAGTAGGGAGTGTGTAATATGCGTTGACGTGAGAGGAAGATGGCAAAACAACCATACTATCACAGTTCACAATGTTGTCTCAAATTAAAATAACATGTTCTTTTACCTAAGCTGCCTTTACATTTGCAAATAATAATATTAATACTACTTATACAATACCATGGTCTACACAATACCATGGGCACAAAATAAGAAATGGGTCATAACACTGATACACAACCCAAATATAGTCTCAAATTAAAATAACATGTTCTTTTACCTAAGCTGCCTTTACATTTGCAAATAATAATATTAATACTACTTATACAATACCATGGTCTACACAATACCATGGGCACAAAATAAGAAATGGGTCATAACACTGATACACAACCCAAATATAAAAATAATGGCGAACATATTGCTATTTTCTCTACTCCTTTCTCTACTCCTTCCTTTAGGGGTGAATCCACCCAAACTCCAACCTAAACTATACTGAATCTACCCATTGCATTGGCAGGGACTTGATGCTTGGCAACCATCCTTGTTTTGTTTTATAGATTGACAATTGTTATATGAACAAGATTAATGACACTTGAGTTAGCATGATGTTTAATTTATATATATAATAAAAATTTAGATGTTAGCAATTGTCTTGATAGGTATATTTTACTTATCATAAAGTTAATGGTTAAGGTTAGTAAGTAAAAACCATATACTTTATTTTTACAAATATTTACATTTTAATATTACTAAAGTCAAATTAAAATAAAGATTTCCCATATTGTCCGCCACGTTGTTTGATTGAGAACATTAAATAATGTGGTTTGAGCTTAGCAAATGGAATGCTACCCTTATTCTGTTTTATAGATTGACCATTGTTATATCGACAAGATTAATGACACTTGAGTTATATAATAAAAAGCTAGAGGTTGAAATTGTCTTGATCGGTATATTTTACTCTTAAGGTTAATAAGTAAAAATATATCATATAATTTGTATTAGTTTTGGAAAGCAGAATTGCTTACAAATAATTATCTTATTTTATAATTTGTATTAGTTGTGAAAAGCAGAATTGTTAAGATAATAATAAAATAGTAAAAAATTGAAATAAAAGTTGAAATTTTGTTAAATTTATATTTTGAAATATTTATTATAATTTTAAATTTTTTACCATTCAAAAATATATTTGAAAAAAAAAATACCACAATTGCTTAAATGTAAGGAAAAATTAAACTAAACTTAAAAAAAAAAACCACAATTCCTTAAATATAAAACCAAACCCTGGAAAAATTAAACTAAACTTTTAAAAATAAATCCGGTCATCATCAAATCAAATGAAAGCAGAAGAGGTCTCATAATCCAGGCATATTTGGAAAAATAAACAAAATTTCTTATGTACTGATTCCCACTAAGAAAACCAAAACCTGAAAAAAATAAATTACGCTTTTAAAAATAAATCCTGCCATAGATCTCATAATCCAGGCATTGGCCAGACTTCTGTCAGGGCTTTCAATCGCGTTTGCTGGATACAAAAGGGACCCCACAGCGCCTGCGTACTAGGACAGCCTTCTTCCCCTGTTGCCACAGAATAGAGCAGACACGAGGACTCACTACCCTCAGGTTCTTTGACTTTTCACCTAGGAGGGTAGGGTAGATGAAAAATGAAGTGATTGGGTACTTCAAATTTATGTCGCCTGTCGAATGGAAATTTGATGACCATAATTTTTCTTTAATGTCCGTCACTTTACAGTATTATGTAAATTTGCAAGTATAGGTTGTTATATGTAAATTTTTTATAATAATAGGAGGTAGGATTTAATAAACTTATCTTTAGAAAAAGGAAAGTACAGTAATTCATTATAATGGGAAAGGTAGGCCGACAATGTTCAGGTAGGCAATGTGATTACTTTAATTTTTCTAATATTTTTTTAGTATTGCTTTTTGTGTAGGTAAGAACTTCATTTGCAACTAATCTACAAAAGAATAACCAAAAAAATAAGTGTCGTAATTAAATCGATTATCAAACTTAACTTCAGTCTAAATCACTCCATAAAATTGACGGCTTAAAAATATTTTAAATAGTTAAAAATGATATCTCAAAATTTTTTTATGGACGTCAGATTTTTTTAGAAAGCTGTTGTCTAATTAGATGATTTTTTTCCCCCTGAAAATTATGAAATTTCTAATAATATTTTGGTAAATTTTGATAAGGATTTTTATAAATTTAAATTACAATGGTCAATTTTTTTCAAAATTTAGATATCCAAAAATTTTTATTAGTAAGGACTCTATTTCCACCTCCAAAACATGGTTTAAACCATAATTACCTAATAAATCTGAATCAGCTAAAAAAAATACGAAAAGAATTCAATTCTATTCGTATTTCGAATACTTCCATAAAGATTCCATCAGGTAGCTGCCTGATGTGATGATGTGCATTCCTAATCGGTCGCCTATTATTTCTGGGCCTATTTTTTGCACATTCATATTGCTTACTATCTCTCGCTTGTACATGGGCGGTGGGTAATGTGCAATCAAAATGATTTAAGGGTGCAATCAAAATCTAGTTAATTTCTAATTTACTTATTATTTAAGTAAAGGCACAAGTCTAATCTTTTCAAAAAAATCATGTTTTATAATTTATGATAAGATCCATTAATTTGAGTGTCTAGAATGATCAATGTAATTACTCTTAAATACAAAATAGATGTTAATGGAGGGAGGATAGCAGACGAAACTAATGTATAATGTAAAATAGAAACTAATGTTAAATTGAAATTTTCTTAGATTTTAAAATTTATACAAAATAGATGTCAATGGAGACAGGATAGCAGGTAAAATGGAAATTAATGACTAGCTGAAATTTTCCAGATTTCAAAATTTTAGTGTTTACTTTAATGGTTTAAAAAGCTGAAATAATAAGGAAAGAATTTCAATGTTTCCTTTAATGGCTTAAAAAGCTGAGATAATAAAGAAAGAAAATTTTGAAGTTGAGCCAATTTTATAAAAAATAATTGATTTTTATATATATTTATATTAAGAATTGATTTTATATAATATTTATGTTAAGAAGAATTTCAAAATAAATGAGAAGAAAATGAAGAAAAAGTATTTAAGTTATATATATATATATAACTGTTTAAGATGTATAGTGTATTTTTTTCTGATTTGAAGTTTTTTTATCTAAATTTCTATGGTATCGAATGAATCCAAACTTGGTAACTATGGTTTAAACACTGTTTCTGCAATATTTGCTATTTTTTTTTTGCCTTGATTCTGGCTACTTTTGACCATCCAAGCAATTTCTTTTCTTTTGGTGATCTAGACAATTCCTCAACCTCGATAAACTTATCTCATTAAAAATAAAAAAATATAAAACTCTTTAAAACAAAAAGAAATATGTAAAACATCAAATTCCAAGCCCTGATTGAAACGTCCACTTTATTCTCGTGTTACGTACGGGACGTCCTTTTGGACAACGTTCGAGTATTAATTCATTTTTAAGAATGCGAGGGGAAGGAGTGAGCCTCAACTTCATGGGAATCAGCGAAAAACGGGACTCAGTGGCTGAAAAATTGAAGTGATCGAGATTACGTCATCGCATTTCACAGTAGCGAAGATTTTGACATCGTGTGGGCACTATTTCTCCACCATGCCTCCAAATCCAATTACATGCTTTTATATTGGGAAATATTCATGGTAGCGGTTTTGTCCAGCGAAATAATTCTAAATTGTACAAGGGTGAGGGGAAAGTATTTTAAAATTCAAAAGGTTTATGAGGTGTATATTATTTGCTTGTGTGGAATTTAATTTTTATTGGATCTTAGATTTAAATCTTATACACAAGTTGAGAGTGAGAGTCAATTGCGGAAGTTAAATTTTCTCATCGAAGTTAAGAATACTTTGGAGAAATTTTGTTGAGAGTGGGATGTCTCATTCAGCCATTCAAGCTAGTGGAAAAGGCTGGATAAAGAGTTCTTCATAAAATTTGAAAAGGCTTATTGAAGAGTGGTGTCTAATCCACGTTATAATACTTTAGAGCATGTTGAGAGTGGGATGTTTCATTTAATCCCATTTAGAGCCTGTTGAGAGTGGGATGTTTCATTTAAGCTCATTTAAGCTTTAGAAAAACTGGTTGAAGAGATGTTACTCAAAATCGAAAATGCTTTTTTTATGAGTCGTAACCATTAAAATTGAATTTTTTCTAGCCTTTGCAGGGTTCAAGGATATTCTATAAATGTAAATAAAAAATCACTTTACTCAAAAATATTAATTTTTTAAAGCATTTGTAATGTATGAAAGATAACAAATATTATAAAATGTTAAAAAAAATATTTTCAATAACTCGTCAATTTCTTTACTTTCAATGTTTGATTGATCAATGAGCTTTCTATAATCACATAGTCTTTTCCTTTGGCACCTACTAACTACAATCAAATCTATTCAAATGGGCTCTGGTCTATTCCCTCATATAATATAGCCTTCCACAACATTAAATCCATCACATAACTAACATATCCTACAACCATATATATATATATTCCATCACATAGCTATACATATCATAGCATTATATTGGTACATTATCTATATATATATATATATATATATATGAATGCTCCCCTAAAAAGATTATACAGCTTGCCTTTGTGAATCCCTACTTGAATTAATGTGTTATGAGTATTGTTGATTCTTGTCAACATGAGAGTTAGCATCGCATTAAGGTTACATATTGCATAATTTTTAATCCCACACTCACCATAATCCCATTTCCTTTGTTATCTTTGTCTACACTCTTGGCTCTATAAAAAACAACACAACTACTTATAAGTTATATGATTTTTAATGAAATTAAGAACTTATTAGTTAGATTACTTACAAATGAGTTAATGAATGCCAATTTTAAAGAGTAAACAATAAGCATTGTGGAAATAGAAGGAAATCAAGTCATCTGTCTTTTTTCATGTTTAGATATTCCATCATAATAATGGTTATTTTGGTGCATTCATAATGCTATATGTTTGGCTATTAAAATTGACGACACAGTTATAGCTTTGGTATTTAATATGATTATTATTTTATCACATTAGAGAGTCTATGGACTTATTAGTATCTAATTCATATCATTCCCACTAATTCATTCATCTCTCTTTTCATGTTCCATCTCATTAATAATATCAAACATGTTGATTTATGGTTATTTTGATGTATTCGTAATGATATGTGTTTACCTATTAAAAATCATGACACAATCATAGCTTTGGTATCTAATATAATTATTGTTTTAGTGTATTGAGAGCCTCTCAACCACTTAGTATGTAATTCATCTCATCCCAATTATTGCAAAGAGATAATGGGAACAAACCACATAAGTGAGAATTGAATGTAAATCTCTCAACATCTAGTAATCTTGTACAAGTTTGGTCAAACTCATCATGAATACATTGTATTATATTTCTTTGCTTCACTTGAAAATATTTACTGATTATTCTTGGGATTACAATCTCTATTAAGATTGGTGAAATATTCTAACTTTTTTGTTCTTGGTTAACTCTCCATATGAACTTACAAAAAATGAAATTTGTTAGCAACACAAACCTAGAATTTTGATACAACAATGAGAATTGTGATTTTTTTCCTACAATTTATAGCATTGTGAAATCATCACTTCTTTGTTCTTCAAAATGATCATCACACACCATTATCTATCTTATTAATATTAAATTGTTATATTATTTTTCATCGATCTCAATTCTCTTAAAGTGGAAAATTTGTAGGAATCAACTTACAGGGCCATTTTTACTAGTGGGTCCTAGTTTGGAGAATCGAGGTTTGAAACCTTCATAAGGAAATTTAAGGGATTAAATGAATTTTTTGGGCTCCAAAAAATATCACTTGTGTTAGACCCCTTGGCTCTATTCTACACTCAGATTCCTTTCAAAAGTTGTAATAAAGGCATCAAACATAACATGTCTGCAAAATTTATGCCATCTAAAAGTTAACCTTCCTCTATTGTCCATCATGATTTGAGTGGATTTCACATAATCCCCATTACTCATGGAAAAGGGGCTAGCCACATGGACATTATGAAGAACACTCTAGAAGGGTTGAGTTGAATCTAATGTTAAGGGTTGACTATGAAAAATGTAACTCGTAGTTGGCTATCGAGCCATGTTATAATCAAGCCACTTGGAGGAAAATTAATTTGCTTCTATATTTTTGCATTTTGTTTCATGTTACAAAAGATTAGTTGAGTGTGGATAGAGAGAGAGAGAGAGAATCACAAATGATGATTGAGTTTTGTAGCAACCCATGGGAAAGAGGTCTCAAGAAACTCCATAGAGAGTGTCTTCTCCTTTGTATTTGTATTATTTCCATTCCAAGAAAAAAAATAGCAAAGAAACCTCACCTTCCAATTGAATTTTCTTTTGAAAGGGTTTACTTAGCATATCTCGGTATTCATCATGATTGGTGTATGATTTTATTTCACTATTCTCTATTTTTCACATTTTATCTACTACATGCGAAAAATAAATAAAATATCAATAAGAACAAAATTTAAATCTAAAGGAATTAACTCTTCATAGTATAAGTTTCAACTAATTTTAATAGATTTGTTGTGACAAATTTTCTAGTAGGATATTCACTATAGATTACAGATGACTATCACACTTTTTCACTTTCTTCTTCTTGTTTATGGGAACATTGGTATCAATGTGATGACACTTTGCAAATATTTTGAGAATGTCGCATGGATCTCTTTTCTCTACCTCATCTCCCAAAACCATGAAGACATATCCTTTGTAGCATTAATGTATGGAATGATATTTTTGAAGCTAAGTGAGATTCTTAAGAAATATATGGAGAAAGTAACATAATTTTTATTATCATCGAAAGTATTATGAATTAGAGATTATTCTCTAAAATCCCTCTCTTTTATACATTTTCGCATGGTTTGAGAGATAGAGTGAACAATCAATACCCTCATTAAAAAAAAAAAGACTAGTTCATCTTGATGAGTAATTTCATTTAGTTTCACATTTCTATGGAGCTTTGATGATCTGATTTAGAATATTAGTTTGCAGTGATAATATCTTTCTCAGATTATAAACAAAATGCTTTCATTGTGCTTAAGGATTCATCAATTTTTGCAAGTGAAATGAAGAGTTTTTATGTTAATTTTATGAGCAATTTAACATAAACCAGAAACTGAACAACAACATAAGCATGTACAGAACATCATCAAAAACATATTACAACAAGCACATGATAAAGAAGTTCACCCCTTCTGATCTACGTCTCCTTGGTCCAGCTTCCAATGGCTTGGGCCTTTCTATTGTGCTCAAAAGTGTAAAAATTTGTGTTTACAATTCTCAAATGCTTCTCAAACCTGCGCCAATTAGTCCAGAATACTCAGAAATGACTATCTAGCCTCTTTTGGAAACCAATTTGGTGGAAAACTAAAGAAGTGATGACTTCTCCTAGTTTTCCCATTATTCGTTCCACAAATTTCTCCACTTCCGAGAGGAAACCACATTTTTGCTCCAAAAATCTGCTAATAGAGTGAGAATTTTGCCACGCGGTGGGCCTTAATCTATCGGCATCGACTTCCTTATAAGAAATCGTAATCAGCGGAGTTATGCGGGCTTATGGTCTATGAACAAAGCGAGCGATTATGCAATTGTGATATTGGCAGATCTATCGGGACATTAAACAACATGCCATAAATGTATCGCATCCAAGATCCTTTCGCTAATTGCAATCGCATTGTACCAACAATATTATCAATGCGGGTCCTGCCTTGTTGTGATTTGTGATTGCGATATCGCATTGTAACCCGAACCTACCAGGGTCGATTCTATAACGCCATGCAATATGCGATGTGTGATCACATCATAACCCTCATCCTGCCGAGGTCAATTCTGTAACAACCCCCCTTCGCCGATGTGCGAATGTGATTCTCGCATCACATCCTGGCTTGCTCTAGGGACGATTTGTAATGCCAACCAGCCTCCGATATGTGATTTGCGAAACACAGGGACCAATGACAGCCTGCCACTTGGCGCTTCCCAATTCGCTGAGCAACCTTGCCACATCATCTAATCTTGCCATGTAAGCAAGTCAAATTTGAAATTTGACTTGCTCTAACTTCTGCTTACGAGCTCAAATTTGAGTGTCATTCACACCATTGAAATCAAACTAACGAGCTCTTCAACTTGAAGCTAAGTTTAACAAAATTCTAACACTTTCACTTTTTTAGCATTATTTTGATCACTTGATCACTCCTCTCCACTAGAAGCCTTTTGGACCCCAAAAGGATAACCTTCAATTGTTTAGAAGGTGAGGGTATAGTTCCCTCACCTTTCCAACCTCTATCCATTTGTCTTTTGAAGGAATTGTACCTTTGAGCCCCACTCAAAGATAACCGATACTTCCCCTTTTTGTTGTCCTTGTTCTTTTGTCAAGTTTAATGTCTTGCTGAAGCACATCAAGGAATTCTGGAGAAAAGTTTTCGAACGATGGAATTTGAACATTCTCTCCTTGATCTTCAATCAAAGGAGGCTCATACAACCTTCAATTCTCAACATTAAAAACATCATAAATTTTCATATATGAAGGAAAATCCAACCTGGAGGCATTATTACCAATCCTTTCCAGAATTTTGTACAGACCATATCTAATTGGTTTGAGATTTTTACCTTCTCCTTGGAGCCTCTCTTTGTTAATGTGAAGTCAAACTTCATCACCAACTTGGAATTTATGATCTTGATGATGCTTTTCATGCCTTGATTTGTACTTTCCTTGGCTTTTCTGAAGCTGTCCTTGAACCTTTTGGTGTACTAATTGTATTTGTTCAGTGAACCTACTTACTTTGTATATGTCGCTAGACCTTCAATAGCAACATCTTTACCAAAAATAAAATACAAAGGAGATTTAGGCAAGTATCCCATTCATGCCTCAAATGGCGAAGTTTGAGTGGAAGAGTGCTTGGCTCGGTTGTAAGCATGTTGAATATAGTGCAACTATTCATCCCACAACATAGGATGCTTGTTGCAATACCCACGCAAAAGAAGTATCAGTGTTATGTTCCGTACCTCTGTTTGGCCATATGTTTATGGATGAAAGGTTATACTCTTTTTCAGTTTGGTGTCCGTGAATCCCCACAAGTTTGACCAAAAATTCCACACAAAGAAAGAATCTCGATCACTAACCATGGATGTGGGCAATCTAAAATGCACCCAAAGATTCTGAAAGAATAACTAAGCATTTTGTGCAGTTGTAACTTGCTTTTACATGGCATCAAAATAAACATTTTCTTATCCTATCCACAACTACATACAAATAATCATGACCTCTTTTTGACAATGGAATACCTCCTACAAAATCCATAGAAAATCTTTCCCATGGTCGCGAAGGAACCAGAAGTGGTGTGTACAATCCTAACTTCCTATTACTAGGCTTACCGATTGCAGATAATGAACATCCCTTAATAAATCGAGACACACTTTCAAGCATACGAGGCCAATAACAATACCTCTGTAGATGTGCCACCATCTCACTTACACCAAAATGAAAAACAATAAGAGAAGTATGTGCCTCTCTTATGATGTTAACTATTTCTCCCTATGGAATACAAAGCTTGCCAGGATGGTACAACAATTTATCATGCAAATGATAATCCAATTCCTCTACTTGGTTACCTTGACTCAAGCTTGCATAAACCTATTCAAAGTTATTATCTAATGCATAATTCTCAATATAAATTTTATGTAAAACTAAATTATGCTCGAGTAAATTAGTTGCACTAACAATCAGCCTAGAATCCATATCAGCAACTTTATTGTAGATACCTTTCTTATACCTGATTACCAAGTGGAATTGTTGAAGGAAACCCATCCATCAGAAGTTCCTTGATTGCTACAACTTTGATTGAGATTGCAAGTATTGAAATGGTTGATGATCAATGTAAATGACTGTTTCCTTACCCATCTCGTAATGTTTCCATTTTTTCACACTTTGCACCAATGCATACAATTCCTTTTCATATGTAGGATAGTTAATCACTGCACCATTAAAAGTTTCCGAATGAAAACATATAGGCTTACCATGCTGCATGAGAGATGCACCCATAGCATAGTCACTAGCATCTTTCTGAATCTCAAATGACTGTCTCAAGTCTGGAAGTGAGAGTATGGGAGTTGTACTGATCTTTTGCTTCAACGCATCAAACACATTTTTTTGTTTGCCTCCCCAATGAAAAAACCTTTTCATGCTAGTCAATGCATGCAAAGGAGCTGCTATAAGAGAAAAAATAGCAATGAATTTCCTCCAAGATTGGGCTGCTCCCAGAAAACTTCTTACCTCTGTAACTGTCTTGGGCCTTGGCCAATTTATAATGAAATTAATCTTGGAGGGATCTATTTTCAACTCACCTCCTCCAACAATATGACCCAACTAAACTAAATAATTGTTTCCAAACTCGCATTTTGACATCTTAAGATCACCTATTCTCTTTTCAAGACATCATGTACTTTTCTTACATGCATGAGATGTTCATCATGGGATTTACTGGAAATTAAGATGTCATCTAAGTGGAATATGAAAAATTAATCAAGAAATGGCCTCAACACATCATTCATCATACACATGAATGCAGCAAGAGCATTACATAAACCAATCGACATAACTAGTCATTCAAACAGACCCTGTTTTATTTTGAATGTTGTCTTCCAAATGTCTCCTTTAGCGATTCTAATTTGATGGTAACCACTTCTGAAGTCCAGCTTAGTAAAATATTTTTCATCTTTCAATTTATCCAGTAAATCATCTATTCTAAGCAGTGGGTAACGGTTCTTTACCATAATTTTATTCAATGCACAAAATTCCACACACATGCACCATGTTTCATCCTTGTTTGGCACCAAGACAATAGGTGAACCACAAGGAGAGGAATATGGTCTGATGATTCCTTTATTCAAAAACTCTTGGATTTGCGTCTTAATTTCTGCACTTTCCATCACTGACATCCTGTACATGCCAATGTTAGGAAGAGGACAATCCTGCTGCAACTGTATCTCATGTTGGATTCCTCTCTTGGGAGGTAATCCCTTTTGTTCCTAAAACATTTCATCATATTGGTTAATTACACCAACCAATTCAAATTTCAAATTCGAATCACAACATTTAAAAGCTTCATTATCAACATAATTTTTGGGTTTTATCACGAGAAGCATGAAATTCTTGCTCGAATTCACCAATCTTTTCATCTGCCTTGCATTAACAAATGAAAGGTTTGTTTTCTTGATGTGAGCTCTAATAATATATTCTACTCCACTTTTGAATAAATGATATTTGTTTTCATGTCAATGGAAGATAGCTTTTCTGTCATAAAGGTATGGGCTACCCAAAACCATGCCATAGGTATCTAATGGCACAACATCAAGCTCCACTTCATCTATGAAATTTGCAGTAATAATGAATCTCAGTTTACACTTTATAGTAACATGTAATTGCACATTGTCACATACTCATCCAAGTGGATACGATTTATGATGTGGAACAATTTCCAGATTTAAACTCTTGACAATGTTTTTTGAGATAAGATTGGCTTGAGAGCCACTATCAAACAACATATCAATCTTGTTATGTTTTGAGATCAGCTTTATGTGAAAAAGTTATATTCTCCTCTTTTCATTTGGAGTTTCATTTTGCGAGTATGAAGAACTAGTACTGACAACATATTCCTTTTCTTTTAACCCCATGGTTGTGATTTTAGTTTCATCACCCGAATCGGATCCCAAATCCTATTGAGTGGTTGCAGTTGTCTTCTGTTTTCCCTTGTTGTTGTTTCTTTTTGGTTTCATTTCGGGATGAAGCTTCCAACAGTGAGCTTCATTGTGACCCTCTCTGGAATAGTGTTTGCATGTAATTTTCTCTCCTTTTTTAATAAACACATTTTTCTTTTCCTTCCCTTCGAAAGCCTTTTCTTTTCCCTTACTCTAAAATGGATTTTTACTACCTTCTTCTGGGGTGTTTTTTCCTCTTGCCTCAAGATGAGTGGCTTGCACACACACATCATGTATATATTTGGGATTAAACATTAAGATAGTATTCCTAAGCTAACTGTGTAACCCCCCTATGTACTTCAACAAAGTTTCTTGTGACTGAAAATCTACACCTAACATCAAAGACCTTTTTTTGAATTCCTGGGTGTAGTCTTGCACATGTTTACATTTAAGTTGTCTAAAGTTATACCAATTCATGATGGATTTCTACAAATAAGCTAGAGGGTAGAATTGTCTTTTAATTGTAGGAATGAAATCATTCCAAGAAATAGAGATCTTACAGTGTTTTTTAATCTCCTCTTGGGTCTTTGATTCCTACCATACAAGTGTTGCACCCTCCATTCTCAAGGAATCTAACTGAATCTTTATGCCATCCTCTTGAAGGTTTTGAATCATGCAATAGACCTCCAACTGATGAATCCAATTATCAAGCTTCTCTACATTCACTTCACCATTATACATGGGCAACTCGAATTTAACATCAAATTTTTAAAAAGGTGATTTACCAATTCCTTTTGAAGAATTATTATGAGTATGAGTAAGGGTTGTATTAGTGGAAGAGTCTGAAGATGCTTGTGAAGAAAAACATGAAGAATATGGTGGAGAGGGTGGGAGGTTTGGAAATTTCTCATTGCAACCTGCTATTCCTCTCTTCATAGAGGACCTTCACCATCTCTTTCATATTAAAGAAATCATTTCTAAAGGTCTTCTCATCTTCTATCATGTTTGTAGGTTCTCCTTCATGAGACATGATCTCTAGAGTCTCAACTAAAACTTGAGGATGAACTCGTGTTGGAGATTGTGGCAACCTTGATCTTCTTCCCCTTCACCCAACTTCAGGGCTTCCAACGAACTTTCTTTCACCTCTTTTGAGTCTTAACCTTCTAAGCATGACATAAAGTTGCAAATAATTAAATCCTTCTTTCACAAAGCAAACTTAGTGCTGTGATACCAAATTGATTTGATTTAGAATATTAGTTTGCAGTGCTAAGATCTTCCTCAAATTATAAACAAAATGCTTTCATTGTGCTTAAGGATTCATCAATTTTTGCAAGTGAACTGAAGAGCTTTTATGTTAATTTTATGAGCAAGTTAACATAAACTAGAAACTAAACAACAACATAAACATTTACAGAAAATCATCAAAAACACATTATAACAAGCACATGATAAAGGAGTTCACCCCTCCTGAGCTACGTCTCCTTGGTCGAGCTTCCAATGGTTTGGGCCTCTCTATTATGCTCAAAAGCGTAAAAATTTGTGATTACAATGCTTAAATTCTTTTGAAACCTGCTCCAACCAGTCCAAAATACTCTTCTGAAACCTACTCCATTCAGTCCAGAATACTAAAAAATGGTTATCTAGCCTCTTTTTGCAACCAGTTTGGTGGAAAACTGAGGAATTTATGACTTCTCCTATTTTTCCCACTATTCGTTCCACAAATTTCTCCACATTCGACAGGAGCCCACTTTTTTCGCTCCAAAAATTGGCTAACTGAGAAAGAATTTTGCTGCGCGGTGGGCCTTAATTTGTCAGCATCGACTGCCTTACTGCGAATCATAATCGACGGAGTTATGAGAGCTTATGGTCTATGAAAAAAGTAGGCGATTGTATGATTGCGATATCGGTGGACCCAACGGGACATTAAACTTCAGGCCATAAATGTATCGTGTTTGGGATCCTTTCGCTAATCGCAATCACAGAGTACTGACAAGCTTATGAATGTATGTCCTGCCTTGTTTCAATTTGAGATTGCTATATCACATCGCAACACAAACCTGCTGGGGCCGATTCTATAGCTCCGTGTGATATGCGATGTGTGATCGCATCACAAACCTAATACCGCCGGGGTCGATTCTATAACAACCCCCTTCGCCAATGTGCGATTGCCATTTGCGCATCGCACCATAGCTTGCTTTGGGGCCGATTTGTAATGTTGACCCGCCTCCGATATGAAATTTTCGAAATGCGGGGACCAATGGAAAACTGTCACTTGCCACTTCCCAATTCGTTGATTAACCATGCCACATCATCCTATCTTGCCATGTAAGCAAGTCAAATATGAACTTTGACTTGCTTTAACTTCTGCATACGAACTCAGATTTGAGTTTCGTTCGCACTGTTGGAATCAAAATGACGAGTTCTTCGATCTAAAGCTAAGTTTAACAAAACTCTGACACTTTGATTTTCTTATCATAATTTTGATCACTTGATCACTTGGTAAACTCCAAATCATAAAATATTCACTTAGGTAATAAACAAGGAAAGTGGTCATACTAGATTGTCTTCTTGTTAGATGCCTATAATGCAACTAGTCTTTTCATTATTGTTATAGTATTTTTATAGATTATCACCCATCAATAAAGGCCTCAAAATCAAATACTAAGGACTAGTAAAAAACTCTAATTTCCACAACCTGTACCTGTTTCTCGGATATTGATTTTCTACGATTTGCGCATTTCTTTTTTATCAGGCTTTAAAGATTATCAACGACATCAAACAGAACGTCGAAGCTGCCTGCAGCGGAATTGTGTCGTGTGCCGACATTCTTACCTTAGCGGCTCGTGACTCCGTTGTAATGGTAACTAATTTCATTTCTCCGCTCACATTGCTCTATTATGGATCCGGAGGCTTCTCAAGAATCGACCTCTTATTCTATGTGAGACTATGGTTATTAGCGAATCTCAAATATAAGCAAGCAGCCTTAATTCCCAGCAAAGTCTAATAAATAAATATATATAACCAGCATCTTGTAAACCCTTTGCGATGCTTGTTCTACAAATTGCTTTTTCCCTTTTGACCTTATTCTGATCCAATTATGTGGATCAGAATAAGGTCCATTATTTTTTAATAAAGGTCGCAAGAAAACCTTATGATAAATTAAGAAACAATATACCACATACATGTATTACCCCATCGTTAAGAAATTCCTATAAATATTCATAGGTTACTTTATGATAAATTAAGAAACAATATACCACATACATGCATTACTCCATCGTTAAGAAATTCCTATAAATATTCACAATTTTATCCAATTAAGTGGATTGGAATAAGGTCCATCATTTTTTAATAAAGGTCGTAAGAGAACCTTATGATAAATTAAGAAACAATATACCACATACATGTATTACCCCATTGTTAAGAAATTCCTATAAATATCCATAGGTTACTTTATGATAAATTAAGAAACAATGTACCACATACATGTATTACTCCACTGTTAAGAAATTCTTATAAATATTCATAATTTTAGTTGTTTGTAAAAGGTCACACGAGAACCTTATGATAAATTAAGAAACAATATACCACATACATGTATTACCCCATCATTTAGAAATTCCTATAAATATTCATAGGTTTAGTTGTTTGTAAAAGAAAAATAGTCTAATAATAAGATGGTGTGATAATTTAAATGTGGTATTGGTGTGTAGATTAGGACTAAATATTATGGAAACCCACATCTTTATAGGCATTACTAAGACTGGCTATCGATCCATAGATTGAAAACTATTAAAAGTGGTAATTTAGTGAACAATTAATTTAAAAAAAAATAAAAGTTGGTATAATGAGGGTCTTTACAGCGAGTGTCTTGCACGGAGGATAAGAATTCCATTTTAAGTGATTGTTCGAGAGGAGAAACTAATATGATCTCCTTCGTAAGTTTTGACTTAGGAAGAATTATATTGATCAATTATTTAATTAATGTTCACTTTGGGATAATTCTGTTCTAAGGATAAATAATTAACTATTCAAATGACTTATATCTCGTCTTCATCGTTGATCAAAGAAAGTTAAAATTTAATCCTATCCCTCAATCACATTGGAGATTAGGAATTTGTCCCATGGATAAATTATAAAGAGAACGTATGGGAGAAGATGAAGACATGATTACAATGTTATTTTTGTGAGAGAAATTTTCTCAACGTGATGAGAGAATCCAAGATTGAAGATATGGGAAAAGGATTACAACAGGGGTTCTGAAGAGAAAATTTTAAGGAGGCTAAGTTTAGGAGAGGTTGAATTTGTGAAGAGGGTTGAGTTTTGGATAAGAGTCAAAATATCTCGCGACCAAATTTCTCAAGTGTTTAGGGTCCATATGAGAGGAGGAGGAAGGGATGATTTTCTTGCAAGGGAGGCTAAATTATCCAATGGTCAAATTATTACATGAGTTTTTATTTCTAGTGGGTTGAATTCCTTGAGGATGATTTTTTAGAGGGCTCGATTTCCAAGTTCTAGTAGCTATAATTTTTCTATGTACTCTTTGTTGGTCTAGGCCTTAATTTTTTTAGTAATATAGGGTGAAGGAAGATGGTTTCAGGAATTTAATTTTTTCTATAGTGTGATTTATTTCCCTATTTTATTTCCAATGCAATTTTAATTTCTGAAAGTTAAAATACTAGTGATTTTATTTCCCAGTAGTTTATAATACTAGTGATTTTATTTTCTAGTAGTTTACAGATTTTATTAACTAAAATAACTTCTCGGTATAAAGTGATTGTTGAGATATAAATAAATCAAATCTTGTATTAAAGATTTAACATTTCTTCTAATCACTTTGAGGGAAAGAGTGGTGTTGTTATGTTGATACCACATTAGATTATCATCACTATTTCTAATTAATGGAAAAACCCAAAACGGAGGCTATTACATGGTTTACATAATAGATTATTGGATCTTATGCTTGGCCAACATTTATGCTTCAAATAATGTGGGAGAAAGATCATCATTTCAACATTCGATGGTTGATGATGTTCATTATTTCCTATCAAAGTCACCCCTAAAATTGGAGACCCTAACTTGATCACTCATTGGCACCCTATAATTTTTTAAAATCCTATGTCAATATTTTGGCCAAGAGACTTTCCTTCCACATTAAGAATATTCTACCTAAATCATTCAATTAGAAGGAATTAAACATATTCATGGGAGATATATTATGGACAATGACATTGAGTTTAGGATGTAACTGAATGGGCCCACATTGTTGGTCTTGATGGCATTTTCATCAAGATATACCATAAGAAAGCTTATGATTGGGTGTGATTACTCTTTATTCTTGTCACAAATTATTTGATAATGTGAAATAATTCTTTACAAAGTCATCAACCTTCCTTTCCATTAATAGTCATAAGTATGAGGAGGTAGACCTTCTTGAATTAATAAAGGAAGGTTGTCCTTTCACTACAACCATTTATGTTATGGCCATTGAATCCATAGGTTATCTTATGTGTGCAAAATTAAAAGTTGTTTCAATTATGGGGACATAATTTGGGGAAATTGGTCAATGGAAACCTTGCAAATGACTCTTTTCCATCTATTCTATAAGTCCAAACATTCCATGATAATATGATGGAGTGCATAGATTTTTTTTTGCATCTCTAGTGATATATTGTCTAATTGGATAAAGAACAGTTCTATAGAGAGTGTTAATGCCATAACCCTTATTTACTAGCCTTGCTAATTAGTCCTAGATTTTACTAAACCAAAATTTGTAAATTATGGATATCTCATATATTTTGCTAAAGATTCTATTGAAGTAAGTCACCTAAAGAATGGAAAATAATTGAAAAATGGATTACCAAACCATCATCCCTTGCCACTAGGTTTTAGATATACATGAATTTCTTGGTTGTGATACATGTACATATTTTCTTCTTGGATTCCCGCCAAAATTTACTACGCAAAAAATTGTAAATTATGAATATCTCATATCTTTTGCTAAAAATTCCATGGAAAGTAGTCACCTAAAAATGGAAAAATATTAAAAATAGATTTACCAAACCTCCATCCCTTGCCACTAAGTTTTAGATATACATGAAGGTCTTGGGTGTGACACATTTACTAGTCATGTTTTTGAGTTCCCTCCAAATTTCCATATACAAGGCTTGAAAATTGCTAGAGAAATTACCTATGAAGGTCTTGGGTGTGACACATTTACTAGTCATGTTTTTGAGTTCCCTCCAAATTTCCATATACAAGGCTTGAAAATTACTATGAGAAAAGAGTGATAAACTCAAGGGTTTCCCTAGAATAAACTAGCATCGAGGGAGTATAAATATATAGGAACCATTAGAACACATCTTTAATCCTAGAATATATATGAAAATAAATATGGTTTGAGTTTTATAAGGAAATGGAAGAGAGAATACTTACCGAGCATTAACTCGATCACAACCTCCCACTCAAGAAAGGGTCCAATGATGTAATCTCTTTATAGGCACTCCTCATGCTGCCATATCTTATCAACTTTATTGGCACATTCATAAACTCTATAATAAATTGATATAATTATTGATGAATTCGGAGGGTATAAAAAATAGTAAATACTCACAGAATTATGATAATACACATAGAAATATTTTTAAATATAAAATTTTAGATAAATATACAAATATATATTAAACACAATTTACTTGTAGAATAAAAAAAACTATTAAATAATATAGCTTCTTAATCTAATGATTCTATCTCTTCCCGAAACTTTTGTGGACAAAATATTACCTTGCATTTATCATATAAGAGAGAAGGATGACCATAGACCATTGACCGAACTTACACAACTACCTTACTATATTTCACAGAACATACAACGAAAAATGTAAAAAAATAAAAAACTAAAAATTATTTGATTTCTAATAATTTTTTAAAAGTTTAAAACAATACTATCATAATATCGGCGGACGAAATAATAATAGCTTTTGCAGTGGATATTTTAGAGGTTGTGTTAATGCTTATATGGAGAATTTGTGTTGCTATATACTCCTCCAACGTCTCTTGCAACATCTAATGCTAGTGGAACGAGTTTACACTGCCAAATTACTGTCCAATACGAGGTAGCGTATTTGGAGCACCCACTACAATAACTTTACAGATTAATTATATTTTATTTATTAATAAAGAGGTGTTTTAAATAATAAATAATATTTTTGCTTATTAAAACATGGCTAATCTAGCAGTTAGTCGTTGAGATAACAAGTAGATATTTAGAATATATATGATGATGATGGTTAATGTCCATTGAGACCAAATTTTGGTCTATTGGATCTAAAGAAATGAATTATTTAGTTTGATTTAACATTTTAATCCTATGCTCAAAAAGCTTGGAGAGAAGCCTCCCGAGCTCACTGTAATTTTGACAACGTAAAAGGCTAGGAAGGTCAGAATTGCAACAAAGATTTTGAAACTGAGATCTAATGTGGTTGTACGCGGGGCAGTCTAAGAGGAAGTGGTTTTCATCCTCAATGTTCGTATTCTCACAGAGATGGCCAAACCTTTCCACCCATAGTGTTTTAGGAACTACCCAACGACCTGTTTCAGTATGGAGCTCATGAGAGTTCATTCTAATCTTGGCTATTAATTTTCTTCTTTGAGCTAGATAAAACAGAGAGATACTTTTGATCTTCTTGGTGGGGTTGATGACCTCCTTATAATATCTTAATTTTCTTTTACCTGCTAGATCTTTCTCACACCACATTTTTTCTTTGAACTTGGAAGTAACAATATTTTTAATGTTATTAATGTTTTGCAATGCAACATTCTCGTCGATCTCCCAATGGTTTAACCAGGTCCTCGTGTCTTTATACCAACCTCGTTTGAGTCTTAGGTGGTTTTGGCTTAAATTTAAAGCTAGCTTAGGAAGTCTATGGTCTCCTATGTTATTGAGTTTGTGCCTGTACAACAGAAGCCTAGTCATAGCTAGGTTCTCGATAGGGGAAAGACCCACTTCTATAAGGAGAATAGAATAGGGTGTGTTACTTTTAATTTTGAGGTTATACGTTATAAAACGCTTCTGGATTTGCTTAATCTTTCTCCAGGATTCTCTAGAGATGATACAACCCCAAACCTCACATCCATATAAGATAACAGGAGTAACTAAAGTTTCAAAGGTGAACTTCTTCCTATCCCACATTATGAGGTTTGCCGTTTTACAATTATTTTCAAGACCAAAATAAGCTTTCCATCTCCCATTAATCATTTTCTCAATGCTATAGTTCCAGTTGAGCTTGTGATGAATATCAATTCCTAGGTACTTGTAGGAAGACACTTCCTCCAAGTTACTATTGTCATACATAAAATTAGCGTAAATGTCCTTCTTGGATTTGATAATCGTAACTAAATTTGTTTTTTCAGTGTTCACAATCATACCCATTGTAGAGAAAAAATCCTTAAGAAGTATAAGTTGCTTATCAAGATCAGATGGGCAGCTTGCGAGAAGAACAATATCATCAGCGTAGAGAAGAAGGATGATGACTATCCCAGCTAAGATCGTGCCAGCACATCTTGCTTCCTCTAAACAACCTTCTAATTTGTCGATGTAAATGACAAATAGGGTAGGCGAGAGGGGGAAACCTTGTTTAACTCCGATATTGCACTTAATGTCTTTCGACCACCCCTCATTTCTCTTCAACTTGGCAATTAAATTCTCGTATAACCTTATAGCGGTAGCTCTCAACTCAAAAGGAACCTTTAGCTCTTCTAATCTGTTCCAAAGGTTGTTTATAGGAACCGTAACGAAAGCCTTTCTAAAGTCCACAAAGCAACAAAAGAGAATGGATTTATCATTGCGGCATTCCTCCACAATGATCCTAAGCATAACGAGGTGGTCTGTTGTTAAGTGTTGCTTTCCAAAACCCACTTGGCCTTTAGCCTACTTACCTTCACTTTCAAGCCATATGCTCAACTTCCTTTCCAAAATAATACCATATAATGTGGCTAGGAGAGAGCTGATCATAATTGTTTGATAATTAAAGGGGTTATTTGTATCCCCACTTTTAAAAATAGGGATAATGAGGCTTTGAGTCCATGGGTTGGGGAACCCTTGCTTGACCGCTTGATTGAAAAGCTTGTGAATGTGGGGGATGAGGACAGGACCTCCATTTTTTAAGATTTCCACCTAGTAACCTTCAATGTCCTTAGCTTTCCCACTAGCCAAACGATTAACCCCAAAATCAATGCCTTCTAATGAGAAAACGCCTTTCGTTGTGAGCAAGGTTTCAAAGTTATCCATGACATTTGGAGATTCATAAATCTTTTTATGATAGGAATTCCAATCGTGTAAAGCAATTTTATTATTATATTTAGTTTTCGTAGTTAGAATCTACCTCCAGAATTTCTTAGGAGCTACCTTAGAGAGGTGTAAGAGATTCTCTTTTTTTTTTTACGAATATAATGCCTTTTTTTCCTTTTATTTAGGGCTTTGTATATTTTTATCTTGCCAATTTTAATAGATTCATCAACAACTTCCTTAATTGCTCTTCTCGCACTTTTACAATCTTTGTCATACCATGGGTTGGTTTTGCTATTTCTTTTATTACTCGAAACTTCAACTGAGAACTTGTTAATAGAATATGAGAGGGTTGTAGTAAAATTATGATAGAGATCTTCTATGTTGTCTGTACTAGATAAAGGAAGCAAATTAGTTTTTAATTCATTTAGAAAGAGATCTTTTTTATTTGTATCAAAGATTAACTTCTTTTGGCTATAAGGATTATATTCTATGGGATCTCTATGCATAACAAAATTGAGAGTTATAAGTAAAGGCCTATGATCAAAGTCAGGCTCGTGGTCGTTTAAGATGTCAAAATTTGTCATTTATATATATTGATATATATAAATAAAATAATTTGAAATATAGTTGTTTTATAAATAAATAAATATTCTTAAGTAAAACCTAGTCAAATATAGTCGTTGAGATAAATTAATATAGATATATATATATATATATATATATATAGATATATATATATATATATATATATATATATATATATATATATATATATATAATAAACAGTTAATAAATTAATAAAATTTATTTAAATAATATTAAACATTTCCTTTTTCCTCCCCGAGTCAAATATAGTCGTTTTCTTCTAGCCGTTAGGTTGACCTGTCTTCCTATTTAACCTTCTTCCTAGATCTATTTCTTCATCTTGCCCTCAAGATGAACCACACTTGTTTCTTCGTTGACCAAAAACTTCAATGTGATTTCTTCCGAAAAATATTTTATACATTAAGTTTAGCATTGTGTTATATTAGCTAGAGGTTGAACTTCTCGAACTTATAGTTTTTATGATATATATTTTTTTTCAATTATGATAATCAATAATTTATTGGAGTGATATATGTTATATATTTTATTAGATATTCACATTACTCACTTTACATTAAATATCATTTTTTTCATATCATGATAGATCCATTTTAAATACGGATTTAACATGAGTCAAGAGGGATCCAATTAAATACGGATTTAACATGAGTCAAGAGGGATCCAATTTCTTCAAGTGCGACATTATTTAAATGTTTTGTATACCTTTTTATTTTTTTCTACATTTTTTATTTTGGCCGACATGAACAAAATTTCAACTTTGATGACAGACCGACATCGTTACACATCACACTGGAATGTACATTAAACCTTTTCGCTTAATGAAAATGAAAACTTTTCATAAAAATCAAATCTATATAAAACATGATTTAATATTCAAAAATAAATAATTACAATAAAAATAATAAAAAGAAAAATGTTATTAATATAACATTAATAATATCTTTATGATAAATTAAAATTAAAATAATTAATAATAAGTGTGTATATCAAAATTTTATTTTTATTATTATTATTATTAACAACATTTATATATAAATGTTAATAATAAAATTATTAAATTTAAATTATATTTTTATTTGAACCACTCACATCATTGATTTAAAATGTCTCTCACATTCATATAAAAGCTAAGAAATAATAAAATGAATATCGATTGCTTAGGTTTTAAAGGGAGTTATAAAAAATAATCAAAATAATAATATCATTAAAAAACAGAGTTTTTTTTTAATATAAATATTAACACAATTACATTTATAAATCTTATTGATATACGTGGTAGGTGTCAACTTAATATATGCTATATTATAAATCTAATAGAGTAAATTAATATATTAATATTGTTTATATATTAATATTAATATTTAATAATTATATATCGATATTGTTAATTATATTTATTAATATAAATATTTTTAATTATTTAAATAATTCATTTAATTATTAATTAAATCATTAAATAGTTAATTAATTCGTTATTAATAATTAATTCATTAATTATTAATGTCGTAGTCTAATGATTATGTTTTTTTTTCCCTTAAAGCTGTGGAAATTCTGGCCATATTTTGAAAAACTCTGGTAGGGATTTTTGTAAATCCAAGTAAAAGTTGTCAAAATTCATAATTCTAGGTGCCCTAGAAGTTTTTGATGGTGATGTATCCATTTCCACCATCAAAAACATGATTCAAACACTTCCACTACAAGATGTTTTGAAATTGTTTTGCTCGAATTCTAGCCACTTTTGGTTGTCCGGGCAATTCCTCCGCCTCAGTAGACGACTACATTATTAATAATTAATTCAAAATTAATTAATAATTAATAATAATAATAAAATTATTATTATTATTATTATTATTATTATGTATTACATAAAAACAAAAATTATATTAAATATAATTTAATATAAATATTGTTTTTTTATAAGTTATATTGATTATTATTAAATAGTAATATTAAAAACCCTATGAATAACATTATACCCTACGAATATGAATCCTTATATTAATAAATCTAAGAGATTGATATTATAAATCTAGGGAAATAATAAACCCAAGGGATTTACACTAAAAACTCAAGGGATTATAAATCCAAGGAAATAATTTTAAACCCAAGGGATCAATATTATAAAATCAAGGTATATAAACCCTAAGACAAATATTATAAACCCTAAAATGATCATGGTTGACCATGGTTGAATTTAATATTGTTACAATCTTTGTCACAACGCGATGTTGGACCATGGTTGACCATGATTGATTTTCATATGGAAACAATATTTGTAACAATGCGATGTATGACCATGGTTGATTTTCATACTGAGAAAATCTTTGTAACAATGTTATGTTGGAACATCGTTGACAATCATTATAAACACAAAGATTCATATTAAACCCAAAGATCAATATTATAAACCCATTGAGGAATATTATACCTCCGGAATATGAACCCTTCGATTAATGGATTTATATTACAAAACCCAAGGGAATAATAAATCCAAGGGATTAATACTAAAATCCCAAGGTAATAATATTAAATCCAAAGCGCAAATATTATAAACCCAAGGTATATAGACCCTCAAATAAATATGATAAACTCTGAAATAAACATGGTTGACCATGTTTTACCATGGTTGATTTTCATATAGACATGATATTTGTCACAATGCAACATTTGATCATGGTTAATTTTCATATTGAGACTATTTTTGTCACAATGTGACATTGGACCATGGATGTGCATGGTTGACCATTTAAGCCTAAGAGATTTATATTAAACCCTCAGATTAATATTATAAACCTTATGAATAATATTGTACCCTAGGAATATGAACCCTTAGATTGATAAACCCAAAAGATCGATATTATAAACCCAAGGGATTAATTCTAAAATCCCAATGTATTATAAACCCAATGGAATAATATTAAACCCAAGGGATTAATATTATAAACTTAAGGTAAATAAACCCTAAGATAAATACTGTAAACTCAAGAGAACAATAAACCCAACATATTAATACTAAAAACCCAAGGTATTATAAACCAAATGGAATAATATTAAACCCAAGGGATAAATATTATAAACCCAAGGCATATAAACTCAAACATCAATATTATAAACCATAAAATAAGCATCGTTGACCATGGTTGACCATGAGTAATTTTCATATTGAGACAATCTTTGGCACAATGGGACATTGGGCAATGGTTGGCTATGGTTAATTTTCATATTGAGACAATCTTTCTCACAACCCAATGTTGGACCATGGTTGTTAGAATGTGATGTTGGACCAAGGGATTAATAAACCGAACGGATATGAACCCTTAGATTGATAAACCAAATGGATTGATATTGTAAATCCAAGGGATTAATTTGAAAACCCTAACATATTATAAACCCAAGGGATTAATATTATAAACTGAAGGTATATAAGCCCTAAGATAATTAATATAAACTCAAGGGATTAAGACTATAAACCCAAGAGATTATAAACTTAAGAGAATAATATTAAACCCAAGGGATAGTTATTATAGACCCTTAAATAAATATGAACCCTTAGACTAATAAACCAAAGGGATTGATATTACAAAACCCAAGGGATTAATACTAAAATCCCAAGGGAATAATATTAAAGCCAATGGACAAATATTATAAACCCAAGGTATATAAAATGTAAAATAAATATAATAAATCCTAAATTAAACATGGTTGACCATACTTTACCATGATTGATTTTCATATAGAGATGATATTTATCACAATGTGAAATTTGACCATGGTTGATTTTCATATTGAGACAATCTTTGTCTCAATATGACATTGAACCATGGTTTCACATAATTGACAATGATTATAAACCTAAAAAATTTATATTAAATCCTCAAATTAATATTATAAACTTTATAAATAATATTATACCCTAAAAATATAAAAAATAGTTAACTAAATATTTATGATCATTATCAAATGTTTGTATTACTCAGGATTCATAAACGGAAAGTCATGGCGATCCAGAAAAAATGAACTGACAACTTGACATATTGTCATGCCCCAACGTTCAGTGATTGGTTCCCTTGGCATCTAGGAAAGCCAATCCGTCATTCCTTTACCGTTCCAACCAACAGAATTTGTGTGCTTACACCCCATATGGAGAGCTCATGGAAGATACATGAGGCGAGTTGAAAGCTATGTCGATGGAAATAAAGCGGTGGCTCTTCTGGTTCCAGCTCGAATCTTCAGGGATTGAATCGAAGCGGATGTGGGCGAACGAATACATCGAACGAAAGTTTTTCAATTTCCTTATTAACAAATTCATTATAACCAAGGTAAAGAATTTGACATCCACTGCTTATGCAACAGAAGAAACCCCATGATCTAACTGTAAACATCAGGTAACACATTTCTTAACGTGGAAATTGGGCAGGCGAGAGGCCTAATTATACATTGATATTTGTGTTCCATCACTTCGCTTTCCCTGGTGCCCAGGGTTGGAATTTGTATTTCTCTTTACCCATCATACAATTAATTTTTTTGACGTTTTGGGTTGTTATGCTGCCCGTCAAGAAACGTTATGTTTAAAATTTTTCCCTTCAAGAGTAATGTTCTTACAATAAATTAACCATTCACCAATAAATGTTCGATTATAAGATTACCTTTCAATAACATCATTATGTTAAATTTTCACATATTTCTCATAAGGAAAAAAACAAAATGACCATAACACACAAATGACTTATTAAATCTTGAATCCTGGTTTGAAATTGCATGGAATCTTCACAATAAAGTCTTTGGAACTTGAAATCAATTGTCCTTGCCCTGGACATGCCATAGCATTTGTATATATGCGATATGACTAAGGATATCTTATAGGTCATATAATATGACCAACATAGTAAAATTATTGATTGTTATCAATAGCAACTCAAAGGTAGATTAATTAATAGGGTTTATGTTATTATTTAGCATTGCTTTGGATAATGAGATATACACTAATGCTGCTAACAACAATGAATGCATAATATTTGAGCTTTTTAAAAAATAAAAGACTAAAATTATAATAAATGGACATTGTAGATATCTTAACATCATGTTATAGGATTATGTTATGATTTCCTCCACTATTACATTCTTACAAAACAAACACTTCTAAGTATTAAATGTGGTAAAAGCATGATCTCATCAAATCCTTCCTTCTATTTATCACCAAATTGTAGTAAAATTAATATATATAAACAAAAAATAATTGTGTATTAAAGTAACATTAAATAAAAGTAGAGAGAACAATGGCGGATGCTTCCTGGAGAGATGGCCGTTCACTAGGGTTTCCAGTTCCAGCAATGTGCGCTCGTGGCGATCTCCTGCCAGTAGGGATTTCTGGAGGTCGTGATATTTCTAGCTATTTTCCTAATGCGGCGGGTCAATCATTTCTACGGGAATCCAACGGCCCTGGATCTCTAGACTCTCACGTTCGAAATGGGCTCTCATATTTTGGTGGGGGGTAAAACATCTAGTGATATTGGTGGTTTGGGAGGCTCCCTTGGGACAAGGTTGGGAGGCAGCGGAGGTTATGGAGGATTATTAGGTTCGTCCCTTCCTAACTCTGTTTTAATGGGTCAGTGGTCTAGCATTGGAAGTGTTGATCCCGGACTTGGAGGGAAGTTAGGGAGCCTAGGTTTGGGCTTTCAAAGGTCAGAGCCACAGGGATTAAGAGAACCTTTGAGAACGCCTGATGAGAATCTTCCATCTGGTGCGTCAAATACCCTCTTTGTTGAGGGTATTCCTGCTGGTCGCTCTCACAGGGAAGCTGCACACATTTCTCGTCCATTCACTGGTTTCAAAGATGTTTGACTGGTACAAAAGGAGGCTCGGCGTCCTGGTGGAGATCCTCTTGTGTTATGTTTTGTAGATTTTTCCGATGCAAGATGTGCTGCAACTGCGTTAGAAGCATTACAATAGTTCGCCTGTTAGCAAAACCCTAGCCTCAAGGGATTCATACGGCAGAAATATTATGCTCTGGAAGGCTGCTCATTCCCTTTAGAACCTCTTCTGCCTCCCCAAAGCAGTCGTTACTCTATATTTCATTGTCAGAATTCTTTCTGCTTCCTCAAGTTGCCTAGATGGATCATTTGGGAGCTCTTTCGGGCGGAAAGAAATGACAATCTCAATGCCCATTGGACACCCATCTCCTCTCACAGGCCCCTACGGCAAGTTCAGGGAAAGGTGGCCCTCCAAAGCACCAGCTTCCTCTCGTCTCAGATTTGCAGAGGAAAGTATATGTCAGCTCACTCTGCCTACTTCCAGATCTAGATTGTGCTCCTTTCAAGCAAAACTCTACTTCAATGGGTATGCTCTTCGGACCTGGTGCAGGACCTCAAGCAAATCCTGGATTCTAGGCTGGGGATTCAATTTGCAGCCCAACGACTCCTCCATGAAGGTAAACAACTTGAGGATCTTTATCCCCTTTCTTTTTACAGCATTAAGAGAAATGCCTCCATCTTTTTTTCCCTTCGTCTGAGAGGGGGAGCTGTTGGACAGTCATCTTCAGCTGCGGCTTTCTCATACAAAGATGTTGTCCATGCTCAGTTGCCCAAAAAATCAGCTCCACCAGCTCAGGCTCCCAAACCTTTTCTGGTGGATAAACTGGAGGAATCCCCCTCCATTGAAATAATTCATCCAATGTTGGATGAACAATTCCAAAATTATGCAGAGTTTGGCATCATTTGCAGATTCAATGGGCTATGGCCACGCACAGCAGATCTCTACCAATGGATACACTCCAAATGGACCAACAATTGCAAAGTTTTTCTCTGCTCAAAAGGTTTCTTCATTGTAGTGTTTGTTTTCAGTGAGGACTACCAAAAAGCATTAACTGAAGGCCCATGGTTTTGGGGCTCAACAGGTTTATTCCTCACCCCTTGGTTCCCAAATTTTGATCCCTCTACAGCAACCATCACCAAGCTCCCCATCTGGGTCAGACTTCCTAATCTCCCGGCACATCTCTGGCACTTTGCTGTATTCAAAGGAATCAGAAATACTCTAGGCCGCTTTCTAGCCACAAACACCTCTAGAGGAGAAAAGGGCATATACACCTTTGCCAGAATCTGTGCGGAAATAGACATGAGCAAAGGTCTTCCTGATCAAATTAATCTCAAAATTGGAGACTTCCATTGGACCCAGACCCTGGATTACGAGAACACAGCCTTCCGCTGCCGAAATTGCCATCTCACAGGGCACCTTCAGAGCTGTTGTCCCTCGATGCCTGCCCAAAAGAAGAAAGCCAATCCTAAGCCGAAATCCAAAAGCTGGAAACCTCATGATCCTCCCCCCATGGATGATTTTGATACCAGCTCAGATGAAGAGGAAGAGAATGCGGAAGGCATGGAGGCAAAGCCGGCACAGGATCCGCCCTCGCCTGGTCCTGAGGAATCTTCTGTCCCACCAAACTCTCAGAAAAGAACTCTTGAGTCCTCTCCCTAGGATTCAGACAAGGAGACCTCTCCATCAGCCCAGCTTAGTTTGCAAATCATGCTAGCTCAACAAAGTCATCTTGGATGGGTCAAAGTCGAGAAAAAGAAAGGAAAAAAATGTCGAATAGTGGATTCTACCCACATTGGGTAGAATCCTTTGTTCTGCTCTTGTAAATATGTTCTTCTTGTTACTTCTCGCTTAGCACTGCCCTCTTTTTTTCCTCTCAGGGGCTGAGGTGTCTACCTGAAGTATTTGGCTGTAAATTACTTCTGAAAATAGTTAATACAAAGAGATCTATCAAGCTTACAAAAAAAAAAGTAACATTAAATAAAATCATAAAAAAACTCACTCTAACTAACTAGTTAGTTTATCTTTTAGACAAAATAATTTATTTGAAAATTCAAAATAATTTTCACCTTGGTGTATTATTTAGAGACTATACCCTTTAATCTAACTTGTAAACATATCAACTAAAAATTAGCTATATTTAAATTAAATACTTTGACAACTACAATTGCGGAGATTTCAACAAAAAATATTGAACATTTGAAACATGTTTACTTTTCTTATTGAAAGTATATAATCAATCCTATGTAGATTAGTTGATGGTTATCCATTGCATATCTTTCAAGTGTCATTTAAAAACAATAATTTATATTCTACCACGAGAAAGTTTAAATTCCCTATAAAACTAAGGTCCATTCAAATTAGGAGATAATTTTTGACATTATCTAATATAAGGTTTGATACAAAACATAAATATATGACAGCCTAAAAGGGCACAAGAACATACCACAACGTCCAGTTTTCATATCCATCTAATAAGAGAAATTTATTTTACAACAAATTATTAGTTGTTTCAAACTGATGTCACAACTTACAAGTTTCTAAATTTCATTGCTCCAATGATAATGTAAGCAAAGAAATGAGTCAAGTTGCATGGAAGCTATGCATCAAATCCAAATAAAGATGGAGATTGGATATAAGTGCAGAAGAATATCCTCATATTTAAATTCATCTTGAGAAACATAAAGGGAAAGATGATATGCCATAGTAGAAAAATGCTCCAATCTAAACGTGTCACATCTTTTACTACATTTTTAAAAATGTTGGTAAGATGTGGGACACCTAGGTATATGAAATGCAAATAGACAAAAAAATATAATAAACATCTCATTCTCCAATAGGTGGTGTAGTGGGGCCTTCAATATTATAGAACTTTATTCTTTTAAGATTAATTTGACATAAAAATGCAATACTTTTACCTTAATTATACTGGGTAAAAATATATCACGGTGGAGTTCAATTGTTTTGTCATAAACATGTTTATGCTTTGGATTATTTATATTTTTAATCCTTATCTATGTTTAATAGGTTTGGGATTAAAATAAATATTTACTTTTTAAAATGACACGGAGATAAGGTTTGAAAAGATTTGTTTACTCTTGTTTGCTCCTAAACAAAGCAAGGTGCACTCTCTAATATACTCAAATTTCTATTAAGTATAAGGTGACTAAGTTAAATTAAGTAACATTATGATACTTATATATATATATATATATATATATATATATATAAAGTTTACATTAAAACAAATATATCAAAATAATAATTAATTATTGTTTTTATAATTGAATTATTTTCCTTTCAAATATTTTAACAGGAGATTTGTATGATTTGATCTTTTTGGACACTTCGTAGTTCCACATTTAAGATGGATCTAAGTTACTTTAATTATTAATTATAATTATCATTATCATGATAATTATTAATTTTATTTTTTGATTTTTAATTTAATTGAATTATTTTTCTAATTTTATTTTCACGGAGTCAAATGTTATAAAAGAAATTACAACATCTCTATTATATTGGAGAGCGGTTTTCTCACAAATATTTTAGAAAAGAAAGAAATCCTCATTGTCTTAAAATATACATTGTAACAAAAAAATAGTATTTACATCCAAACAAATATATTAAATGAAAAAATCCTTATTTAAATACAATATTAAAAAAATATCCTATTTCTTTGATGTATGTTTTTTTATTGATTATTTAATTTACGAAAGTATATCTAAATGTGTTAGGATGCTTATTATTACAAATTAAATTATTTCTTATCCATGAAATGATTTTTTTATGGCTTTTTTGGTTAATTTTAATCAAAATATGACAGGGATTTTCAATTTGTAGAGTGTTAAATGTACTTATACATTCAAAATTTATTTTAAATAACAAAAAATCATAATCTTGCTTGAAATTGTATAACATGGTCAAAAAAGCTATTTTGTATATAAATTAAAATAAGATTTTTTTATCTACATTTTAAAAGAAAATAAATTGTCTTATAATAATAAAAAAAAAAAATTAATATAAATATTAAAATCTTCAAATGAAAGAAAGTAAACCTTATAATACCAATTAAAAAATAGTAATTCTCATCATTATTTATATAAATATTTTAGTTTAAATGTATTAAAAATTAAGATTATGCTCTAAATCTTTCCTAACAACATAAACATGAAAATCTTGCTTCAAATGCATAACCACACAGTGAATTATTCATTACCAGTGGCCAATAACAATGTTCAAATAAATGTTATTCATCTTACCCAAGATACACAATTTAACCCAAAAAAAAAATAAAAGAAAAAGAAAAACACCCCCATTGATTTTTTTTCAATGAATGGCTCAGATGGATTGTTTACATGGACCATTATAAAGTTGTATTTATCTGGTATATATATATAAATAATGTGAATGGCTCAGATGGATTGTTTACATGGACCATTGTAAAGTTGTATTTATCATATATATATAGTGAGTCTTCCCGTTTAGGCCATGCATTGTTTTAAGCCACCAAAACTTATTGTAATTAATGACAGGGATGTTAACTCCGACCATAAATTCAGAGCTAACCTTCTTTATCTGTCCAGGCTCACATCTAGTATGACTGACTCTTACCTTTTTCCGTTAAGTGTTTGTCGTTGGCCTCCCAATGGATGTAATAGGTTCTATTCCCACGACTTGAAAAAGTCTGACCACTCAAGTAAAGGCCGACCCATGCCTGAGATGTAACGACTTTGGCATCACTCCCCTTCCTCCCCTGAACCTCTTGAAATTTGTCCTCGGCTCTCCTGAAGCAGATCTCCTCGGAAGTCTCCATTCATTACAGCATAGGAAAGATGTCTTAAAACCCGTCATTGGTGCAATGGTTGGTAGTGCATTGCCTCTCTTGGAATTCACTTCCCATAAAATTGACGCCGATTCCAGAGGGTGGTTACTTGTGGCTTTCTCCACAAAACAAACTAATATAATGTGCAGAATCAAAGATAAATGCAAGGTTGGATTTACTTTAGGTTTTCCTGGATGCCTTTCCCAGGATTTCAGAATTTCATTGCTTCGAACTTAATTTGAAGCATGGTGTGCATGCGAAATTATCCACAAATAAGAATTATCACTTACACCAGAACCATGACAAAAACATACCAACGTTGCTAGAGACAGGATGACTTGCTGGAGGCCGGACACGTGGCCATATCCAGGAAAACAAGCCCCGGGCAACTCAGTGTACTACCTTAGCTTCCGTTTTCATGAATGGGTATTAATGACGTTTTCGCCGAAAGGAGTTGTCTATAACGCGACTTTTTGAAAGTCTTTCTGGCGGATTTTTCCGGTCGAAATCCGGCAGGAATTATTGGAATCGCAAGTTTGATAGCTAGTTTCTGCACAATGAAAGCGTCCCAGGGGTTTTTCAGAGTGCTGAATCCAAATATGCAGTTAAAAAACCATTTTAGCTGCAAGAAATCAAGATTTGACCTCAATTTCTTCGCCGGATTCCGTCACCGGAATCTTCAAAAAGTCGCATTATAAACAACTCCTTCGGCAAAATATTAACCGTCAAAAATACGTTTTGAACGGTTCCAAACACATCTTAAAAAAGGGGCTTCAAAATTTTCTTACCATCAAAACGTTCAAAAGGCCTTATGACAGGCAAAATGCTGTCAAATTCCATCCCTGCGTGGCGCCATAGCCGTGTATGTGAGACTCAGACGAAGGTATATTCGCCCAAGATTCCTCAAATTAAATTAAAAAAAAAAAGCCAACGGCACCCATCCAGCTGGGGTCGAAATAGAGTTACCTATGACTAATTATATTTATATTTAAACATAATGACAAAATTATTCTAATATAAAAAAAATTATATTAAAAAGATTTATGGGGTCGAAATAGAGTTACCTATGACTAATTATATTTATATTTAAACATAATGACAAAATTATTCTAATATAAAAAAATTAATAACAAAAATTATATTAAAAAGATTTAGTTAAATTGTAGGTAGTATTTGGGAATTATAAACCTTATTTTAAAATAAAGATGTTATTTATAGAGGGGGTAAAGTAACTTTAATTGTTAAATTTTTTAGAAAGGAAAATGTTTCATTTCCTAAATAAAGAGATTTTATAGATGCTAAGGAAATATAAAGTGTTATTAAAATGATAGTAATTTTTTTTTTAATCAGAAGTTCAAAATTTAAAAGAGAGCAGAGTTAAAAGAGACTAGAGTTTGTATATGTTGATTGATTAACATAAAGAGATTAGAGTTAAAAGAAAGCTTCAGTACCAATTTTGCCAAGAATGACGAGGATCCAAACAATTAAGAACTAAGAAAATTATAGGTCTGATAGACCAATTTGGTCTCAGTGGACGTTAACCACCATCATCATTATCATCATATATTCACTATTACTAAGTTATAAATTTATGTTACTATTGGTTTGAAGGTTATTAATACTAAGTTCATCTAATTTCTCTATTACTATTATAATATTTAAGTCTTCTTTTTTCGGTCTATTAAAATACTTTCATTAATTTGTCAAGATTTGAAATATCATCTACTGGTTTTGTTTTGGTTTTGCATGTTTTTTTGGTTGTAGGGCTTTTCCGCCTTTGGGATTCATGTAAAAATTGGAAATATTTTCTTTATTTTGGCATTGCTCTCCTAGCTAACAAATCCAATTGGCTAGAAAAGCAAAGGACATTTACACTACTATATGCTGCAATTTTTTAACAAATTAATGAAAGTATTTTGACCCACAAAAAATATATATTATTCACTCCATATTTTCTAATTTTAATTATTTATTTATTTTTAATGAAGTTGAACCTAGATCGGGATAATGCATTTATTGGAAGAACAAACTACCCACATTGGGATGCAATTAATGGAAGCCTATTTCTTTTATGTTATATAATATTTAATTAATGTTTATATGCTCTTTGAAAAAAGACGTTATTCCACCTTTTCCATACTTTTTTTAAATTAAGTTGAACTTAGCTTGGGGTTAGCTTGTCTATTAGGGCTAGCCCATCTATTTTATTGAAGAACAATCGGGGATGTTATTGCCATGATTGTGGGAAGCTCAAGCTTAGACTCCCTTTGAGATAGTTTAATTCCCCCAAATGTAGCTTTCATCATCAACCTCTTCCCATGAAGTTTGAACCTAAAATCTAGCATGAACTAAAACCATTAAGACCAACTAATATACACCTCATAAATCATTTTTTTTCAATTTATATATATATAATTACTTTGGCAACCTCTTACTTAGACAACCTAGTGGATATGTTATGCCTGTGTGGGTGTGCTCGAAGAGGTGTTGGTCTTTGTGACCGGCCTTGGGGGTGGGTAGATAGGGCAGAAGCATTGAATGAGGATGTAAAGGGGGGGGGGATATGGATGACGAGATGGCTCACATTAGGACTAGTCACCAGGACGTGTGGAGCATGAGGGTTTCATTGGGGGAGCAATACCATACCATGTGCATTCATATTGAGGGATATATATTGGCATAATATATTGAGCATATAATAGGGGGTAAAAGGCTTTTATATTGACATGTATTAAAAATGGAGTTCAAAGTTAATGAAAAAATATAAAGGGGTATAAAAAATGTTAATGAAAAAATGAATACCTACAATATCTAGTGAAACTAGGGGTTTTTTAAATTGGGAAGGTGTATTGGGTTTGTATTGGTAGGAGGTTAAATGTTATGAATTTTCGAAGTTTTTCTAATATGTAGTCAAAAGAAGCTTATTTTTTAGCATGCCATGAATGCACGCGAAATGTCAAAGGTTCATTAAGTGACGACCCTGTAGTGTGGAGAAACCACCTATGATGGTCTCGATTGTAAAACAGTTGCATGATATATTGGCTAGTCTTGATGTCATCCGCCAACGGAAGTACAACAATAGAAATGAAACCATAGCCTACATAAATAATGACCATTATAGTCAATTGGGAATTCTAGAGTATCCAACATATGTAGGATGTAGCCAATGCAGAACCAGTGAGCAGTTGGATGAGATTGAGCCGACGCTTGCACATATCGATCTCCATGTTCACAAAGATCATGACCTTCCTATGGTCCTGTGTGTTGTTCATGCACCAAATCCTCTCCCTTGAAATTTTTATGAAATTTTATCTGTTGGTTTTCTTTTTATTTTGCATATTTTTTTGGGTTGTATGACTTTTGTGACTTTAGGATTCATCTAAAAAAATGGCAATATGTTCTCTGTTTTGACATTCCTTTCATGGCTAAAAACTCCGGTTGGAGTGGAGCCGTAAAAAATTAAATCCTTTAAACTATATGTTATAACTCTTTAACATATATATATATATAATATGATAACTAATTCTCTCATAATATTCCTACTCATCTTTTGTTAATTCCCATCTCAAATTTTATATTTCTCAATATACTTTAAATATCATAATTTTTTTATTTATTACCGGTTCACTGTTTGCACTTTTAACTTTTACAATTTATTCTCACCCGTTTATGGCTTTTCACCATTTTTTACATACACAATTTTATGGCTCTGATATCATAATTTATTATGTTTTAGTATTTGTATATACAATGTTGTCGTTTCCTATACCACATATGCGGACGTACCATATGGGGAAACTAGCAAGCGTAAAGGACTTTGGATTCAGTGCTCGTGCGCCGACGAAGAATTCAAATAGGATCAAGCTAACCATTCGACGTTTCACCCTTCATAATTTGTGCCCTCCCGTCACTAACGAACCTCCTTCGGAAACTTCGAATTTATCTGTGACGTTCGTTGTCTATCTCGCGTCCCACCGTTCTGTTGTTTCACACCCATCACCATCATCCATGTATCTACCATGTTGTGGATCCATTAAATCAGCGCCAATGAATTCGATTTGAAATTTAAAATAGTGGTGGGATTTGAAATTTGAATCTCTTCGTTCCTACTACATCATCTTGTAGATTTCAGGTTCAAGGTAAGTTGTGTCTCCCTCCAGGTAGGAGGGTTCTTGAATCAACACCTAGGAACATGAACAACTGGAAAATGGGAATCTTTCGCATAAAGATGTTAACAACGGTTACTACATTTCCTATTGATGAATGACCTCGATGCTTAGTGTTGAGCTATTTATAGAAACAACCGATACGCCCATTGTCATAGGTTGACCCGACCATTTATATTATGGTCGCTTCCAAAGGAAAAAGGCCAGGGATATAGACTATTGAATAAGGAACGAAGTGCAGTTAAATAGGTCCCTTCATTGAACATAATGGATGGTCGGATACAAGGGTAAAATGTGGTCAAAAGTCCAAGACCACTCGCTAAGGTCATGAGGGTTGACGGGGAAAAACAAGCTTAAAGCCTCCATTAATCGGTCTCGGGTATGAGTGATCAAGAGTTCAAAATTTACCAAAACTTAAAAGTTGTCAAACTAGTGTGGAACCTAAATGATCTCGTAATGCTCATCATCTTGAATCTAACACAACTCGTTTCGGACAAAACAAACATCGTATGCTCCCAGAAACACGATCTGTTCACTTTGTCAAACACGGAAAAAATTTGCAAGTGGCTGACAAGGATGCTCACTGGGCATCTGTGCTGCCTAAGTGGCACACGGGGGTTTCACTCAATGAACCTATGGAATATCACGTGCGTTCATGGCATACTAAACAATACCCCTAATTTGACTATATATTGGAAAATATCTCTAAAAATCACATTATTTAACCCTCTACCAATACAAACCTAATATATCTTCCCAATTTAAAAAACCCTTACTTTCACTAGATATTGTAAATATCTATCCTTTTATTAACATTTTTTATACCCCTTTACAATTTTTCATTAACTTTGAACTCCATTTTTTATACTTACCAATATAAAACCCTTTACCCCTTATATATCCCCCAATATATTATGTCATTTATTCCTCAATAAATATCCCCCAATATGAATCCACGTGCTATGGTATTTCTCTTCTAGTGAAGCCCCGTGAGGTGGAAAGGGGAATATTCTCAGGATATTCTTGGAATATTCTTAGAATATGATATTGAGTTGGCTTCATCTGATTGGTCCATGTGTTTTGGGTTTGGACCAATAAGGAGGTAACATGCGGCTAAGCCAGAGGGTACCATGTGTCCTTCTAACGATTGAACAAAATTTTGTATGGAAGATAGGTTAGAGGTCGCGCTCGACCTTGTGACCTCCCATTCAACAACTTCAAGCCTAACAATTGCACCTGCACATGTTTCTTAACTATTATGGGTTGCAGGTTAATGTTAACATTGAACGCCACAAAGGTTAGGGGGCAGGTGGACTTAACCGCCCACCATGTGACCACCATAACTGCAAGTTGTAGCAGTTATTGTAACTGCCACTGCTCACATGACCGCCAGCCTAAATTTCACATATGAACACATTCTCATGACCACTATCATTAACCGTGACCACCGGGGGGAGTGGGCCAGCTCCGGGGGCTATCCTTATGCGCATGGCCCCCATAAGACCCAGATTTTGATTCTAAGGCCTCAGTGGCAAAATCAAGGGTCCTAAAAATCCGCCCGAAATCTGGGCAATTTGTTACTCCGTTAGCGAAAATTGGGGTGAATTTGTAGGATGGCACCAGATTTTGTGCAATTTGTAAAGTGAATATTGGAGAAACAAGGAGAGTTCATAACTTCTCCAGTTTTCGACCAAATTGCATCCAAAAAGAGGCTAGATAGCCATTTTTGAACATTCTAGACTCATTGGCGCATGGTTTAGAATCAAATGAGTACTTCTAGATAAGATTTTTGCAGATTGAATTCTATGGGTGTCATGGTCAACCAGAGTGCTAATTGAGTTTATGGAGGAGTTTGAAGGTGAAGATGACCTTGCAGGAGTTTTCGAGCTTCTATGTGATTTCTGCAACAACCATTACATCAGTGTTTTAGTTTTTATTCCTCTTTTCTCTATATGCGTTTTGGAGAAGAGACTTGTTTATGTACTTCAAGTCAATTGCGGTAATATTTATGCTCTTTGAAGTTGGAGTATGGGGTCTTGGTGTAAAATGCCTATGTTTGCTAAAGGTTTACATGTTTGACTATAGGTTAACATGTCTATGGAGTGAGAACTCTTGCAGAAGTTGTTTCTTTGAAGGAGAAGCTAGCCATTCCATTTCAGCACTTTCTGTACTCTTCTTTTTCAAACATTGAGCATAATGAGAAGGGGTCATGTCATTTGAGCTGATCTAAAGAGATGTAGCCCAGGAGGGGTGAACTCCTTTAACAATCGCTGGTGTATCACTGATTGATGCATGCTCCCATTCAGTGTTTTGATTTCATGTTTAAATATTTTCATGAAATTAACATAAGAAAACACACATAAAAACTCATGTTTTTAATTGTTATTTTGGAGTACAAACCTCAATAACATTTTTGTATTCTGATGAGGATCTTAGCATAGAAATCTAATATTCCAAATTCAGATCAATGAGTACAGAAGGTGGATTATGAATTTAGGTGAAACCTTTTCTGACAGAAGAGTCAATTTCAGTTTCAGTTTTCCTTTCTTGCAGATGGGTGGGTCATTGTCAACGGTAAGGGAAGGCATCAAGATGATCGGCATCCTAAGCCGCAGCAAACTCGGACACAAACTACCAAGTTGTAATTCCTGCCAGATCATCCTTAGAACAAGGGCCATCTCGTCGCTTGAACCTGCCCGATCGGTAGGCCACACCGCGAATTGGACTCAACAAATTGGTGATGAGGATAAAGACCATGTTGTTGTTATTCATCGTTTTTCTTCTTCATCGATTCGAGGTGGGTGAAAATAGGGAAGTAGCTCTGACGTTGAGGCTTTTATAGATTAGCATGATGTGTGAAGAGTTCAATTTCTGCAAACAAAAGGTTCGAGATGAAAATTACCTCAATATTTTCGGCAACTCTCTTCTACTTTGCGGCAACTTCATGGCTCAAATTACATTGTAGCTACTCTAGCAGTGACGAATCAGAGATAAAATTATTAGACGTAAACATGAAATAAATTAGATTCATATTCATGCAACCATTAAGACGATTTTATAACGAAGTAAAACACTATTATGAACTAAATGGGGAAAAATTAATTTAATCTCATTTTTTCATTTTTATGAACAATGCAATCCCATTTTATTGTAAGAATATCTCATTTTATTATAAGAATTTATTGTGAATTTTGTACTCGTGTTAACAATCTTTGAGTTATTTTATTATCATATTTTCATTTTTATGAACAATGCAATCTCGTTTTATTATAAAAATTTATTGTCAAATTTGTGCTTCAATTAGAAATATTTGAGTTATAATTATCGAGTTATAATTATCATTAAAGATAGAGCAGTATATGTACATTTTTAATAAGAATTATTAAAAAAAATATTACATGTATATGGTACATTTATTCTATTGCAATCATAAACATTATAATTGCACATTTAATCTTTATTATAGGAAAAAATGGTAACAAGAAACTACATTAAAGACATCATTTGTTTGACAGTGTTTAGTTGGAGCATCTCATTTATTATACTAGTTGTGATGATATTTCATAATGTATTTATTTATTTGGAGATTTTTTTTTTTGAGTTAGAGTGTTTTTTGTTTTATTTGACATTGTCTAGTTGGTGTCTCTCATTTATTATACTAGTTATGATGATATTTCATAATATATTTATTTATTTGAAAACTATTTATGGAGTTAGGAAAGACTCTTCAACAATATACACATATTGCAAAGTTGTTAAAATTATTAAGTAATATGAACTCACCCCTAGTAGTTTATTTCTAATTGCACTACTAACCTCATTCCTTGTTCAATATGATTATATTAATAACCATACATATTAGACCTCATTGGCTAGCCATATTAATTTTAAGATCTTGCTATTTTGCACTGTTAGACATCATTGGATCAATGTTTTGAGGATGGATGCATGGATGGAAGATTTTAAGGAATATTCTTGTTCATTGTTGTACATTTTTACAAATCGCCTCAAATAGCCCACCTTATTTTAAGGAAGAGGGTGAAAAAGGTAAATTTAGCCCTTGAAATTAGGAGTTACAACCTTCCATTGCCCTAATTTTCAAAAATGGGTTTTATTTAAGTGAATCCTATGGGCCAAATACCATATTTATAAAAGAGGTATGGTAAATTAATAAAAATATAAATAAATGAGAGGTATGGTAAATAAATAAAATATTTTTTATATTTACTCCATAAGTCACCTTATATACATGCAAGGCTGTAAACAAATAAAAATATAAATAAAGTGGAGGTATGGTAAATAAATAAAACCTCTTTTTGTACTTACTCAAAAGGTATGGTAAATAAATAAAAATATAAATAAACTAGACGTATGGTAAATAAATAAAACCTCTTTTTATATTTAATCCATAACCCTTTTTCTATTTATGAAGACTCAAAAAAGAGGTTTTATTTAACTGAATCCTATCGGCCAAATACCATATATGTAAAAGAGGTATGGTAAATTAATAGAAATATAAATAAACTAGAGGTATGGTAAACAAATAAAACATTTTTTTATATTTACTCCATAAGTCACCTTATATTTATGAACACTCAAAAAATGCATTATATTTAGGTGAAACCTATGGGAAAAATACTATGGGCCAAATACCCATTATTATTAATACCATCCAAAAAAACATTATTAACCCTAATATTAGTATTAATAAAAATAAAAATGGCATGGTATTCACGTGGAATGTAGCCTATTTAAATGGGGGAATTAAACCAACATAGATCCATATTTACTATCCATATTTACTCTAGATCTACTACGCCCAAAAAAGATCAAATATCGTGATATGCAAACTACCATAGAGTGAAAAAATATTTGATCTTGGTGGATCAAAAGTAAAAATGGATGTTGTAATTTAATGTATGTTAAACATCTTAACTTGGTTAAAATAAAAAATAAAATAAAAATCAATTATTAATTTTTATAAATTACTAATAGTAATTTTTAAGCTCCAGGTTTATGATAACCCATGGTAATACCATGGTATTCATGTGAGCATAGACTATTTAAAGGGAAATTCTATGATCTTAGATCCATCTTAATTTTGGGTCTACCAAGTGCTCAGAATGATAATAAATTTCATCCCCCTAAGAGTGGTAGATGTGGAGTTAACATGGGTATAAATTGGTTTTTATGATAATGAAGATATTAAATAGACTTAGGAAATTATATTGTGAAAACATCTTAAGGTGAATGGTTAAATCTACATTTAGTCGCTTCACAAAATTTAGTAAAAAATACCAATATCTCCCTTAATATTGGTTTTTGATTTAACAAAAAAAATTTCAAAACAATAAAATCTTATCACTCTTTCCACATCACCCTCGCAGAAGATTTCTCACCATTTTTTAAACATTCTCAATATCTTCATGAAAAAGTTTAGGTACTGATGTTGGATTAGTTGTTTGAAAAATAAGTTGGTTTGTACAACCTTTCATATTCTGTGCTATTTTTAGTTTGTCCTAATGATCTGTAGGGGTTGGAGCCACTGCACCATGTTTTCCTAAAAGGTGGAGATTGTTCACCAAAAAGGAAATTAATCTACATGTTACAACGCTGTTAAAAAATGCAAGACCTATGAAGGTAGTGAATTATGTTAATAACCAATTTAGATTGGGAGAGACAATTAAATTTTATTATTTAATTGAAGATTTCCAATTAAAATAATAATAAATCTACATTTATGTATTCATATATTGATTGGAAGGATTCTCACAATGGTCACTTCTTTCAATTAGATCCCCTTCAAGCCTTTGGAATACCTAATACTTTCTTATATAATATAGTTGGGGCTTGATACTTGTTGGCGTGTTGGGGTAAACAAACTTGATGTGTTTTTTTTTATCTCGCAGTTGGAGTCTATGGAATAAGAAAGAAATTTGATAACTTGAAAAAAGTGGTAGCTTGACAAAAGTTGTAGAGAAAAGATTAATCTCTCCTACCTTAACAGAACTCATTGTCAATATCAACACCTACAAAAACTTTGCTGTGGAATATTATCAAAACTAATAGAAAGATATGAAAGAGTGTATTATAAAAACCTTGACAAACACAACCACTAAAACTTGGAACATTGTTTGTAGGAAGAGAAAATTATGTTTTTTTTTTCCAAACATGTATATTAGTATATTACAGTTTAATGAATATGTTTTCTTATTATCATATATGGTTTCATACTTTAACAAAACATTCGCCAAGACTTCACAATGTTTTATTATTCAGTAGAAGATTTTCCAAGATCTTACAAGATTTTATAATTCAGTGAAAGATTCTCCATCAGTGTACAAGATAATATGATCTGGTGAGAGATTCACCAAAAAAATTATATATACATATTATATTATTGATAAAATCGCCTCCCATTTTTCCTATGTATCATGGGGATTAGCCCATTTATTATACATATGAATTTAGGGTGGTTCTTAAAATTTTCCCTGATGGTTAGTCTCATTTCTTTGCAAGTATTAGGGAATACAAAGGGAGCTATCGCAGTTGTTCTCTCCATCTTTCTTTTCAAGAACTTGTTTCCATCACAAGGGTGCTTGGCTATACTTTAACCATCATCCGGGTAATTCTCTATAGTGAATAAAAAAGGGGGCGATAGTGATATTTAATTTCAAATTAGAGGAAGCGTCTTATGTGCAATACTTGGGAATGTTTGATTTAAGTATTTTATAAAATTAAATATATATTATATAAATAAAATAAAATAATAATATATTTTAATTTAGTTCTTAATTTGATATTTTTTCAACTAGATAAAATAATGTTCATTTCACTGCTTAATTCTTTTGTCTGTTTCAAAAGCGACCTTCATTTTGATTTTCATTTTCCATATAGGAACCAAAATTATTGTTTGCATGGTCCCTTTTGCTTTGCATTATTTCCTCTTATTCCATTTGCTTTACATTTGATATGTTCCATTGTTGCATTAAAGTTGTTTCATTGTTGAAACTGACATTTTCATTTATGAATAACCCTAGCTTGCGCTTAGATTGTTCCTATGGTTTCTTTTACTTTTGTGACAATTATTTTCCCTTGCAGTGAAATGTAGGATCACAGGTTACGAAAGTTCGGCTCGGTGGAAAGACGCATGACATTTTCAAGCCATAGGGGTGACAAAAAGTTCTAATATGGGTCCCAAGGGTACTCTCACTCAAGAGAGACCACCATCCATTAATTATTTGTTGCCACTTATCTACCAAAAATCGCTCACACATTTTAGAGAATTATTAGGTTACATTAAAATCATGAAGGAAAAAGATGTTATAATTTCATAAAATAGTCGAAAGGGCACTATGTAGATTTGTAAATGATTACAAACTAGAAATAATGGATGGAAAGAAAAATGGCTCTGAATTAATTTTTTATTTTTTAAATAAAATAGATAAAATTATAGAACAAGCACCCTTCTTTCTTTCTTAATGTTCTTTCATTATTTATGTTAATTGTAGAATACCCTAGAATCTAAAGGTCACCCTAGTGAAAGAAGCTCTTTGATTAATCTTTTCAATTAGTTTTATTAACAGTGCACATGTTCCCAAATCTTCCATTCCTTTAATGTATCTTTGCAACTTTAAAGACAATTTCTAATTTTTTACTACTATATGTTGCCGTTCCTATAACACATATATTGGTGTAACATATGGTGACTGTAGCGAGCGTAACAAACTTTGGATTCAGTTGCCGTGTGCCAACGACGAATTCCAATAACTGCAATTCATTTCACAAATTGAACATGTGAAGCAATTGTGACACCTAGTTGGCAATGCTTATTCATTATACATAATTGTTTTAAAAGAGTTTTTAGTTAAATTTTTCGTGTTCATGGTTTTGTCAAAGGTATATCAAGGTTTTATATTAATTTTCATACCCATGGAACTCTGATTTACTTTTAGCAAAACCATGAATATATATCTTACATTTAACACAAGTCAGTATAATGGATACGCGTTGTCATATCCAATTCAGTAGTATTATCTCCCACCACGGTTGGGAGGCCCCTCAAATCCCACAGTTTGTAACAATTTACTAGTCGTCTTGAATGTAATTTGGATCCATAATGGTGGGTAATTTGGATCCATAATGTAAAGACATCATTTTTTATGAAAATGTGATGTTCATGGTTAAATTATTTTTAAAGTAAAAATAAGTGAAATCTTTTAAATAATCTTTGGAGTGATTAGATTATACAAATTCAGTAAGGATAAATCTATAATTTTTTTATTAGATTTTAAATAAGTAAACTGTCAGCGCCATTTTTAATCTCAAATTCAGAATTCTATTTTTATTAGTTTGACTCATTTAAAATTTAAACTTTAAATTTTATAATTTATATAATATTTCAAAATACTAAGATTACGAATTAAATTAATGTTATGAACTAACCATATATTTTATTTTTATAGATATTAATTACCAATTAAATTAATGTTATGAACAAACCATATATTTTATTTTTACAGATATTTTTATTTTAATATTATTAAAGTCAAATTAAAATAAAAATTTCCCATATAGTTTGTCACATTATTTGATTTAGAACATTAAATAACATGGTTTGAGCTTAGCAAATGGAATGCTACTCTTATTAGGCCCTGTCATCTGGTAATGGCCAGGGACTATAGTGATCAGAAACGGTTGTTTTAGCATTACTTCGCGTACTCATGTTATAATTAACCTAAACTTTTTAACAGTGCATTGTATTGACCATACTGAATTTTATTTGATCACCTTATTTGGCCTCTTCCAGAGGCGAAGAGTCAAAAACTATATATTAAGTTGAATTTGTTTGGTTCATATTTTCGAAATGTTAATTAATGTTAGCATTAGTTTAGGGGTATTAATGTTAGAATTACCGTATAGGGGTATTAATTTTAGAATTATCATATATGTTATGTTATGATAAACTCTCTCATCGTTGATTGCAAGGTGGTTGATTGCATGTGCAACCACACTCTGTTCTCTCCAAGTGGCTGATTGCTCCAAGTGGTCGATTGCAACCGCCCAACCACCCTGCAATGCTTTACCTGGGAAGCAACCACCCAACTACCCATGATGCAGGGTCTTATGGAGGGTCTAGTAAAGTAATTGAAAATCGAATCTTATGCAGGGTCTTCTTACCAGTAAAAGTAGCAGCTCCATACTAGCAGTAGTTGCAGCTCCACAGCACTAGCAATAGTTGCAGCTCCAGATTATCTAGTTGAACCATCACTAGCAGTAGCTCCAGGTCGAACCAGCAATAGCAGTTACAGATTATCCATATGATCCGACACTAGCAGCATCTCTCAACGATTCAGCAGCTCCAAGTCGAACCAACACTAGCAGTAGCAGTTCCAGATTATCCATACGATCCGGAGCAACTTTCAATGATTTAGCACTAGCAGCATCTCTCAATGTCATTCTCTGGTTAGCATACACCATTACCAGTGATTATTAGCTATACAAATTCTGTAATTACTAGTCTCCAAGTAGCCGACGACTCTCGTCTTCTCATAATCGCTCTCGCGCCTTTGGTCTCTCCTTCTTGCGCTACTAGCTATGTGAGAAGAACTAAAATTTAGGCTAGTACTTTGTAATCTGCAAATCTGCAATGGGAAGACCGAATTTCAAGTGCTAATTTCACAATCTTTTAGGCAGTAATTGAATATATGGTTATTATTCAATACTCTTCTGTGATATTACTAATATTTGGCTTTTTTTACAACATTACTGAAATTTAGCTCATGTAACTTCCTCTTAGAATCCAAATAATGCTAGGTTTTTTTGTATCAGTATTATGATGAAATTTAGTAGAGCTTAAGCTAATGTTATTGAAAAACATAGGTTAATTTAACTAGAAAAACTGATAAAAACTACTTGCATCCATAAATTTCTTAGGGGGAAAGGTGTTTCAAGAAGGTACACTAACGGATGTAGCAACAACAGCGGAAGTGACTACTGGGATCGGAGCCCAAGGATGCATCTCTAGTTCTTAATCTACTCCAGCAACTCCCATATCAACTGTCTCTACTCCTGCACTAGATGATTGAGCTCTTGTCACCTTTGCTCGATATGCTGAAAGATTGATTTCCTGTCACCTGGTCCTAGCTGCGATGATAACAGAAGAATAGCAAGTTGCGCTGAATCTCAAGACCTGTCGGGACCAACAATTTTCATGGTTTTGGGGCATTTTTTTTAATGCAAAATGAAACTGGACAGTTCTCTCTCACGGATCCACCAATTAAGAAATCATTTCAATTTGACACACACACTACAGACCAAGAAAATTAACATGATGCAACATTAACTGGCATCCTTGAGGCTTACACGCTATGTTATAGAGACTGAATGGTGTTTGAGCGGTGAGGACAGGTGACCCTCATGTGAATTGTGAAGGGCCACATCGCCTATCATGGTCATTTCTAATTTATTTTTTACTCCACGTATTGTTTAAAATTCATTATTCGACGCACGTTGTGTTTAAATGTCACTTTAATGACTTGGTGTTTAAAAATTATTCGACGCATTGTGTTTAAAAATCACATTAATGACTTGGTGGACTATGAGTGATTGTTCCCCTTCTCCAAATTCTACACAAGTTGTTCACAGCTACATTTTTTCCCCCTCCAGAATTTACACAATTACATTTTCCCCTCTCCAAAATCTACAGTATTAAGGGCAAATAGGCGAATTGAATAACTCAACATCAACTTTGTAGGAATATCTATGTTCAGTTTGTTGGGAAGCTTATTGTTTTCAATAACTTTTGCGGTTTTCACCAAAAATAAGGATGCAAAACAAGTAGCTAAGATGGCCTTAGACAAGGTTTGAACTCTGGCCCAATTCATGTTTTCTGCATCTTTTGATGGTATTTTGAACTTGTCCTTTAATTTTGCTATGATTTGTCCTTTAACAATGAGATTGAAAATACTTAGCAATGTATCTGTGTAAACATCAGTCACAGGTTGGATATAAAACCAATATAAAACAATATTAGTTAAAATCCTTTTGTAACTATTTTGTGCTGCAAGACTATCATATTAGGAAAAAAAAACTTATTTCATGTTCTTATTTGTGCACAGGTTGTGTATATGCTTGATCAAGTTCATTTGGAGAATGAAATGCTATTGAGAACCATGCCTACCCTTATTTCCATGTGCAAGTCTATTCTCAATTCCCATATGACAGGTAGAAATTGCATGGAGAAGGTTTGAACGTGCTACTATACTGGTTTTATACTAATTGTTATTAAATACCAATTTCCCCCACGTGTCTGGCACCATCTAGTGGAACTAACTGTTTCCAAAGCACTCTCTCTTTGTTGTAAAAGCTCTGGTGTAAAAACCCTATTTGGTTGTAAAGCATCCCCGACACTAACTGTCGACACTAACTGTTGTGTCGTTGTCTCAGTCCCACCTCCCTAACATTCACTGATCAATAATGCCATAAAGCTCTTCATATATTTTCCTTATGCCTCCTGTATTGACATATTAGTAGACATATGACATATTCTTTGTCCTAATATCTGCCTATGTGTTCTTACTTCGTTCCTTACTTCCCGTCCTACCTACGTTTCCAACGCTTCGCACCAAGTTGAGCTAGTCAAATCAGGTTATTCCATCCTTCCTCCTTGTGCTAGATTAATTTTAAACAAGCTTCTGGAAATGTGATGGACCTTTATAGAAAAGGGCATCATCTATTTGCTATGCTCTCTCATAATTGGTATTGACTCACAGAGGCTACTCCAATGACTATCATGAGAGCCATGGGCGTGAAAAGGCTTACACTTTACCACCTGAAAAGTCATCTTCAGGTACCTGCCATTTGATGAATTATTTTCAATGTAAATGTTTGAGTTCATAGTGATGCAAGTGTTTGATTTTTGATTTAATGAAATCTACAACATTGATTGATGATTAGAAATGAAATGCTTAACATAGATCAATGGTTATAAATGAAAAGGAGAAAAAAGAGATTCATAGAATTAAGTTTGAAAAGTGGAGGCTAGTTCAATTTCTTATATTACATGCACTTCTTTCACTGGAGTTGAGTAGAACTGTCAACTGTATGGACTCTGAATGTTCACATGCTGGTTTGGTACAAGTTTTCATTTCATCTTGTTATGAATTTTACACATTGATAGGGATTTAACTCGTTTTATTATTTTACTTAAATCTCACATATTGGTAGGAATATGACTTGTTTTATTATTTTGTTTAATTTGCACAAATACAAGCTTGGAAATCAACCTTTTAAAGAGTTCAGTGATCAATCAAACAAGGATGGTAAGAGAGATCCCCAACATACTTCCCTTTCAGGCCCATTTTGTTCAATGTGTATTACCATGTTGTAGATGATTACAATAATGACAATCAAATGCACCGTGATCTGGTCCGCTGGCTATCTATTTGTGTGAAAATTGAAACCTTTCAAGTAGTTTATGTAAACCATCTGTAGGCTACAACATGCAAAATGACCCTAACTACTGAATTTTAGTTTTTTAAGTAACACATGGTCAATGTCAATTTTTAAGAAGGAAGAAAACTTCCAGTGGCCACAATTTTCTATCTGCAAATGAAAGATACAATCTGACCAAGGCTAGCCAATCAACTAAGAAAAGAGGCTTAATCCATCCAGAGGTCACCCGTTCAAGTTGTTTCAGGCAGGGATATATTTGACTGGGCCTATGTTTCCTCATTTGCAGGACATCATGCATTTGGATATTCTTCTAGTGAACATCCAAAGAGGATGGTTGAAGATGACATTCCACTTTCCATTAACATAATGTCATAGGTTTGGCCTTGATTAGGATATGGATTCTTCATGTCATCTGCATTGACAACTGAATTTTCCACTCAAAATTTGTCATATTATAATAAGGTGTTGTCTTCAATTCTTTTGAAAATCCATTTTGAAGGATCTCCTACATTTTGTCGTAGGATATCCTAGGAGTTCAGTGTTTCAGTGGTTGTAGCCATGACTAGTAGGGAGTGTGTAATATGTGTTGATGCGAGAGCAAGATGGCAAAGCAACCATACTATCACAGTTCACAATGTTGTCTCAAATTAAAACAACATGTTCTTTTACCTAAGCTGCATTTACATTTGCAAATAATAATATTAATACTACTTATACAATACCGTGGTCTACACGATACCATGGGCACAAAATAAGAAATGGGTCATAGCACTGATACACATCCCAAATGTAAAAATAATGGCGAACATATTGCTATTTTCTCTACTCCTTCCTTTGCGGGTGAATCTGCTCGAACTCCAACCTAAACTATACTGAATCTACCCGTTGCATTGGCAGGGACTTGCTGCTTGACAACCCTCCTTGTTTTGTTTTATAAATTGACAATTCTTATATGGACAAGATTAATGACACCTGAGTTGGCGTGATGTTTAATTTATATATATAATAAAAATTTAAACGTTAGAAATTATTTTGATATGTATATTTTACCTATCATAAAGTTAAGGGTTAAGGTTAGTAAGGAGTTAAGGTTAGTAAGTAAAAACCATATATTTTATTTTTACAAATATTTACATTTTAATATTACTAAAGTCAAATTAAAATAAAGATTTCCCATATAGTCCGTCACGTTGTTTGATTGAGAACATTAAATAATGTGGTTTGAGCTTAGCAAATGGAATGCTACCCTTATTTTGTTTTATAGATTGACCACTGTTATATCGACAAGATTAATGACACTTGAGTTATATAATGAAAATCTAGAGGTTGAAATTGTCTTGATCGGTATATTTTACTGTTAAGTAAAAAATATATCTTATAATTTGTATTAGTTTTGGAAAGCAGAATTGCTTACAAATAATTATCTTATTTTATAATTTGTATTAGTGTGAAAAGCAGAATTGTTAAGATAATAATAGAATAGTAAAAAATTGAAATAAAAGTTGAAATTTTGTTAAATTTATATTTTGAAATATTTATTACTAATTTTAAATTTTTTAACATTCAAAAATATATTTGAAAAAAAACACAATTTCTTAAATGTAAAACCAAACCCTGGAAAAATTAAACTAGACTTAAAAAAACCACAATTTCTTAAATATAAAACCAAACCCTGAAAAAATGAAACTAAACTTTTTAAAAATAAATCCGGTCATCATCCAATCAAATGAAAGCAGAAGAGGTCTCATAATACAGGGATATTTGGAAAAATAAACACAATTTCTTATGTACTGATTCCCACTAGGAAAACCAAAACCTGAAAAAAATAAATTACGCTTTTAAAAATAAATCCTGCCATAGATCTCATAATCCAGGCATTGGCCAGACTTCTGTCAGGGCTTTCAATCGCGTTTGCTGGATACAAAAGGGACCCCACAGCGCCTGCGTACTAGGACAGCCTTCTTCCCCTGTTGCCACAGAATAGAGCAGACACGAGGACTCACTGCCCTCAGGTTCTTTGACTTTTCACCTAGGAGGGTAGGGTAGATGAAAAATGAAGTGATTGGGTACTTCAAATTTATGTCGCCTGTCGAATGTAAATTTGATGACCATAATTTTTCTTTAATGTCCGTCACTTTACAGTATTATGTAAATTTGCAAGTATAGGTTGTTATATGTAAATTTTTTATAATAATAGGAGGTAGGATTTAATAAACTTATCTTTAGAAAAAGGAAAGTACAGTAATTCATTATAATGGGAAAGGTAGGCCGACAATGTTCAGGTAGGCAATGTGATTACTTTAATTTTTCTAATATTTTTTTAGTATTGCTTTTTGTGTAGGTAAGAACTTCATTTGCAACTAATCTACAAAAGAATAACGAGAAAAATAAGTGTCGTAATTAAATCGATTATCAAACTTAACTTCAGTCTAAATCACTCCATAAAATTGACGGTTTCAAACTCTTTTTAAAAGTTAAAAATGATATCTCAATTATTTTTTAGGTACGTCAAATTTTTTAAGAAAGCAGTTATCTAATTACATTGTTTTTTGTCTTGGAAATTATGAAATTTCTATTATATTTTGGTAAATTTTGATAGGGATTTTTGTAAATTTAAGTTACATTGTTTTTGTCTTGGAAATTATGAAATTTTTAATAATATTTTGGTAAATTTTGGTAGGGCTTGTTGTAAATCTAAGTTACAATTGTCAATTTTAAAGATTTTAGGTACTTAGAAATTTTTATTAGTGCTAAATCTATTTCCACCTAAAAAACATAGTTTAAACCATAATTACCTAATAAATCTGAATCGACTAAAAAAAATATGAAAATTCATTCGTGAATTCTATTCGTATTTCGAATACTTCCATAAAAATTCCATTGGGTTCATAGTAGCTGACTGATGTGATGGTGTGCATTCCTAATCGGTCTCCTCCTATTATTTCTGGGACTATTTTTTTGCACATTCACATTGCTTACTATCTCTCGCAATCAAAATCTAGCTCATTTAAGGGTGGTGGGTAATACCGAATCTGGGATTTAAGGGTGCAATCAAAATCTAGCTCATTTTTAATTTACTTATTATTTAAATAAAGACACAAGTTTAATCTTTTTTTGATTTAAAAAAATCATAGTTTATAGTTTAGGATAAGATCTATTAATTTGAGTATCTGGAATGATCAATGCAATTATTCTTAATCATAAAATAGATGTTAATAGAGGCAGGATAGCAAATGAAACTAATGTATAATGTAAAATAGAAACTAATGATAAATTGAAATTTTCCTAGATTTTAAAATTTATACAAAATAGATGTCAATGGAGACAGGATAGCAGGTAAAATAGAAATTAATGACTAGCTGAAATTTTAGGGACTTCAAAATTTTAGTGTTTACTTTAATGGTTTAAACCATTAAAACGTTGAGATAATAAGGAAAAAATTTCAGTGTTTCATTTAATGGCTTAAAAAGCTGAGATAATAAAGAAAGAAAATTTTGAAGCTGAACCAATTTTATAAAAAATAATTGATTTTTATATATATTTAAAAATAATTGATTTTTATATATATTTATATTAAGATTTGATTTTATATAATATTTATGTTAAGAAGAATTTCAAAATAAATGAGAAAAAAACGAAGACAAAGTATTTAAGTTACTATATATATATATATATATATAACTGTTTAAGATGTATAATGTTTATTTTTTTCTGATTTGAAGTTTTTTTATCTAAATTTTTATGGTATCTAATAAATCAGAACTTGATAACTATGGTTTAAACACTGTTTCTGCACATTTTGACTACTTTTAACCATCCAAGCAAATTCTTTTCTTTTAATGTTCTAAACAATTCCTCAACCTCGATAAGCTTATCTCATTAAAAATAAAAAATGTAAAACTCTTTAAAACAAAAAGAAATAGGTAAAACATCAAATTCCGAGTCCTGATTGAGACGTCCACTTTATTCTGGTGTTACGTACGGGACGTCCTTTTGGACAACGTTCGAGTATTAATTCATGTTTAAGAATGCGAGGGGAAGGAGTGAGCCTCAACTTCATGGGAATGAGCACTAAAAACGGGACTCAGTAGCTGAAAAATTGAAGTGATCGAGATTACGTCATCGCATTTCACAGTAGCGAAGATTTTGACATCGTGTGGGCACTATTTCTCCACCCTGCCTTCAAATCCAATTACATGCTTTATATATTGGGAAATATTCATGGTAGCGGTTTTGTCCAGCGAAATAATTCTAAATTGTACAAGGGTGGGGGGAAAGTATTTTAAAATTCAAAAGGTTTATGAGGTGTATATTATTTGCTTGTGTGGAGTTTAATTTTTATTGGATCTTAGATTTAAATCTTATACACAAGTTGAGAGTGAGAGTCAATTGCGGAAGTTAAATTTTTTCATCGAAGTTAATAATACTTTGGAGAAATTTTGTTGAGAGTGGGATGTCTCATTCAGCCATTCAAGCTAGTAGAAAAGGCTGGATAAAGAGTTCTTGATAAAATTTGAAAAGGCTTATGAAGAGTTGTGTCTAATCCACGTTATAATACTTTAGAGCATGTTGAGAGTGGGATGTTTCATTTAATCCCATTTGAGTGGGATGTTTCATTTAAGCTCATTTAAGTTTTAGAAAAATTGGTTGAAGAGTTGTTACTCAAAATTGAAAATGTTTTTTAATGATTTGTAACCATTGAATTTTTTCTAGCTTTTGTAGGGGTTTAAAAATATTCTATAAATGTAAATAAAACATCACTTTACCCAAAAATATTAATTTTTTAAAGTATTTGTCATGTATGAAAGATAACAAATATTATAAAATGTTAAAAAAAAAACTTATTTTCAATTTCTTCACTTTCAATGTTTGATTGGTCAATGAGCTTTCAATAATCACATAGTATTTTCCTTTGGCATCTAATAATTACAATCAAATCTATTCAAATGGGTTCTAGTCTATTCCCTCATATAATATAGCCTTCCACAACATTAAATCCATCACATAACTAACATATCCTACAACCATATTGGTGCACTATATATATATATATATATATATATATATATATATATAGATATAGATATATATCCTAGCACTATATTGGTACATTATCTATATATATATGATTGCTCCCCTAAAAAGATTACACAACTTGCCTTTGTGAATCTCTACTTGAATTAATGTTTTATGAGTATTGTCGATTCCTGTCAACATGGGAGTTAGCATCACATTAAGGTTACACATTGCATAATTTTTAATCCCACACTCACCATAATTCCATTTCCTTTGTTATCTTTGTCTCCACTCTTGGCTTTATAAAAAACAAAACAACTACTCATAAGTTATATGATTTTTAATGAAATTAAGAACTTGTTAGTTAGATTATTTACAAATGAGTTATTGAATGCCAATTTTAAAGAGTAAACAATAAGCATTGTGGAAATAGAAGGAAATCAAGTCATCTGTCTTTTTTCATGTTTAGATATTCCATCATAGTAATGGTTATTTTGGTGCATTCATAATGCTATATGTTTGGCTATTAAAATTGATGACACAGTTATAGCTTTGGTATTTAATATGATTATTATTTTAGCACATTAGAGAGTCTATGGACTTCTTAGTATGTAATTCATCTCATTCCAACTAATTCATTCATCTCTCTTTTCATGTTCCATCTCATTAATAATATCAAACATGTTGATTTATGGTTATTTTGGTGTATTCGTAATGATATGTGTTTACCTTAAAAAATCATGACACAATCATAGCTTTGGTATCTAATATAATTATTGTTTTAGTGTATTGAGAGCCTCCCAACCACTTAGTATGTAATTCATCTCATCCCAATTATTGCAAAGAGATAATGGGAACAAACCACATAAGTGAGAATTGAATGTAAATCTCTCAACATCTAGTAATCTTGTACAAGTTTGGTCAAACTCATCATGAATACATTGTATAATATTTCTTTGCTTCACTTAAAAATATTTACTGATTATTTTTGGGATTACAATCTCTATTAAGATTGGTGAAATATTCTAACTTTTTTGTTCTTGGTTAACTCTTGATATCAACTTACAAAAAATGAAATTTGTTAGCAACACAAACCTAGAATTTTGATTACAACAATGAGAATTGTGATTTTTTTCCTACAATTTATAGCATTGTGAAATCATCACTTCTTTGTTCTTCAAAATGATCATCACACACCATTATCTATGTTATTAATATTAGATCGTTATTATTTTTCATTGATCTCAATTCTCTTAGAGTGGAAAATTTGGAGGAATCAACGTACAGGGCCATTTTTACTAGTGGGTCCTAGTTTGGAGAATCGAGGTTCGAAACCTTCATAAGGAAATTTAAGGGATTAAATGAATTTTTTGGGCTCCAAAAACTATCACTTGTGTTAGACCCCTTGGCTCTATTCTACACTCAGATTCCTTTCAAAATTTGTAATAAAGGCATCAAACGTAACATGTATGCAAAATTTATGCCATCTAAAAGTTAACCTTCCTCTATTGTCCATCATGATTTGAGTGGATTTAACATAAGCCCCATTACTTATGGAAAAGGGGCTAGCCACATGGACATTATGAAGAACACTCTAGAAGGGTTGAGTTGTATCTCATGTTAAGGGTTGACTATGAAAAATGTAACTCGTAGTTGGTTATTGATCCCTGTTATGATCAAGCCACTTGGAGGAAAATGAATTCGCTTCTATATTTTTGCATTTTGTTTCATGTTACAAAAGATTAGTTGAGTGTGGATAGAGAGAGAGAGAATCACAAATGATGATTGTGTTTTGTAGCAACCCATGGGAAAGAGGTCTCAAGAAACTCCATAGAGAGTGTCTTCTCCTTTGTATTTGTATTATTTCCATTCCAAGAAAAAAATAGCAAAGAAACCTCACCTTCCAATTGAATTGTATTTTGAAAGGGTTTCCTTAGCATATCTCGATATTCATCATGATTGGTGTATGCTTTTATTTCACTATTCTCTATTTTTCACATTTTATCTACTACATGCAAAAAAATAAATAAAAGATCAATAAGAACAAAATTTAAATTTAAAGGAATTAACTATTCATAGTATAGGTTTCAACTAATTTTAATAGATTTGTTGTGACAAATTTTCTAGTGGGATATTCACTATAGATTACAAATGACTATCACACTTTTTCAATTTCTTCTTCTTGTTTATGGGAACATTGGTATCAATGTGATGACACTTTGCAAATATTTTGAGAATGTCGCATGGCTCTCTTTTCTCTACCTCATCTCCCAAAACCATGAAGACATATCCTTTGTAGCATTAATGTATGGAATGATATTTTTGAAACTAAGTGAGATTCTTAAGAAATCTATGGAGAAGGTAACATAATTTTTATTATCATCAAAAGTATTATGAATTAGAGATTATTCTCTAAAATCCCTCTCTTTTATGCATTTTCGCATGGTTTGAGAGATAGAGTGAACAATCAATACCCTCATTAAAAAAAAAAAAGACTAGTTCATCTTGATGAGTAATTTCATTTAGTTTCACATTCTATGGAACTTGATGATCTGATTTAGAATATTAGTTTGCAATGATAATATCTTCCTCAGACTATAAACAAAATGCTTTCATTGTGCTTAAGGATTCATCAATTTTTGCAAGTGAAATGAAGAGTTTTTATGTTAATTTTATGAGCAATTTAACATAAACCAGAAACTGAACAACAACATAAGCATGTACAGAACATCATCAAAAACATATTACAACAACCACATGATAAAGGAGTTCACCCCTTTGTTTAGGGCCCTGAAATCGGGTCAACAACAAGGGGGATACCCACCCGGTCGGGAACCTGGTTGGCGGCTCCGTGCCCGTTTGGTGTAGCGAATCCGACTGGGGATAACGGGACCAGCTTCCCGTTCTAAGGGGGTGTGTGTGTGTAGAGTTTGGTGATGTGTGTGTGTGTAGAATTTGATAATGAATATATGGAATTATTTCTAAGCTAATCTAGTTCTAAACTCTGAGACTGAATTTTATACTACTTTAATCTATCAAGAACAACACATCTAATCTACGCTAACCCGGGATAGAACTTTTTCCATTATGCGATCTAGAAAGATTTCACACAATAACTGGTAATGAAGATTATTCAGCTATTATGAGAATATAAATCAATTAAGATGAACCATCCTGCATAAGAAGTTAAACAAAACGGTTGTGAACAGCATATCGCATAATCAGTTATTCATGTATTAAGCATAAATCAATGACTCCACCGTACAAAAGTGCCAAATGGTAGTCCACTCATTCATACGTTAACATATAAACAACATCAGTTGTATATTACTCTAAGAATGGAAGCAGAAACTCATCAAGAGATAAAAGTACCATTTATGACTGACTTTATACCCACAGACCTGAAGCAATAATGATCTATTTCTACTTACTTCTAATGCCTACTAAGAGTACAGAAGTGCAACATCAGTAGCAGGTATTAAAATGCAAACATAAATAAATCTTGATCCGTCCATTTATCAAAAACCCCCTCCGAGGGTGCAAAAGTGCATGTTCTGAGGACAAGTTTTTTGACAAATTTCCGGACCCTTCTCCAATGCAACGAGAAGGGTTAAATACTACTAACCGACTAATTTTAATTACACAAATTTAGGGAACGGTTTCAAATGACCGCCCTTTTACTAAAAACAAATTTATTTCTAAAAACTGAATCTAATTTCTAACCATTTCTGTATCTGCTCCTTAGTGCTGTAAGCAATGCGCTGTTCGCCGTGAAAGAGTCGGCTACTTGTCCTTTCCTTTTGTTCAAGCTTGAAAATTAGAAATAACAAGAGCTGGCACCTCTTTCTGACAAACTAGAAGATATTTTTGAAAGTGTTCTTCTGGAGGAGTGTCTTCACGGCGTGTATACTTAGTACAACTCAGATTTCTTTCAAACTGATTGTGCTGTTGCTATTTCGGTTTCCGGCCGTGCGAATGACTCAATGAGCTGGAGATTTTGTTGCCTGAACGATTTTCTCAATTGAAACTTGTTTCCATTCTTTGTTCCAGGCTTTTCTGAGACGTCTTTCCCCTTAAGCGTTTTTCTTTTTGCTTTACCCAATTTGGGACTCAAGATCTTTCATAAACGCTTTGCTTTTGTGCGCCTTTGACTCTGAGTCCTAGATAGCCTATTTCCATCAGCATTTGTTGAGTGATACTCTGGGATCCGCGGTCCTGCTGTATGCGGTATCCATCTGCGAAGTCATCTCCTCTTTGTTCTTCTAGTTCTGGCGCTTTTCCTTAGATGTTTCCTGCATATAGATTTATATCAGTTGCTGACTTATAGTTCACGTAAATGAAAAGAGACAGAAGAAAAGATTGACATGAAAGCAATTAAGTTCTAATGAATGTATAATCATGTCACCCATTATGACTTGACTCTTCGAAAAACGCAACATAATCATCTTTGGATACACAGGCGTACAATCATTAATTTCCCGTAAGGTGCGCGCCAAACTTTAGGCTCACAGATCATGCCGAGGAATGCCTGCGACGATTGGCTTCTGCGATTTGCATCGCAGCATCGAAGATTGCGAGGTAAATAGGTGGCATCGCAGCAATTGATAGTCTCATTTGTCGCACACCATAGATCGCAGGTCGCAGCTTTGCATGGTCGTGGATCGCATATCGCAATATCGCAAGGTCGCAAGGTTTTTCGCTTTGTCACTTTGTGCTGCTTATGCGATATTGCGATGTGCGACGTCGCATATCGGCCGTCGGCGGTTCTTTAGGTTTTCCCCTTTTGAGCGCCTTTAATGCACGCGATGCGATGAGTTCTCGCGTCGCTCTTCCTTAGTGTGTTTATGCGCTTTGGGAAAGCGCTCCTTTTTCCTTTGCGACGCGATATAGCTCTTAGGGAGTTAATACAAAATATTTTTCAAACAAAAATATTTTTTGGATTTTTTTGGTTAAGGGTCCCCCTTTGTTTGATGTTATTACTAATATCAAACAAAGAGGGGGGTTGTTGGTGACCATAACAATGGCGATTCACTGTGAAGAACCAGTTATCTCTGCATTTCTATTGACCGTTCACTTCCGAAACAACAAAAAAATTTTATATGTCTAAATTTTGTTATGGACAGATAGAGTAGATTGCCCCTCACCTTGACGACGATATTTTGTCTCAACCCTTTTTATATCCCAATTTCTTGCTTCCTCAGGTTTTTTCTTGTATTCGCATCAGACATTACTTGGTCTTGATAAAAGATAAAATAAGGTCTTCTCTGCGTACTGGCTTAAAAGTATGCTCATTTGTCGTAGGTAGAGCCTTTGCTGCCCGCAAGCGTCCATAGCCTTGACAGGGTTACCATGTTATCCAGCAATGATCCTTTTTCCTGCTTGAGTTTACTCGCAACATTCCAGAGAAAAATCCTTTTTAACACACTTTTCCTTTCTTAATTCTCTAAAGAGCAATGTCTTGGTTTGGTGGCCAGATTATGACACAGTCATTCACCTGATTTACACTTTTGCTGAGCAAGCCGGCTCGTGATGAGACCTCTTGTATTTTGATTGCAACAATCTTAAGTCGTTGCCCTGTTTTGATAGACAGTATTGGCAAAGTTAGCAAGTTATAATATCTGTGATCATGATAAGCTGGCTCGTGATGAGACCTCTTATTCTTTGAGATATGGTGTTTTGTTTGGATTGTTTCTCTGAACGCTGTAGTTTCCTTTTAGCAGGGAGGAAGTCATTGTTTTTCCTTAAGAAAGCTTTGGACGACAATAATAGAGTTTTTGAAAACAACAGCTTTGCAGAGAATGCTTATTTTATTATTGATGATACCTTTCATGGTGCTGATACAAAACAATTCTTTTACCAGAGGTTGCTTTTGTCAAAGTTTTTTAGAGGTCAAAACGAGTATCGTAATCAAAGTGAAGTTAACTCTATTTGTCAATAATAAAATTCAGATTTTCAAAATTTTTGCTATTTGTACAAGCGAAATCAAAATCTGATAGAGAATTGGCGTGCTCTTTCATGAATCCTTTTTAAATGATCATTTACAACGGGTTTTATTCATAAAAAGAGAAAAGCAAAACAAAATAAAAACTAAAAACTAAATCTATCCTACAAAAATTAGAAGATTTCTCTTCTATGGAAAATATAATTTAAGAATCAGTCCATTGACAGGGAAAGAATCTCTCCTTCCTGCCAGATCCTGCAACACGAATGTAGACGAGCCTACGACTTCTACAATCTGAAAAGGGCCAAGCTATAGCTTCTGAAATTTCGTATGTTTGCCCTTTTCTTCATGAGCCTTATCCCATTTCAAAACTAAATCACCCATCTGGAAGTTTTTTCTGGTTATGATGCTTGAGTCAAAAGAAGATTTTATTAGCGCTTGGTGATGAGCATGGGTTTTCCTAGCTTGTTCTCTTTGTTCTTCTAGTTTGATTATTTCCATTTGTCTTAGTTGTAAAGAGGAAGTAGATACTTCATCGATATATTGCACTAAAGACAAAGAGGGAATGACTAGGTGAGTCGGAAGAACCACTTCTCTCCCATAAACTAAATTAAAGGGAGAAGTGCCGATTGAAGCTTTCTTTGTGATTCTATCAGCCCATAAAGCATTTACCAGCGCTTTGTGCCAATTCCTTTGGTTTTGGTCGACTGTTCTTTTGATAATTCTGATTAGGTTCTTGTTTGTTGATTCAACCAATCCATTACCTTGCGGATAGTAGTTGGCATAATATTTCAGTTTGAACCATCTTTTAAGCGCAAACTCAGTCATAGTATTTCCAGAAAAATATGAAACGTTATCAAACATAAATGCTGTTGGCAATCCAAACCTAGTGATGATAAATTGATCTATGAATTCAATAATATTTTCAGAATGAACTCTCTTGAGAGGAACTGCTTCTACCCATTTGGTAAAATAATCAGTTGCCGTAAGGATATACTTATGCTGCTTAGAAGAGTGAGGAACGATCTCACCTATTATGTCCAAGCCCCATTGACTGAATGGTTGGTCGATGATGACCGGTTGTAGCGGCATGGACGGTTTCCTTTGTTTTCTTGCAGCAGTCTGGCAGACTTGGCATTTCCTCACGTGATTGTATGAGTCTTTGAACAGTGTGGGCCAATAATATCATGCACGCAAGATTTTATGTGCAGTCGCATCTCCGGCATAATGTCCGCCCGCTGGTCCATCGTGGAGTTCCTGCAAAACCTTTTCGGCTTCAGTTTTCTCAAGACACCTAAGAAGCACAGAATCGTAATTCCTTTTAAACAAGACATCATTTATGAGCTGGTATTGTTTAGCTTTTAATCTCAGAGCTCTTTTCTTGGTATGATCCAGACGTGATGGAGCATACCCGTTCTTAAGAAAATAAATGGTGTCAGCATATGATGATTCTGCATCGTTTAGGCTTACCTCATACGCTTGTACCTCTTCAGATGAGTTCTCCGGGATTTGCGATGCTCCGACTAACATCTTGCAGAAGCCTTGACCTCTTACGATGTTTGCTGGTTTGATCTCAAGATCGTATTCTTGTAAAGCGGTAATCCAATTAGCTCTCTTTTCACCCACGTCTTTCTGCACCAAAAGGTTTCTTACCGCCGGAAACGGTACTACGACTTTAGTGTGGGATTTAAGCAAGAAAGGTCTGAAATAATTGATCGCTTTGAAAACAGCATATGCTTGTTTCTCTACGCCTGAGTAATTAATTTCAGCACCTTGTAAGTTTGAGCTAAAGAATGCGATTGGAGCCTCCGCTTTCTCTTGATTTGCTTGGGTCAAAATCGCGGCATAGGATTTCTCTGAGGCAAAAGTGTATAAGGTAAAAGATTCTGAAAAATTTGGGGTGGCCAAAGATGGAGCATTGATGATAGCTTGTTTGATTAAGTTGAACGCTTCGTGCTCATCTAGACCCCATTTGAAATTTGAATTCTTTTTTATCATATTTTGTAAGGGAGAAATAATACGTGAAAAATCCGGGACAAATCTTTTGACAAAATTGATCTGTCCAAGGAAGGATTGCATGGCTTTCTTGTTATGGGGTATGGATATTTTAGAAATTTCCTTGATTCTATCGGGTTCTATATGAATACCAGATTTCGACACTATGAATCCGAGCAATTTCCCTTCGCTTAACGCAAAGAAAGATTTTGTTGGGTTGAGCGAAATCCCATACCTCAAGCATCTTTGAAAGATTTGCTTCAAATCTTTGAGGTGGTTGTTTCGTTTTTTGGAGTACACTGTTATATCATCCAAGTAAATCACTACTGATTTATTGACTAACCCTTTAAACGCGATGTCCATGGCTCTCTGAAAGGTAGCTCCGGCATTGATCAGCTCAAATGGCATCTTCCGATATGCATAAGTGCCCAATTTGGTTCGGAACGTAGTCTTTAACTGATCATCGGGATGCACCAATACTTGATTGTATCCTGAAAATCCATCCAGGAATGACATTAATTCTGAGCCTGCTACTGCCTGTAATATTTTCTCCATAGGTGGGAGGGGAAAGTTATCTTTCTGACAGGCTTCGTTGAGATTTCGGAAATCGATACAGATTCTAATGTCTCCGTTTTTCTTCCTAACGGGCACCATATTGGATACCCATTTATAATGCCTCACGGGGAAAATTATTCTCGCTCTCAACAACTTATTAAGCTCAGTTTTTATCTGATTTTCTAGGTTAGGGTGTATTTTTCTGAGCTTCTGCTGGACAGGTTTTTCATTGTCAATCATAGGGATAACATGTTGAATGATAGAAGTGTTGTATGTTTTTAGCTCATCATAATTCCAGGCAAAAACGTTTTTGTATTGTCTCAGAAGACAGATATATGCTGATTTCTCTTCAGGGGCTAGGTCGTGACGTAGGTTAACGTTTTGTGGCTTCTGATTGGTCCCTAGGTTTACTAATTCATAGTTCAGGGTAGAACTGCAAAGTTTAGCATTGGCGGACCTTTTAAACCGACTTTTCAAATCATATAAATCTTCTAACTTGACCACCGATTTCGGTATAGCATTGTCAGAGCCATTTTGTTGTATTTGATGATCATGATGGTCTTCGTCGATTAATTTGATTTGAGTAGGATCCTTCAGAAGTAAGGAAATTTACGATGTCAGGATCGTCGTTGAACACTCTCCAATTAGTGATATTGTCAGGGATGGATGGTCTAAAGATTAATTCTATTGAAAACCTATCAGGACTAAAATCTTCAGAAGGGATAAGTCTAGAGGCTACGTTAGCTAACAGGTCTGCGCTCGCGTTTTGAATTCTTGGAATTGACGAGATGTTGAATGCTACGAAATGTGCAGTGAGATCTTGAACTAATGATTGATAATGCTTTAAATGACTTGACAGGCAATGTATGGTGTTACGTACCTGCTTTACGACGATCTCCGAATCTCCAAAGACTTGAAGATACTTAACGTTTAATCCGATTGCTTGTATAGGCCTTGAACCAAGGCTTCATACTCCGCTGTGTTGTTCGTGCAATCGAAATCAAGTCTGCATGTGAGCATAATCTTATTCCCGTCTGGGTTAATCAGAACGCATCCTGCTCCTTCCCCCTCATTTGATTTAGATCCGTCAAAATATAATTTCCAAAATAAAGATGTATTTACAGAATTATCTAAAAAACTAAAACATTTTGAGTCATCAGTTTGGGAGAAATTTTCAACTTGGGATAAAACTAAATTATCTAAGTATGGAGAAATATGAGCATTGAAATTACCTAGGAAAGAATCTATTGCGTAATTGCCTACAATGCTACTATTGTACGTTATGGCCTCATTTTCTCCTTCCAGTTCTGTCACTATGTATTTTTGGTGCAATTCTCGTTCAACCTTTATCTGATTTGGTTTACCATTGTATGGTAACCACATGTGCGACCAATCGGTTGAAAAATATCCGTGGATTTTTTCCGACCAATCCCTGCTAAGAATCAAACCATAGAATTCAGGGATATCAGCTACTAGAATGTCGATAACCTGACACACTTTTGGGTTAGACGACAATCTTATGGTCACCTGATTGAGTTCACCAATAACTTCGACTTGGGATCGATCAAGTTGAACTATACGTACTGCGGATTTTTGAGGTTACACATTCAATTTGGCACATATTGACCTGGGTAAAATATTCGTTGAAGCACCAGAATCGACCAAGCAATTGTGCACGTTTTTGTTGAAGATTTCATATGTGAGAAGAAAAGGAGGAGTATGGGATCTTGATCTTTCTCCAATCAAGGCGATGTCATTTGGATCAATTTTATTGATCGTGTTGGTTGGAGGCCTTCCCAGATTGTGGGAAGCTACAACTGTAGGTAAAGATGTAGTAGGCACAGCATGTAATTCTTTCATCATTATTTTCTGTTGGTGTTTCAATTTACTCAATTCATACAGAGTGATATTAGCCCTAGTCTTCTTCATGTCATCAATGATGTTATACTCCATTTCATCCGACACTATTAGTGTTCTTGATGGAGGCGTTTGATCAGATTGGACTGGGCTAAACTGGGTCGCTTTAGCAGTTGTCTTTCTTGTTGCGACCTTTTCTTTTAATGCAGGGCTTGCGCCCTTTTGATTTGGGGTATCTAGGGGAGGATCAAGTTGATTTTTGCTTCTCGTGCTAACAGGCAATGCTTCTTGATCTTCTTCTTGTGGGAGGATGAAGTCCCACATTCCTTGTAGTTCTACGACCTCTTCCTCGTCGGTCTGCCCTTTAGTGGTATTCTCTTCTTCTTCGTCTTCTTTAGATTCAACGTTTGAGACAACACTAGGTGGTCTTACCTCCATGGGAGGATTTCTTTTAAAAGTCCTAAAGGGCTTTTTCGAAGAAGTCTCTGCTACTTGTTTCTTAATATCAACCATCTCATTGGACATGGCTTTCAACACTTTTTGTAATCCTTCCAAATCGAAAGGATCTTTCGTTTGCTTCTTCTTGGTGTCTTCTTTGAAAGAGATCTTCTTAGATTTGCGTTCTTCTATAGCGGATCTCTTTTCTAGGGCTACCACGCGTTTTTCCACTGCTAACGCTTCTGTCAAGTTGTCAACTAAGGTGGTCTTGTTTGCCCTATCTACGAAGATAGCCAAGTTTGGAGGTAAAGCCATGATGTACCATTCACATCTTACTTCCTCGCTGGGTTGTGAGGCAGCGGGGATTTTGTTGAGGATCTTATTGAACCTTAAGTTAAAATCTTTAATGGGTTCTCTAGCCTCAGCCTTAAGATTAGATAGGTCATTGATCAATTTTGCCATGGATCTGTCATCACCAAACTTGGTGAGGAACTAACTTTGAAAAATGTCCCAGCTTGTGATGGATCCGGAAGGTAACGAAAAGTACCATGACCCGGCTGTTGCTTGCATTGTATAAGGGAAAAGCCGGACAACAGTGTCTTCGTTAGTGACTCCGTTAAGATTAACAGAAAGCATGAAATTATTGATATGTTCCTCGGCTAGCATTCCTGCTTCCGGATTGAATTTAGGCAGCCATTTCTCAGGATGGGCCGGTATAGGGCTCAGGGGTGGAGGCATTAAAACCGCCCCAGGATTTTTCCATGGAGACTGAGCCATCGTTGAGCTGCTAGTTAATGGAAGTACAGAAGACGATCTCTGATGCTGAGAAGATGAAGATATTAATATCTTTGATGTTTGAAGAGGAAGGTTTGTAGAAGATGGGTGAGTGAGTTGGAATGAAAGAGTGGGTGGTTGACTTCGCGGTGAGAGAGTTGATATGGACGAAGTGGATGAAGGAGTCTGACTGTCAGACTCTGGTGGTGTTTTCTTTGCTCTTTTCCTGGTAGGGAGAGGGAGTTCACTTGGTTGTATGCCAAATTTTTCACTCTTTGATCTGGTAAGGGGATGAGCAGGGTTGTACTGCGAAGTCACGCTGCTTTTAGATTTATCAGACTTCTGGTTAAAAATAGAGAATCCCTGGAGTTTACGAATCAAAGTTCGAATTTCAGGGGGATCAATGATAGATTGGTCTGATATATTCGAATATGTAGTAGTGGTAGGTACTCGAGCGACTTCAAATTCCGGGTTTAACCGTGTTGGAGAAGTCGAGGGAGTTGATGAGGGTGTATTACTCTCAGAATGGTATTTTGATATTTCTTTAGGTGCCATTCATAGTTCGTGCCCTCCTTCTAGCGCCAAATATGTTGAGGGCCCTGAAATCGGGTCAACAACAAGGGGGATACCCACCCGGTCGGGAACCTGGTTGGCGGCTCCGTGCCTGTTTGGTATAGCGGGTCCGACTGGGGATAACGGGACCAGCTTCCCGTTCTAAGGGGGTGTGTGTGTGTAGAGTTTGGTGATGTGTGTGTGTGTAGAATTTGATAATGAATATATGGAATTATTTCTAAGCTAATCTAGTTCTAAACTCTGAGACTGAATTTTATACTACTTTAATCTATCAAGAACAACACATCTAATCTACGCTAACCCGGGATATAACTTTTTCCATTATGCGATCTAGAAAGATTTCACACAGTAACTGGTAATGAAGATTATTCAACTATTATGAGAATATAAATCAATTAAGATGAACCATCCTACATAAGAAGTTAAACAAAACGGTTGTGAATAGCATATCGCATAATCAGTTATTCATGTATTAAGCATAAATCAATGACTCCACCGTACAAAAGTGCCAAATGGTAGTCTACTCATTCATACGTTAACATATAAACAACATCAGCTGTATATTACTCTAAGAATGCAAGCAGAAACTCGTCAAGAGATAAAAGTACCATTTATGACTGACTTTATACCCACAGACCTGAAGCAATAATGATCTATTTCTACTTACTTCTAATGCCTACTAAGAGTACAGAAGTGCAACATCAGTAGCAGGTATTAAAATGCAAACATAAATAAATCTTGATCCGTCCATTTATCAAAAACCCCCTCCGAGGGTGCAAAAGTGCATGTTTTGAGGACAAGTTTTTTGACAAATTTCTGGACCCTTCTCCAATGCAACGAGAAGGGTTAAATACTACTAACCGGCTAATTTTAATTACACAAATTTAGGGAACGGCTTCAAATGACCGCCCTTTTACTAAAAACAAATTTATTTCTAAAAACTGAATCTAATTTCTAACCATTTCTGTATCTGCTCCTTAGTGTTGTAAGCAATGCGCTGTTCGTCGTGAAAGAGTCGGCTACTTGTCCTTTCCTTTTGTTCAAGCTTGAAAATTAGAAATAACAAGAGCTGGCACCTCTTTCTGACAAACTAGAAGATATTTTTGAAAGTGTTCTTCTGGAGGAGTGTCTTCACGGCGTGTATACTTAGTACAACTCAGATTTCTTTCAAACTGATTGTACTGTTGCTATTTCGGTTTCCGGCCGTGCGAATGACTCAATGAGCTGGAGATTTTGTTTCCTGAATGATTTTCTCAATTGAAACTTGTTTCCATTCTTTGTTCCAGGCTTTTCTGAGACGTCTTTCCCCTTAAGCGTTTTTCTTTTTGCTTTACCCAATTTGGGACTCAAGATCTTTCATAAATGCTTTGCTTTTGTGCGCCTTTGACTCTGAGTCCTAGATAGCCTATTTCCATCAGCATTTGTTAAGTGATACTCTGGGATCCGCGGTCCTGCTGTATGCGGTATCCATCTGCGAAGTCATCTCCTCTCTGTTCTTCTAGTTCTGGCGCTTTTCCTTAGATGTTTCATGCATATAGATTTATATCAGTTGCTGACTTATAGTTCACGTAAATGAAAAGAGACAGAAGAAAAGATTGATATGAAAGCAATTAAGTTCTAATGAATGTATAATCATGTCACCCATTATGACTTGACTCTTCGAAAAACGCAACATAATCATCTTTGGATACACAGGCGTACAATCATTAATTTCCCGTAAGGTGCGCGCCTAACTTTAGGCTCATAGATCATGCCGAGGAATGCCTGCGACGATTGGCTTCTGCGATTTGCATCGCAGCATCGAAGATTGTGAGGTAAATAGGTGGCATCGCAGCAATTGATAGTCTCATTTGTCGCACACCACAGATCGCAGGTCGCAGCTTTGCATGGTCGCGGATCGCATATCGCAATATCGCAAGGTCGCAAGGTTTTTCGCTTTGTCACTTTGTGCTGCTTATGCGATATTGCGATGCACGACGTCGCATATCGGCCGTCGACGGTTCTTTAGGTTTTCCCCTTTTGAGCGCCTTTAATGCACGCGATGCGATGAGTTCTCGCGTCGCTCTTCCTTAGTGTGTTTATGCGCTTTGGGAAAGCGCTCCTTTTTCCTTTGCGACGCGATATAGCTCTTAGGGAGTTAATACAAAAGATTTTTCAAACAAAATATTTTTTGGATTTTTTTGGTTAAGGGTCCCCCTTTGTTTGATGTTATTACTAATATCAAACAAAGAGGGGGGTTGTTGGTGACCACAACACCCTCCTAGTCTACGTCTCCTTGGTCCAGCTTCCAATGGCTTGGGCCTCTCTATTGTGCTCAAAAGTGTAAAAATATATCTTTACAATGCTCAAATGCTTCGCAAACCTGCTCCAATCAGTCCATAATACTTAGAAATGACTATCTATCCTCTTTTTGCAACCAATTTGGTGGAAAACTAAAGAAGTGATGACTTCTCCTAGTTTTCCCATTAATTGTTCCACAAATTGCTCCACATCCGACAGGAAACCACATTTTCACTCCAAAAATCTGCTAGTCGAGTGATTATTTTACCGCGCAGTGGGCCTTAATCTATCGGCATCAACTGCCTTATCAAAAATCGTAATCGATGGAGTTATGCGGGCTTATGGTCTATGAACAAAGCGGGTGATTATGCAATTGCGATATCGGTAGACCCGACGAGACATTAAACAACATGCCATAAATTTATCGCGTCCAAGATCCTTTCGCTAATTGCAATCGCAGAGTACCAAGAGTATTATCAATGCGGGTCCTACCTTGTTGCAATTTGTGATTGTGATATCGCATTGCAACCCAAACCTATCAGGGCCTATTCTATAGCGCCATGCAATATGCGATGTGTGATCACATCGCAACCCTGATCCTGCTGGGGTTGATTCTATAACAATCCCCCTTCGCCGATGTGTGATTTTGATTCTCGCATCACAGCCTGGCTTGCTCTAGGGATGATTTGTAATGCCAACTAGCCTCCGATATGTGATTTGCGAAACACAGGGACCAATGACAACCTACCACTTGGCGCTACCTGATTCGTTGAGGAACCTTGCCACATGATCCAATCTTGCCATGTAAGCAAGTCAAATTTGAAATTTGACTTGCTCTAACTTCTGATTACGAGCTCAGATTTGAGTGTCATTCGCACCATTGAAATCAAAATAACGAGCTCTTCAATTTGAAGCTAAGTTTAACAAAATTCTGACACTTTGAATTTTTTAGCATAATTTTGAGCACTTGATCACTCCTCTCCACTAGAAGCCTTTTGGACCCCAAAAGGATAACCTTCAATTGTTTATAAGGTGAGGATATAGTTCCCTCACCTTTCCAACCTTTATCCATTTGTCTTTTAAAGGAATTGTACCTTTGAGCCCCACTCAAAGATAATCGATACTTCCCCTTTTTGTTGTCCTTGTTCTTTTGTCAAGTATAATGTCTTGCTGAAGCACATCAAGGAATTTCAGAGAAAAGTTTTCGATCGATGGAATTTGAACATTCTCTCCTTGATCTTCAATCAAAGGAGGCTCATACAACCTTCAATTCTCAACATTAAAAACATCATAAATTTTCATATATGAAGGAAAATCCAACCTGGAGGCATTATTACCAATCTTTTCCAGAATTTTGAATGGACCATATCTAATTGGTTTGAGATTTTTACCTTCTTCTTGAAGCCTCTCTTTGTTAATGTGAAGTCAAACTTCATCACCAACTTGGAATTTATGATCTTGACGATGCTTGTCATGCCTTGCTTTGTACTTGCCTTGGCTTTTCTTAAGCTGTTCTTGAACCTTTTGGTGTACTAACTGTATTTGTTCAGTGAACTTACTTACTTTGTATATGTCGCTATGACCTTCAATAGGAACATCTTTGCCAAAAATAAAATCCTAAGGAGATTTAGGCAAGTATCCCATTCATGCCTCAAATGGTGAAGTTTGAGTGTAAGAGTGTTTGGCTCGGTTGTAAGCATGTTGAATATAGTGCAACTATTGATCCCACAACATAGGATGCTTGCTGCAATACCCATGCAAAAGAAGTATCAGTGTTATGTTCACTACCTCTGTTTGGCCATCTGTTTATGGATGAAAGGTTGTACTCTTTTTCAGTTTGGTGTCCATGAATCCCCACAAGTTTGACCAAAAATTCCGCACAAAGTGAGAATCTCGATCACTAACCATGAATGTGGGAAATCCAAAATGCACCCAAGGATTTTGAAAGAATAACTAAGCAGTTTGTTCAGTTGTAACTTGCTTTTTACATGGCATCAAAATACACATTTTCTGAACCTATCCACAACTACATACAAATAATCATGACCTCTTTTTGACAATGTAATACCTCCTACAAATTCCATATAAAAACTCTCCCATGGTCGCGAAGGAACCAGAAGTGGTGTGTACAATCCTAACTTCCTATTGCTAGACTTACTGATTGCAGATAATGAACATCCCTTAATAAATCGAGACACACTTTCAAGCATACAAGGCCAATAACAATACCTCTGTTGATGTGCCACCATCTCACTTACACTGAAATGACCAACAATAAGAGAAGTATGTGCCTCTCTTATGATGTTAACTCTTTCTCCTTGTGGAATACAAAGCTTGCCAAGATGGTACAAAAATTTATCATGCAAATGATAATCCAATTCCTCTACTTGGTTACCTTGACTCAAGCTTGCATAAACCTATTGAAAGTCATTATCTAATGCATATTTCTCAATATAAATTTTATGTAAAACTAAATTATGCTTGAGTAAATTAGTTGCACTAACAATCGGCCTAGAATCCATATCAACAACTTTATTGTAGATACCTTTCTTATACCTGATTACCAAGTGGAATTTTTGAAGGAAGCCCATCCATCTGAAGTGCCTTGATTGCTGAAACTTTGATTGAGATTGCAAGTATTGAAATGGTTGATGATTAATGTAAATGACTATTTCCTTACCCATCACGTAATGTTTCCATTTTTTCACACTTTGCACCAATGCATACAATTCCTTTTCATATGTAGGATAGTTAATCACTAAACCATTAAAAGTTTCCGAATGAAAACAGATAGGATTACCATGCTGCATGAGAGATGCACCCATAGCATAGTCACTAGCATCTGTCTAAATCTCAAATGACTCTCTCAAGTCTGGAAGTGAGAGTATGGGAGTTGTACTGATATTTTGCTTCAACGCATCAAACACATTTTTTTGTTTGCCTCCCCAATGAAAAACCATTTTCACGCTGGTTAATGCATGCAAAGGAGTCGCTATAAGAGAAAAAATAGCAATGAATTTCCTCCAAGATTGGACTGCTCCCAGAAAACTTCTTACCTCTGTCACTGTCTTGGGCCTTTGCCAATTTATAATGAAATTAATCTTGGAGGGATATATTTTCAACTCACCTCCTCCAACAATATAACCCAACTAAACTAAATTATTCTTTCCAAACTCGCATTTTGACATCTTAAGATCACCTGTTCTTTTTTCAAGATATCATGTACTTTTCTTACATGCATGACATGCTCATCATAGGATTTATTGGAAATTAAGATGTCATCTAAGTAGAATATGACAAATTAATCAAGAAATGGCCTCAACACATCATTCATCATACACATGAATGTAGCAGGAGCATTACATAAACCAGACGACATAACTAGCCATTCAAAAAGACCCTGTTTTGTTTTGAATGTTGTCTTCCAAATGTCTCCTTCAGCTATTATAATTTGATGGTAACCACTTCTGAAGTCTAGCTTAGTAAAATGTTTTTCATCTTTCAATTGATCCAGTAAATCATCTATTCTAGGCAGTGGATAACGGTTCTTTACCATACTTTTATTCAGTGCAGGAAAGTCCACACACATGCACCATGTTACATCCATCTTTGGCACTAAGACAATAGGTGGACCACAAGGAGAGGAATATGGTATGATGATTCCTTTATTCAACAACTCTTGGATTTGCATCTTAATTTCTGCACTTTCCATCACTGACATCCTGTACATGCCAATGTTAGGAAGAGGACAATCCTGTTGCAACTGTATCTCATGTTGGATTCCTCTCTTAGGAAGTAATCCCTTTGGTTCTTGAAACATTTCATCATATTGTTTAATTACGTCCACCAATTCAGATTTCAAATTTGAATCACAACATTTAAAACCTTCATTATCAACATCATTTTTGGGTTTTATCATGAGATGCACAGAAATCTTGCTCGAATTCACCAATATTTTCATCTGCCTTGCATTAACAAATGAAAGGTTTTTTTTCTTGATGTGAGCTCTAATAATATATTCTACTCCACTTTTGAATAAATGATATTTGTTTTCATGTCGATGGAAGATAGCTTTTCTATTATAAAGGTACAGGCTGCCCAAAACCATGCCATAGGTATCTAATGGCACAACGTTAAGCTCCACTTCATCTAAGAAATTTGCAGTAATAATGAATCTCAGTTTACACTTTATAGTAACCTGTAATTGCACATTGTCACATACCCATCCAAGTGGATACGGTTTATGATGTGGAACAATTTTCAGATTTAAACTCTTGACAATGTTTTCTGAGATAAGATTGGCTTGAGAGCCGCTATCAAACAACGTATCAATCTTGTTATGTTTTGAGATCGGCCTTATGTGAAAAAGTTCTACTCTCCTCTTTTCATTTGGAGTTTCATTTTGCGAGTATGAAGAACTAGTGCTGACAACATATTCCTTTTCTTTTAACCCCATGGTTGTGATTTTAGTTTCATCGCCCGAATCACATCCCAAATCCTATTGAGTGCTTGTAGTTGTCTTCTTTTTTCCCTTGTTGTTGTTTCTTCTTAGTTTCATTTTGGGATGAAGCTTCCAACAGTGAGCTTCATCGTGACCCTCTCTAGAATAGTATTTGCATGTAATTTTCTCTCCTTCTTTTTTGATAAACACATTTTTCTTTGCCTTCCCTTTGAAAGCCTTTTCTTTTCCCTTACTCTTAAATGTATTTTTACTACCTTCTTCTGGGTTGTTTTTTCCTCTTGCCTCAAGATGAGTGGCTTGCACACACACATCATGTATATATTTGGGATTAAACATTAAGATAATATGCCTAAGATAACTGTGAAACCCCCCTATGTACTTCAACAAAGTGTCTTGTGACTGAAAATCTACACCTAACATCAAAGACCTTTTTTTGAATTCTTGGGTGTAGTCTTGCACATGTTTACCTTTAAGCTCTCTAAAGTTCTGCCAATTCATGATGGATTTCTAAAAATAAGCTAGAGGGTAGAATTGTCTTTTAATTGTAGGAATGAAATCATTCTAAGAAATAGAGATCTTATAGTGTTTTTTAATCTCCTCTTGGGTCTTTGATTCCTACCATACAAGTGTTGCACCCTCCATTCTCAAGGAATCTAACTGAATCTTTATGTCATCCTCTTGAAGGTTTTGAATCATGCAATAGACCTCCAATTGATGAATCCAATTATCAAGCTTCTCTACATTCACTTCACCATTATACATGGGCAAATCGAATTTAACATCAAGTTTTAAAAAAGGTGATTTACTAGTTCCTCTTGAAGAATGATTATGAGTATGAGTAAGGGTTGTATTAGTGGAAGAGTGTGAATATGCTTGTGAAGAAAAACATGAAGAATATGGTGGAGAGGGTGGAGGTTTGTCTCCATTCCAATTACCTCCTTTTCCATTATCTCCTCCTGAAGAGCATTCTCCTTTGGGAGGTTTGGAACTTTCTCCTTACAACCTGCTATTCCTCTCTTCATACAGGACCTTCACCATCTCTTTCATATTAAAGAAATCCTTTCTGAAGGTTTTCTCATCTTCCGTCATGTTTGTAGGTTCTCCTTCATGAGACATGATTTCTGGAGTCTCAACTGCAACTTGAGGATGAACTCATGTTGGAGATTGTGGCAACCTTGATCTTCTTCCCCTTCACCCAACTTCAGGGCTTCCAACCAACTTTCTTTCACCTCTTTTGAGTCTTAACCTTCTAAGAATGACATAAAATTGCAAACAATTAAATCCTTCTTTCACAAAGCAAACTTAGTGATGTGATACCAAATTGATTTGATTTAGAATATTAGTTTGCATTGCTAATATCTTCCTCATATTATAAACAAAATTCTTTCATTGTGCTTAAGGATTCATCAATTTTTGCAAGTGAAATGAAGAGCTTTTATGCTAATTTTATGAGCAATTTAACATAAACTAGAATCTGAACAACAACATAAACATTTATAGAACATCATCAAAAACACATTATAACAAGCACATGATAAAGGAGTTCACCCCTCCTAGGCTACATCTCCTTGTTCGAGCTTCCAATGGTTTGGGCCTCTCTATTATGCTTAAAAGCGTAAAAATCTGTGATTAAAATGCTTAAATTCTTCTGAAACCTGCTCCAATCAGTCCAAAATACTCTTCTGAAACCTACTCCAATCAGTCCAGAATACTCAAAAATGGTTATCTAGCCTCTTTTTGCAACCAGTTTGGTGGAAAACTGAAGAAGTTATGACTTATCCAAGTTTTCCCACTATTTGTTCCAAAAATTTCTCCACATTCGACAGGAGACCACATTTTTCGCTTCAAAAATTGGCTAACCGAGCAAGAAGTTTGCCACGCAGTGGGCCTTAATCTGTCAGCATCAACTGCCTTACCACGAATCGCAATTGACGGAGTTATGAGAGCTTATGGTCTATGAAAAAAGTAGGCGATTGTGTGATTACGATATCGGTGGACCCGATGGGACATTAAACTACAAGCCATAAATGTTCGCATTTGGGATCCTTTCGCTAATCGCAATCGTAGAGTACCGACAACCTTATGAATGTAGGTCCTGCCTTGTTTCGATTTGAGATTGCGATATCGCATTGCAACACGAACCTGCTGGGGCTGATTCTATAGCTCCGTGCGATATGCGATGTGTGATCGCATCACAACCCTGATATTGCCAGGGTCGATTCTATAACAGCCCCCTTCGTCGATGTGCGATTGTGATTCGCACATCGCACCCTAGCTTGCTCTAGGGCCGATTTGTAACATTGACCCGCCTCCGATATGCGATTTGCGAAATGCGGGGACCAATGGCAACCTACCACTTGGCACTTCCCGATTCACTGTTTAACCGTGCCACGTCATCCAATCCTGCCATGTAAGCAAGTCAAATCTGAACTTTGACTTGCTCTAACTTATGCATACGAGCTCAGATTTGAGTGTCATTCGCATTGTTGGAATCAAAATGACGAGTTCTTCATTCTAAATCTAAGTCTAACAAAATTCTCACACTTTGATTTTCTTATCATAATTTTGATCACCTGATCACTTGGTAAACTCCAAATAATAAAATATTCACTTAGGTAATAAGCAAGGAAAGTGGTCATACTAGATTGTCTTCTTGCTAGATGCCTATAATGCAACTAGTATTTTCATTATTTTTATAGATTATCACCCATCAATAAAGGCCTCAAAATCAAATACTAAGGACTAGTAAAAAACTCTAATTTCCACAACCTATATCTCTAAAAATGTAGTGGAGCATAACGTAATTTTTTTACCACATATAGTGTATTATGCCTCCTCAAGCTTCCATAAATTTAATTATCTATTGATATTCCAAGCTATAATTCAAATGTCTTACAATCGGGCTACTAGGAAGAAAAGGGGTTGAATTCTATTTTCTTTCATTTTGTTCCATAATAGAAAAAATAAGCGAAGTGTGGATAGAAAGAAAGAATAAAAAATGGGGTTTCTGTCAAATTTAGGTTCTCACTTAGGTCATATCATATACATTTAACCCTAGATATGCCCCTCGAGACCTGATAAAAAATATTAGCTATATATTTTTTATATTATACATTAAATTTGATAATTGCATCTTTTGTAAATCCCCATTCATGGAAAAAAAATAATAATTATTATGTTTACAAAAATATTCATTGAGGAAAGGAAAAGTTTCAGGAATGATAACCAAGGATATGTGTCTAACTTCTTCTAAGCTCTCTTCATTAAAAAAAAAATGGGTCATGTAGGTGAAGATTTAGTTTTTGCAACTACATATATATCAATTATAATTGCAAAAGTTGGTATACTAACTTGCAACTCTCGCTGAAAATGTATGTGGTGCTCCATAAAATTCTTCTATGTGGTGCTCCATATTCTCTAAACTCGTATCTTCGTCTCTTACTAGATATATTTCTTCTATAATAACTTGATATATTTGGTCTATTTTAAAATGATCATCTATTGCTTAATAGAAACCCAAATCGAGTAAATAATATATCACTCGGTGATTAAAATATGTAATTTCCATGGCATAAGTTAAAATTGATAGGTTTTCATTTTTCATATGTTACTAAAAGAATAATAATTTATATGTGGACATTACATATAATATTAATAAAAAATTATAATAGTTTAAACTACAATATCATGTTCGGATAATTATTTTTGAAATCATGTGTTTCTTTAAGTATATTTCAGATTCGTAATTACTCAATACAAATTATATTTCAAAATTCCATGTATTATATACTAGTATAACCTATACATACTATAACTCTCATATGTAAAATCTTCGTATTATTTTATTTCCCTATTTTACTAAAAAAATAAGGATTGAAAACATATCAAAAGTTTACTGCTACTTATATTTTCCTTAACCAAAATAGACATTGACAATATCCCAAGCATTAATAATAATAAATAAATAAGAAATATCAACAAGCCTATAAAAAATGATGGGAACACTTATAGACCAAGATTAATTATACTTATAAATATTCAAATCTCAAGGAAACCATTTCCACGGAAGTGATACTAAAATGTAACCAGATTTCACTCATTATATACAAGTGAGAAGCCAAACCTCTTTTAATAGAACCCTCAAACAATGTTAACTGTACTATAATTTAATGGTAAATCACTTATGTCTGTAGCTAATAATTATGAATAGTTAATTATGATTCATTATTATAATATCTAACATTTGTGAATTTTAATATTTAATTATGATTCATTATTATAATACCTAACATTTTTCAAATAATTTAGTGACATATCTTTAATTGCTCGAACATTAGGTTAATAATATTATAAAAAATTAGTTTATTTAAAAATGTGATTGGTATATCCTAATGTCTACATCACTTACCTCCAATGAAGGAGTTGGGTCTTTTGGGTCTTTTTATCATTGTCGTCTGCTCATCCATGATTTTCTATTCAACAAAATAGTATCTTTCTCAACAAAATATTAGTTTTCAACCATTAACAAATGAATTTCTTGTTTTGGTCAAGTAAGAATGGAGCTTTCTATTAATAGAACAAGTACATTACATATGTTACAGGGTAAATCAAAAACCCTTTCGTTTACCAAAAAATGGTTCACATAACCTATTAGAAGCGTTATTGGCTTTAACCTTTAAAACACATAACCATTCACTCTAATGGAAAAAAAGATTACACAGGAAATACATAAAACCCGACCAGCAACCCATAAGGTCAGACTCCAAAAATAATACATCTGTAACCATAAAAACTGCCGTCCATCTCTTTCAATTATCCAACGGCTAATGTCAAATCGAAAAATCCCATATCGGCGAAACGCAATTCCAACCCACCTCCTTTCGTCGAGCTTTGATTAACCACTTGCACGATCGAACCTCCACCGTTGATCTACCCATCGTGTATCCAACGGTCCATGCTGAATTCGGGTGGACAAGTAGCACAAAGATTAACCGCTCGAAAAGCGGTTTCATCTCTCCTCCTCGATGCTATGTGTCGCTTGAAGAGTAGATGATCCAGGTGGATATTGGTGGCCACCTGCCAGGTCCACCTGGACCCCCACCATTGTCTTTCTCAGCATTTTCAGTTTCCTTAATTGTAGCACAGTTTACTATTTTTAGCAGTTTTTCGGGTCGTGAACTTCCGGAGCCGTTTTGAGGCCCTAAACGACGTTTTTTTGGAATTCTGGGGCGACCGAGCCCTAAGCTACCTCCCAAAGTGGTAGTACTCGGATAGATCTTTCTAACGAGCTATCGTACGCGTCAAACGGAGATCGTATGCCAAAGTTACGACCCCGGGAAATTGATGTACCAATTTACCCAAACGGGGCCCACAATTTGGCGTTTCATCTTCTAGGGTTAGGTTTCGGTATGTGAAGGGTTTCCCATTGTTTCTCAACAATAAATAGGCCTTCGAGCCTCATTGTAATACAGTTCAGAACAGTTCAGAGGCATGTAGGCATCACATCTCTTCTCAGAGATAAGCTACCATCGCCCTAGCTAGTTTATTGCCATTTCTGTTTGTAAGCATATGTCAGTATTTTCCATTAATGAAATGAAGTATTATTTCCGCTGCATCTTTGTGTATATGGTTATCTCTGTAATTTGTTGCGTTCCTGCTTAAATCTGGATCAGTGGTATCAGAGCGGTCTGCTTTTTCTCTGTTTTTCTTTGCATGTCCCCAACAAGGTCGGGATATAAGGAGTTAGGGCTTGAACTGGTTGAACGTTTGCAAGACCAGCCTCGCAAATCCCGACGGCCTCCCATGGCGGACGAGAAGAAAGACGAGGGGGCAGGAGATCCCATCAAAATCTTGCTCGAAGAAGCGCTCGAGCGACAACGGAACGCGATGATGGACAGCTTTGCGCAGATCCTTCAGCGGCTACCCAGAAGCGGCGCATTGGCTTCCAGCAGCTCCTCTGGAAACGCCACACCCTTTAAGGTACAAGTTAATTTTGAAATCCCCATATTCGAGGGTCAGATAGACGCCGATGCCGTAGATAAATGGTTAAATCTGCTAGAGGGTTATTTTTCTGTTCATGAATTTTCGAGTCGGGAAAAGATTGTTTTTGCTCTTCTCAAAGCAGCCCCCCACGTCAAGGACTGGTGGGAAACCTACTGCGAGCAGAAGGATGAAAGTACTGGCTCACTATTTTCAGCCGCACCCACCTGGGATTCGTTCCGGGATGCCATCAAGGAGCAGTACTACCCTGTCGGAAGCTATGAGGATGAATACATAAAGTGGACCACGCTGTGGCAGGGAAGGGACCAAGATGTGCTGGAGTTCACCAATCTTTTCCATACCCTTCGCACAAAGTTGGGTATCAAGGATTCAGAGCAACATTTGATACTCAAATACCGTGGCTGCCTGCACAAGTACATCCAGGAAGAAATACAGTTCCTAAACATCCCCTCGCTCGGCGCAGCATACCGGTATGCCGTCAAAGTCGAGCAGAAGTTTAAACAAAAGAAGCGAGACTTTGGATCTGCGAATCCAAAGCAGGGGAAAGGTGCCCCTAAACCACAGAACAAAGGACAAAGCCAAGGCGGGACAGCCCAAGACAACCAGCTGAAGCTGCAAGCAAAGAGCAACGCCGCGAAGCCGAGAAAGGACACTGGAAAATGGTGCGAGTTCCATAAGAGCTCCACTCACAACACAAGTGAGTGTCGGGCCAAACAGTCACTGGTGGCTGAGCTAAAGGTTTCAGAATCAGATGCATGTTCCGACTCTGAGTCAGAACCTGATAAGGGGTATGAAAAAGGGAAGCAGATCATTGATGCGGATCCCAGCGCCACTGTTGCTACCGCAAAGATCCAGAAAAATGAACCCGAAGATCCAGAGGAGGAGGAGCGTCTCTTCCACTCCCAGATGTGGGTCAAGGGCTCCCCGATACAGTTCATTGTTGATAGCGGGAGTCAAAAGAACCTCATTTCGGCAGAGGTCGTGAAGCGGTTGGGCTTACCGACCACAGCACATCCACAACCATACACCATTGGGTGGCTTTACCAAGGGCGAGATCTTCGCGTGAGCCAGCAGTGTCGCCTTCCATACAACATCAAGCCCTTCACGGATGAGGTATTGTGTGACATTGCTCCCCTTGAAGTTTGTGATGTATTACTAGGACAACCATACTTGTGGAAGCGACATGCTGTGTATGAATCAAGGCCCCGTGCTGTTATTATTACATTGGGAAATAAGTTGTTCAGGATACCAGAGGTACCACCACCTGCCGCCATCTCTTTGATTACTGCAAAACAATGCAGTAAGATCATTTCCAAAACCAGGAAATTTGTTTTCCTGATGATACGCCCTCAAGGGAAGAAGAAGACAGTGGCCGCGGCCTCCAAACGAGGTCCCTTTGCACGGCAGCTACAAATGGACAAGATTGTGGAGGAGTACAAGGACATCTTCACCTCCCCGGCAGGGTTTCCTCTGCACTGTCAAGTCAAGCACTCCATTGATCTGACCCCAGGTGCGCCGCTACCCAATGGACCAATTTATCGGCGCTCTGTTCTGGAGAACAATGAAATCAAGAGGCAGATTCAGGAGCTCCTACAGAAAGGTCACATCCGTCCGAGTTCTTCGCCCTGTGGGAGCCCGATAGTGTTGGTACAGAAGAAGGATGGGACGTGGAGACTCTGTATTGACTATCGGGCGCTGAACAAGATCACTGTCCGTAATAGGTACCCGATCCCGCGGATTGATGACCTCCTAGACCAACTAAAGGGGGCGAAATATTTCAGCAAGATCGATCTGAAGTCAGGATATCACCAGGTACCAATTGAACCCTCAGATGTGTGGAAGACTGCCTTCAAATCCAAGGAGGGCCTCTTCGAATGGTTGGTCATGCCTTTCGGATTGACGAATGCTCCTGCAACCTTTATGAGGCTAATGGATGACATCTTGCGGCCATTCACCAACTCCTTTGTAGTAGTATACTTGGATGACATTCTGATCTTCAGCCAGAGTTGGGAAGAGCACCTCCACCACATCCGACAGGTTCTCCAAACACTGCGGCAACACAAGCTATGTGCCAATTTGGAGAAATGCACTTTTGGCATGACCGAGGTCCAGTATCTGGGATACATCATTGATGAACAGGGGGTGCATGTCGATCCAGCCAAGGTCCAAGTCATTCGGGATTGGCCCTCTCCAACCACTCTAACAGAGCTCCGCAGCTTTCTAGGTCTTGCCAACTTCTACCGCAGGTTTGTGTTGGGATTTTCTCATATTTCTTGGCCCTTGAGTCAAGTCACCAAGGGCGGGGCGAAAGCAAAATTCTTTTGGTCTGAATCTCAACAGAAGGCATTCAGGGAGTTGAAGGATCGCCTCTGCACGGCACCAGTGCTCGCGTTACCAGATTTACAACAACCATTTGAGGTCGAGACAGATGCCTCTGACTATGCTATTGGGGCAGTCCTTACTCAACATGGACATCCAGTGGCATATCACAGTGAAACACTTTCAGACACAGTCCGGAAGTACCCCACTTATGATAAAGAGATGTATTCCATTGTACAGGCCTGCCGACAATGGAAGCATTACATTTTGGGGAAGGAAACGGTCATCCACACAGACCACCGACCTCTGCAATTCATACAGACCCAAGGGAAATTGCAGAATGATCGCCATCAGAAGTGGTCTACATACCTGCAACAGTTTCACTTGAATATCAAGTATAAAAAGGGCAGCACCAATAATGTTGCAGATTGCCTCAGTCGACCACCGATCATGGCGCTAACCACCGTGCTCAACTCTTGCGGGCACGAGACTTCTGATTGGCCACTTCTCTACAAAAGCGACCCAGAATTCGGCCACACATACCAGACACTCTTGGAGGGTCGGCAGGTTGCAGATTTTCACCTCCAGGATGCCCTATTATGCCACCTCGGTCACCTTTGTGTTCCTTCAAGCGAGCGTGCCAAGATGATTTGGGAAGCACACTACAGTCGGGCTGCTGGGCATTTCGGGGTCGAGAAAACAGTGGCAGTACTGCAAAACTATTTCTATTGGCTGAATCTTCGACAGGATGTTGGGAAGTACATCCGATCATGTACTGCCTGTGCCATTGCCAAACCGACCATTAAGAAGCAAGGCCTCTATACCCCGTTGCCTACCCCTAGTCGACCTTGGGAATCCATCTCCATGGATTACATGTCAGGCCTTCCTTCCACTAAGCATGGAAATGACTGTGTTTTTGTGGTCGTCGACAGGTTCTCAAAGATGGCCATTATGATGGCCTGCAAGAAGAATATCACAGCAGAAGCCACTGCTAAACTCTTCTTTGAACGAGTGTGGGTGCACTTTGGGATCCCACAGTCTATCATCTCAGATCGGGACAGTCGGTTTCTCAGCACATTTTGGTCCAGTCTCTGGTCAATGCTGGACACCAAACTCACGAAGTCCACAGCCTTCCATCCTCAAACTGATGGCCAGACAGAGGTTGTCAACAGGATGATTGTGCACATTCTGCGCATGTATAACTCAAAGCATCCACGCACATGGGACGAGAGCCTCCCCTATGTTCAGCACAGCTACAACCGAGCTCTTCACAGCTCCACTGGCCATAGCCCTTTTCAGGTGGGTTTAGGATTCCAGCCACTATGCCCCATTGATGTGGCCATGCCACTTGCAGCTACTCACATGAATTCAGCTCATGTCCAGTCCGAAACAGATAAGGCCACCAGCTTCATTGAGCGCATCCAACATATTCGCCAGCAGGTCCATGACATTCTTGAGAAATCAAATGCCAAGTACAAGCAGCGACATGATCAACACCGAGTGCCACACAAGTTTCAGGTGGGCGACAAAGTCTGGTTGCATTTGCAAAAGGAACGCCTTACTGGAGCCTATCGGAAATTGAGACCACTTCGATATGGTCCTTACACCATTACTAAGGCTATGGGAGACAATGCATTTGAGCTCAGCATTCCCCCATTCCTTGGCCTGCACCCAGTGTTCAATGTGGACCGCCTTCGGCCATACTTTCCACCATTGCTAGACACATCCGACATTGCAGAACAGCTCAAACCCACAGAATTAAATCTAGATTGCATGGAACAAGCTGCAACTGATCGGATCATGGACACACAGATCAAGAACACTTGCCAACAGCATATCCAACTGTATCGAGTTGTCAAAGCAGACCAACTCCTTCAGCAGGGCAAGTGGCTCACCAGGGAACAAGTTCAACAGAGGTTTCCTCATCTCATGGAGGAGCTCAACGCAATGGGGAACATTGCTTCCTAAGGGGGGAGGAATGATCCAGGTGGATATTGGTGGCCACCTGCCAGGTCCACCTGGACCCCCACCATTGTCTTTCTCAGCATTTTCAGTTTCCTTAATTGTAGCACAGTTTACTATTTTTAGCAGTTTTTCGGGTCGTGAACTTCCAGAGCCGTTTTGAGGCCCTAAACGACGTTTTTTTGGAATTCTGGGGCGACCGAGCCCTATGTTGCCTCCCAAAGTGGTAGTACTCGGATAGATCTTTCTAACGAGCTATCGTACGCGTCAAACGGAGATCGTATGCCAAAGTTACGACCCCGGGAAATTGATGTACCAATTTACCCAAATGGGGCCCACAATTTGGCATTTCATCTTCTAGGGTTAGGTTTCGGTATGTGAAGGGTTTCCCATTGTTTCTCAACAATAAATAGGCCTTCTAGCCTCATTGTAATACAGTTCAGAACAGTTCAGAGGCATGTAGCCATCACATCTCTTCTCAGAGATAAGCTACCATCGCCCTAGCTAGTTTATTGCCATTTCTGTTTGTAAGCATATGTCAGTATTTTCCATTAATGAAATGAAGTATTATTTCCGCTGCATCTTTGTGTATATGGTTATCTCTGTAATTTGTTGCGTTCCTGCTTAAATCTGGATCAGTAGAATCGGAGGCCAACCTCAAAAAACCAGTTACCACTTAGACCCTGCCCAAAATACCACTTGTGGTTCAAGAAACCATTTCCGTGTGAATTAATTTGCGCGCTCTTCTGCCAAGCGAATTAATTTGCGCACTCTTCTGCCAAGCAACAAGCAAACAATTTAGGCTTCCCTATCCTCCTGCCTGTCTCTTGATCCTCTTTGATCCATATTGTCAATCCATTTCTCCCTATCTTTGGTAGCGTGACAGAGATAGTCCTTTAACAGTTTACCTGGGGGTAACAACTCCCAACCATGCCGAGCGTCCCTTTCCTTATTATTCACTCCTTCATTCGCCAAACAATCACCTAACATGTTAGCTTTTCTTTTCACATGGACAAAGCTTATAGTTTTTAAGGTTTGTAGGTGAGTGTTGATACGGTGAAAGACATGCGATAGCCTCCAGTGTTTCAACACTTTGTCCAGTGATGTGCCATTACATATTTTCTTGGCCACTCTAATAATCAATTCTGAATCTACTTCAATGATGACATTATGTGAATTTGAATCCACCAAAATTTCCAAGCATTGCTCTAGGGCCATGAGTTCCGCCATGTTATTAGTGGCCTTCCCCAAGTGGCCATGAAAGATCTTCTTTATTTGACCCTGTTGATCTCTTATAGCATCCCCAAAACCAGCTAACCCTGGGTTGCGCTTAGAAGCTCCATCTATATTGACCTTTAAGAAACCATGTGGAGGAGGCTTCCAAATATTTATATCTACATTTGTTTGGCTCACACCCTTGATTATGCCCTGTGGGCTTATAGACTGGAGACCCAAATGAAGTAGAATACTTGCATCTTGGGGCAAAGGAGGGTCCTTAGGAAGTGTCCTCAACAAGCTACTAACTGTGTCTTTAAGCTGCCTTAAAATTTGGTCAATTATGTGCTGGGGCTTTCTTGCTTTGTTCTTGAAGATCCGACTATTGCGCTCTTTCCAAACATTCCAGATGACAAAGCCTGGAACCAGATTCCAGGCTTTATTAATGATTTCATTCCCTGAGAAATTTTTCCTCCAATTCTTCAAAGTGTTGGAGATTCTGAGTTTTTCCCTATCAGTGTACCTAAATATTTAGGCCACCCAATCCCACACATTGGAGATAAAAGGGCAAAGGTTGAGAAGGCGATCCATTGTCTCCTCTTGTGAGCCACAAAGGTAGCATTTGGATGGTCCAATGAAGTCCTTTTTGAGGAGATTCTCCCAAGTTAAGATTTTCCTTTGATGAACTAGCTAAATAAATAAATTTATTTTCATCCAGTGGGGGCTCTGCCAAAGATTCTTCCAAACTTGACCAGGGTTTAGATAGTTAAATCCTGTTACTATCTGTTTAGCTTCTTTGAGGTTAAAATTTCCTTTGGTGTTCTTTCCCCATCTTAGTTGGTCAGGAAAGGAGGATACCAAAATCATTCTATGTTCTAGATCCTGGGTAAGAGAGTCTGCCTGGGCCTTCAGAGGACTCTCTTCACTATAGCCTAGATCCTTCCAAGATATCCATTTTTCATTGTTCCTATCCTGGTCCCAGAATTTTTTAATCATAAGTAGACCTTTGTTGTTTGTGTCATTCTTGAGAGCTGCTAATTCATCCTTATACATGTTAGGTTCCTATTGCCAGTTGTCCTCCCAAAATCGAGCTAGGTTCCCAGCTCGAATTTCGCAGAAACTGTGTTGCTGAACCATTCCTTTATTTTCCTAGGCAAGGTTCCAAATGTGGGAGCCCTTAATATGCCCTATCATTCTAATGTGATCCTTCTCTTGCCAATGCTTGGGATATTTTTGTTTCCAAAGCTTAGCTCAAGGAATTTCTGATTCCTTCATCCACCTCCACCAAAGTTTAGCTCCTGAAACCCTGCTTATGGTTTCAGTATCATGAAGCCCCAAGCCACCATGGCTCTTGGGTTTGTAGATCTTGTCCTAGGAAACTAAAGCCCATTTTTTTTCTCTTCCCTTCTGCCTAATAAAAAGTCCCTTTGTATGCTCCTGATCTGTTGCATAATTCCTTTAGGAGTAGGAAGAGTTGAGAACATGAAGATGGGAATGGCGTGCAGGACAACCTGTGTGAGCACACGGCAACCTGCCAAATTTAAAGACCTGCAAGTCCATTTTCTGATCTTAAAAAATGAATTTCATTACTTGTGTACAAATACAATCTCCAAAGAGACTCAACAAACTAGTAATGCATGCTAAGTGTTGAGTTAAAGATGTAGTTGAAGATTTAAACATATTTGGATTGAAAAAAAAAAAGCATGTTTGCTTTAATTTTTTTTTAAGTATAATCCCATGATGAGTAGTACACATTATTTAGTAGCTAAATGATCAGAATTTGAAAAGAATACTATACATTTATTTCTAACAAAAGTGGTCCAAGTAATTAACTTTGTAGGAGAGTTTCATTACCAAACCAAGGGATTTACTACAATTTCCACTTCTACTTCTAATTAAAGCTAAAATGAATACTATACATTTATTTATAACAAAAGTGGTTCAAGTAGTTAACTTTGTAAAAGAATTTCATTACCAAACCATGGGAATTACTACAAATTCCACTTCTAATTAAAGTTATGAGGCCATCATGGAAAAAGAGTCATTATAGGCCTATAACTTACTTAAGCCAAACCCTTTGCTATTATGATAAAAAGCATTCTTCTCTTTACATAACACCTTAAGAACTTCATCTAATGATAATTCAACCATGAAAATATATTTTCACAATCAAACACAACATAAGTTGGATTATGCCTTTTTTTTGCCATCCAATTTCTAAGGAAATAAGTACTAGCTTGTGCCCTAATACTGCAAGAAGGGAGAGCTAAATGATTGATTCTTTCTAAGAGACCACTAATAAAGTATATCATGATTCAAAGTGGGAAACAACATGATGAAATTAGTCATTTTGTATTTTAACTATCCTTGATGTGGACACAACCTTTCCATTATTTAATTCTTAGTGTTGATTTAGGCTTTTACAAATTTGGGATGCTAATCCAAATTATCATGTAGCATGGGAATTGAGATAATAATGGAGAATGTACATATATTAATAAAATGAGGTAGGATAAATGAATGAGAAATTTATATATATCTATAAATGATGGCATTTTTTTGTTCCCTTACAAGTTACCTATCTCATACTCCTTATTTATGCGAGTCAAATTTCCTTCTATAGGCTCTCATCCATTCATGATTTGGACTTGTAAATCAGAGGATTCATTTATGTAAGGTAGGTCTTCCTTCACCAACTTGTTCATCCATTCATGATTTAGATTTCTAAGTCAAATGATTTATTTAGTCGAGGTAGATTTCCTTCACCAAGGTCTTCATGCATTCACTATTTGGTTTTCTAACTCAAATCAAGGTGTTTGTCAGCTTCATTTAAGAAACACGATGTAAAGGATGTGAATAGTTGGGTTGGCACAAGGAAATAAAGGCTTTATTTCTTTCACATGAACCTATTCAAATTATTCTCCCCTTGGGAACTCATAGAGTCGTCATGCTCTCTACAACCATCTTGGACCATTCTATATTATATTTGAAAATTAACCTTGACATATGATAAAATGCATTGTGATAACTTTACCACATGGTATATTGACAACATTATATCCCTAACACCCCCCTCGCCTCCTCGATGAGGGTGTCAGCCCATGCGGTAATGGTACCTCGTAGTGAAGTGAGCCTTGTTCCGGATGTCTGTGATTCAATATGGCGTGGCATGTGTTTGAAGGTGGGTGTTGGGAAGTGTACACTATGTTAATTAGTTATAAATGCGAGTTCGTGCCTCTGGGATGGCAGAATGACCTATTTTGTGTGAAGGGTGGTGAGGTTTCACCCTCATCCCACTTCATTTCAGAGAAACTAGAATTGTTTCCATGGGGATTTTAGTCACTGGGGATTAAGCTGCGAGGCATTCAATAATCCATGTCTTCTCTGAGCAGGTGTAGAAAGGAATTGTGAACTTTGGTTTATCCATCCAGTACATTTTATGTTTTAGTACTATCTTTATGTGTTCTTATTTTTAGAACGTGAATTTTGTGCATTTCTCTTGTGGTGTTGCTCTATTACTCTAGCTTTCAAGATTCTTGGAGGGACAGGTGGTTCACCTTGATAATTGTGGTGTGGCTTCATGGTGTCTTTGTTAGTCATCTAGGCTTTGTTTTGATTGATATCACATTGGATTTGTTGGGTATAAGGAGTTTTCTCTTCTGGGATTTATTGATGAGTTTTTGTCTTTCTCAGTTTGGGCTTTTTCTTTTATTCCATTCGAGTCATATTTTTTATACCTCGTTTGAGGGTTTTTACACTGATTTTTATTTTATTCTGATTTGGTTCTACGGATCCTCGGCTTCTATTTCATTAAGTTATTGAGAATTTGGCTATTTTATTGAATTTGACCCTCTGTTGTGGAATTAAGGGGATGACCTAGTGGTTTTACAGTCGGGAGAATTAGAGTTTGTTGTGTGTCCGTCTTCTTCTTTTCTTGGACGTGGTTCATGTGCGTGTTTATTATGTTCCCTTATTTCTTGGAGCTTTGATCATAGTAAATAATGTAAAATATATATACAATTGATCCTATCCTATTTAGGACTTCGAAGGATCATAATATTTAGATGGTTGCTTGATTAAACTATTCTTTGGATTCAGTGTTAAGAAAACATGATCTCCCGATCTTGAATTCCGAATGAACTACATTGTTATTTTACGTGGTTAGGCTTCTTCCAAACTTTACTTAACCATGACAATTTCCTATTTCATTGCATTTAGTATTTATGATCTATTATAATTAGTTTAACAAAATTATCCCCTATTATTAGTGTATTGCAACATTTTCCGTATAAATTTCAAACTGACTTATTTCCAATAACATATGATGTCGAGCATTCTATTCAAAATTCATTTGAGTACATATAAAGCATGTTTTTAACCACTTAAGTATCGATGATAATTTTTGAGAAATGAAATATATGGTCGCTTTTTAACGGTGATATTAACATGAACCTATACTAAATATATGTTATTATCTTTGTTTATGGTGAACGTAATTCTTTACTACTCAATTAAATTACCATGTTTATCTAAGTATATATAAACATAAAAAAAAATAGGTATAGTATTTTAATAACGTTATATAAATATAAAAAAAAATAGGTATAGTATTTTAATAACTTTAGTATAATTATATAAATTAGATGGTTGGTAAATGTTAATAACATTAACTTAAAATAATTATCAAATACATTTTAAAAAATCATAAGAATTAAATAAGTTATAATTTTTTCACCCACATTTTATTGTGGAAATTCTTAATCTGTAAATAAGATTTGTTAAAATACCATGGGCTAATATCATGGCTTATCAATACCACATTGTTATAGACATTTTTGGGCATTTCAACCCCAAGCATAAATGTCCATAAACCAAGGGCTCCTAAGTCCCTAAAGGTGTTGTTCCAACCCCTAGAAGAACAAGGTCAACTAATTACAGCATCTCCCAGAAGTTCTCCATGAAAAACTACTCAGAATTGGTCAAAACTGGACCATTTCACCTGCTCCATAGGCAAAGTGCATTGCATCCCACCTAAATACACACAGTAGGTGCGTTGCATGTCAAAAATCCCTTCTATGGGGTGCAATGGGCGAGAAGGGACAAATGGCAGGGTCAATCCACAAGGTGGAGAAGCATGGAATCTTCCAGAAACTTCTCCTGTGACACTTGCCTCTCTGAATTCGACCAGGGATGAGTAAGAGATCATCAATCTCCAAGTGGAATCAAGAACTATCAGAGGGAAGACACTAATCAAATCTCAAGCTGACTCACCTCCCTTGCAGACATCTATATATGGATCCCTCATCCCAGAGATCTAGAGGCTGTAATTTTGTATATTGTAAGGAAGTGTTGTTGGTTTCTTGGTGCAATATCATAGTGTTGGGTGATCTAAGCTTTTCATGAGGTGAAGAAGGGCTTACTTGCTGAGAGGATGATGCTGGGTCAGAACAATCGGTTGTAATTCTCTTGGCTCTTTCTTGATTATCAATAAAGCTATTCAAGTTTTCCTCCACACATTTGTGTGATTGAAGTTTTATGCATTTGTGTGGTTAATATACATCTGATCCTATATTGCTTATGATAATAGATCTATGTTCTCGTATAGTGTTATGCTGCTTTGATTCTACAGGTACTCTGTGAAGCTGGGTACATAAGAAAGCAAGTAGCAAAGGACAATCAGAAGGGAGAGGAATCGAGCAAGGAACCAAGTGCAAGACAGAGGTTGGTCTCCTTTATTCTTCTCTCATCTATCTCTCATAAATGAAAACGAAAGTAGTTTTAGTTTGTTTGTTTCTAAGGTAGCTACCAGCCTTAGTGGGATTAGCAGCTTTGCATAGACACTATTCCCGGTAACAAAATGGCGACTCCGTTGGGGAGCGAGTAGATTGTTTGTTCATCTACATTTGTTTACTTTATAAACTTACAGACGGAGCCTGAAGTCAAGCCAGCTAGCCTTCGAACTGCATTTGCTATGCAAGTGCAAAGTAGATCAACGCTGCTTTAGTCAATCTCCGGGTTTTGTTTATGAATTAAATGATTGATTTACAAGCTTTCTAATTGCCCTCATGGTGGCTCTAGTAACCTCCTTAGATCTACCCCTGTGATTGATTTACTGATTACCACTTGCTTGGCCTAAATCCCTGAACTGAACTGCAAACTGTGACCCGGAATCCAATCAAAGTCTCGTCCCTGGTCCAGCGCACTGTCTGTTTTGTGAACTTCAAATGCAGCGCACTTCCCGAGTGTAGTAGGTGCATTGCATTTCAGTTTCACTAAGTTACAAGTGCGCTGATCAGACAAGGCCTTGTTCCTAAATTTTGGTTTATGTGTTCACTCTTTTTAGCTCTATTTGGGAGTTTTGCTGCCTGCAGTCAGTACACCTCTGTTTGAAACCCCTTTCCTTGCTGTTATTCTGCCTCCATTGTGCAAAGAACTGTAATTTTTTTTATGTGTTTTTGAGTCATTTTCAGTTCTCCTTTACAAAGAAGTAGTGTAATTGTACTGTCGTTTCTTGATTTGAAAGTGTCTCAAGTGTCGTTTTCAGTCATAGAAGAGAATCTGATTGTTCTTGATAGTCAATTACACTGTTACTCTTGTATTTGATCTGAATTAGTAGTTTTTCTAATGTCGAAAACAAGTTTTCAATTCCAAATCGCAAAGTGTTGTCATTGTCCTCATTTTGTTTTGAAAAGAAACTTGTTAGTAATTGTCGCTTTGGAAAATAATTCAGATTTTCACTTAGCTTTATTTTTATCATTCACACATTAAGAAGGCTGAAAACAAATACATGCACGTGCATTTGCATTTAGACTGTTTGTTGGTTTGATTTAGGACAGTGCACATAGTGTGTGCTCTCTGCTCTTTGTTGAAAGAACGCCATCTCTCTTTCCTTAGTAGCTAGGATTTTCATTGCAAAAAGAAGATTAAATGACTGTTTATCATCTTAGATTGCATTTTAGGAATTGTACATCTATAGCACGCGGTGAACCTGAAAGGAAAATTTCTTAAGCAAGATCAACCATAAAATAAATTTAATGAATCTAAAAACGCTTTGGAACCTAACACACAACATCTAAAAGTCTAGGTTAGAGACGTATTCCGGCATCGTAAAGCCTGGTAACTGTTGTTTTCACTATTGGTTGGGTGATTCCTCCACTTTGAGATGATAAGTGTCAGTACGGACTTGTGCTCCCACGTACCATTAAGTATATTTTGGGAGACCACAATAGGCTTTATCCTTTATCCATAGGAAGTCGTGCCTGTCGCCCTGTCGATCGCAATGCACTGAACACAACATTCAGGAAGATTGAATGCCGTACCGTAAAGAGTATTCTGTAGTTTTGGGATTGGTTTGGTAATCCCTCTGTCTAGATTTCTAGAGTAGTCCCTTTCATTCCTTTTAAGACTCCTTAATGGAAAAGGTCCATCTGAGCACTTGTCACTTCAAGCTCATTAAAAATCGAAGGTGACTAGTGTCATCTTTTGTTTTTTCTCGACTCTTAAAAATTGAAAAAACAAGTTGTGTCAAAGCGTCTAAAATTTATTTTAATCGGAATAACGTCACTGTTCCCTCGTTGGTCTTAGAAGTTAGTCTCCCTTCATCGCAAGTTCTTGTAGAATCGCTAGGAAATCTTTTGGATGGACTAGATATGTCTGAACAACTGTCGACATCCAGGAATGTGTCATCCAACGCAGCAGCGGCAGAGCCTCCTGCTGCTACTCCAACGATGTTCGCCGGCATACCATCTGTCTCAGCAAGTTATCAACAACAAGCCAGAGTCCAATCAGGGACTGTTTCAACGACATGGTCAGTTCCTATTTCTTCATCCAGATTATCATCTGGTATTTCTTATGTTGAAACTCAACAAATTGATCCAATGTGTCTTCAAAGGCCAATATACCCTTTAAGTACTGGATTGCCAGCATATGGAGGGCAGTATGCTTTTTCATTGTTCCCTCCCTGAGAACAACCATATGGGAGTTTACAACAAAGTTCAAGTCAAACTGGAATTACATCCAGCGGTTGGGTACTAATACTGCCTCAGCAACCAAGGGTTGTATATTCAATGCAACCAGTCCACCCTGTGTCGAATATTCCCACTATACCTGCTATGGTGACTGCGTCGCAAGTACAAGCGCTACCTATTGTATGTCAACCCCAAGTTTTTCAGGTTGCAATACAACAGCATCTTGTCTCAACGACTCAATCACAACCTCAGGTTAGTGCCTCCTTATCTGGAGCGACTCAGGCTCAAACAAGTACTATGACTCCTCATCTTGGTCAATCATCCAGTATTGGGCAACAGAAAATGGTCCAACAACCATGGCTGATTCATTCTCAACAACCGCCATTCCAACAATCATATCAAGGACCTCAGCAACAAGTCTTTGTAAGTAATGGGCAACCGCATTTCCAAAGCGGTTATCAACAACCATATTATAATGGTTATGCCCATCAACCTTATCAAAGTTACCAGCATCAAATACATTATGCTGGTATGCAAAGACCCATTGCTCAGGCGATTCCATCTAATCCTGTGTATGCTTCGCCTAACCTGAATCAACAGTTGCCCTTTGTAGCAACTCTAGAATTACCAGATGTAAATCGGCTGACGAATGATCCAATTTCTTACGCCCCTTGGTGGCCAGCGATTTCTTATAAACTTCCATCAGATATTCCTAAATTTAATGGAAATCCGGGTGAAGACCCGCTGAATCATGTGATGACTCATTGAATCATGTGATTACTTTTCATCTGTGGTGTTCATCAAACACCCTAAACGATGATTCTATTAGACTTCGCCTTTTTTAGAGAACGTTAACTGGTCCGGCAGCAAAATGGTATATCGAATTACCTAGAGCTTTGTTTGATAACTTTAGTACCCTAGCCACAACCTTTTTAACCCATTTTCAGTTACCCATAAGGTACGAAATGGGAACAGAACTTCTTACCAATTTCAAGCAGACAACGGCCACTCACATATCTGATCATATTCATGAGTGGCGACGTCGTCGCAGAATGGTAAAAACATATGTTCCTAATCAGCAACTAGCTGAATGGTTTATTAAGTCTTTATTACCTTCTATTACGGAAGATGTGGCAAAAGGAGGAGTCGTCACTCAAGAGCAAGTCATTGCTCGTGTGCAATATCTAGACTTGATATATACTCAGTCTCGCATGCTCTATAATAAAATCCCTGATGCTCCTAGACTGGAATTCTTCGTTCCTCCTCCTCCTAAATCAAACAAAGACTCTCATGCCGGCGATGGCGTGATAGGTACGACAAGCACGAAATCGACAAAGGCTACATCTAAGAAAGCCCATAAGATTTCTGATCAAAATGCAAATGAAGAACTTCTCGCCTCGGAGGTAAATGCCGTGTCGATCGACAAGGGCAAACAACTAAAGCAACCAGGGGGCAAGAAGAAAAAGAAAGGGAAGAAGAAGAAACAGGAGGAGCCGTCTCCTAAAAAATCTTCTGTAAACCCTTATGGAAATAGGAAACCAAATCATCCATGCTTTATATGCGATGAGGATCATTGGACATCAGATTGTCCATATAAAGCTGAGCTTAGAAAATTCTTCAAGAATACAAAAACCTCGGCAGTATTAACTAATCCGTTTCCGAATCCAGGAACAAATATGGTTGCTAGTGATAATGCTTCTCGATCCCAAGTACTTATGTTGTCCGTTTCGAAGCACCAAAATGATGCTTTGATATCGACAAGGAATAAAGATTACGGGAATCCACAGCTATCAAACAACAAGGCTAAAGATCAACCTAGTAGTTCGACAACAACTTCGACCAAAGTTGTGCCACCCATCATTCTTGAGCTAACGATAAAGCCGCCAAAGGGAGTAGTACACAAATCGACATTTAATCCTCGTGCCAGAGCAACACAACATTATAATATAGTAGGGGACTTGGCCCAATTGCCGTCCGCTATGTCGACACTTGAGGTACCACAAAATTGCCCCTCCCAAAAGCAAGCTTTATTATCAACAATAGGTGGGATTGACCCAATGGATTCCAATCTTATGGCCTTTGATCATAAAGGATATGACCCTCAGTTACCAGCTCAACTAGCTTTCCTTATTCAAGTGAAAGCCCTCAACAAACCTGTTCACCGAACAATTATTGATGAGGGGGCATCTACATGTATTATGTCGATGAGTTGCTGGAAAAATTTAGGCTCACCACCCTTGTCGAGATCGTCAACGACGTTAAAAGCATTTGATGGACGATCATACACTCCATATGGGATTTTAGGTAACTTGCAAGTTGAACTAGGGGGCAAAACAATAGAAATTGATGTTGAAGTAATCGACGAAAGCCTCGATTACAACATCCTACTGGGAAGGCCCTAGATATATGCCATGGCTGCAGTTGTGTCTACCTACTTCAGGAAGATTGCATTTCCCTTCCAAGGAAGAATTACAATCGTCGACCAACAAACATTTCTCCCCAAAAGTTCACAAGTTACGGGAAGCATCCCAATGATCCATGGAAACAATCATTCGCTTCAAAATATTGGAGTAGGCCTCCTCAAAGACCCTACCTTAATGGGTACTTTTGCCCTACCGCCTCAAAGTAATCTGGCGGAAGTGGCCACAGTGGAAACCTACAATATGAAATCTTCTATATCTAATGGATTCAGAAGATTCCTAAACATTTTGTCAGCATGGATCATCGCCATTTTAGAAATATTGTAGCAATCAATTTTCTTGGCCTGGGGGGCAAACCCAAATCAATGCTCATTGAGTGTTTGGATAAATAGGTCTAAGGAATATGGCACCTCTTCAGATCCTTGGTCGCATGTACATTCTACAGACGAAGGAATCATTCAATCAATGATGATAGGAGAGGCACCATGGGAAGATTACCACCATCACTCCCATCTTCTGGATTACCACAAAGATTATTCCAGCAACCTTAATCATCCTTCAGTTTTTGAGTTTCTATCAAATATTGTAAATACCATGGATTTCGAGGATGGTTCTTATCTCGTGTCGACCTCGTTAAAAAATGAAACAAGGAGTCATGAGGATAGTTCTTTTACTGTGTCAACCTCATTAAAAAATGAAACGACTCCCATTCCAAATCGAGTCTTTGATTACGATATCGTAAAATCAAAGTCGAGTCTTTCGAAGATCTCGAAGGTAAACCTTCATTCCAACCACCGAGATGAATGCAATGAAGCTTGGGGGGCATGCACCTCGATTTGCATTATTATGCTGGGGGCATGCAAACTTATCATGAGCAGTGTTATCGCAGGGTTCAAGCTCATTAAAAAATAAACCTACCACGAGCAGTGATACCGCAGGGTTAAAGCTCGTTAAAAAATAAACCTGCCTCGAGTAGTTTTAATGCGGAATTCAAGCTCGTTAAAAAATAAACATAAGCAATGAGCAAGTGTTTCCCCCAGCGTTTAAGCTCATTAAAAAATGAACCAATTCCTGGTAAATAACCATCATGAATGTATTACTTCAGCCTTTGAAGCCTTGGTCGTGTTCTCATCATCACCTCCACTCTGTATTGGCTGATCATTCACCTCCACTTGATTGTTTACCCCTTTTGAGGAACAGCTGCGAAGAGTGATCTTGTTAACCATCCTTGTGGCACTGCCGTGATTGGAAAATTCCAAGCCTTACCTGGAATCAGTTGCTACCCGAATATATCACTCGTTCCTCAAAAAACGAGTCTCCTTTAAGCTCTTTTCAACTGACTTGTAAAATATGAAAAGATTGCCGAGCCATTGGCCTCTCCAGCTCGTTAAAGTGACCGGAAGTGCTATCCCTCCTTTAGATTTTAATCGTTTTGGATCTGAGAGATTATTACACAAAAAGATCGAGCGCTTGTCTTGTTCGGCTCGTTAAAATTACCGAAAATTCATCCCTTTCGTATTATTTTATACTTTTTCGGAATTATTGGAGTTTCCTTTACGTTTCTTTTCAGACTCTCTAAAATTGAAAAGGACCGATTTATCTTTGTCGTTAAACTCGTTAAAACCTAATAGCGACAAACTTGTCCATAACAGACAAGAATGAATTTCACTATCGCTAGGCTCGTTAAAACATAGCGATGGGTTTGCCCGAAGGGAAAATTATAGAACAAGCATATGTTATCCTCCTCAAGCTTGACAAAAATAAAGAGGTACTGGTCAGCAATGACTGGGGAAAAATTGGGAAGAAAACTTGAAGAAACTTTATTGGTAGTAAGTCACTCTTGAACATGACACTTTCACTCCACATCCGAGTCGGGTTAGGTTGTTCCATTCACTGGTCACATCACCATGGTTCCATCACACCATCCACATTTGGGGTTAATGCTACCAATCCATCATGTTAGTGTCGCCGATATGTTCAAGAGAAGTCGCTCAGAGAATTCACCTGTGTCTCACCCACTATAATACATTTTCGCTCCATTCTTTCATGACTGCCACCCTGAACCGTATATCACCAGATTGTTTTCACCTCCATTAAAATCATTTGCTCCGTTCCGTGTCATTGATGTGGGATTCACTAAGGCCCTCCTATGATAGATCGCTTCTTGTCGACATCAGCTCATTATCCAAGAAGTCGGTCTAGGAACAACCCTTTCAGTACTTTGAAGCTTGAATGCCTCAATGGAAAGTTTCTCACTTCCGGCGACAGGTTTACATCAATGGCCTTCGACCGAAAGATTTTACGTGGTGTTCGACGCCAAGTCCCTTATTCACACCACGTGAATTGTACTGCAGTACCTTGAGGATCATTATCATTATCGGTGATTCCTCTCACGCCTGTTAACAGCTTACATCATTGGTTGGTAATCAGGCGATGTCTTTCCATGTTCGACTCCAGAACATCTCTCACATGGATCGACTTGTACTTTGAGTGAAGATCGAATGAGATTGAAGACCCCGGATCTAGTTTCATCCATCCGGGTTGCGATATATATTCAGGAAAATAAAGACATCAAATGTACATCATTGCTGCACGGATAATCATCCAATCTAAGGGATGATGGCTCTACTAGAATCATCAGTCTACACTCAGACGATTGTTTGTCCTATGTACATGAAAATGAATTTATAAAGTTGAGCATGGGAATGCCCGCCTCAGCTAGATCATGAAAATAAAATGAAGATAATGTATTGTATTGTATCTTATTACAGGTCGCCTCCCAACTCGAAAAAACTTCGGATCCTCATGATAAAGCATTTCACCTGACATCAAAAGATTAACGACCTCATGCTTTAGGGGGCAACTGTTATAGAAATTTTTGGGCATTGCAACCCCAAGCATAAATGTCCATAAACCAAGGGCTCCTAAGTCCCTAAAGGTGTTATTCCAACCCCTAGAAGAACAAGGTCAACTAATTACAGCATCTCCCAGAAGTTCTCCATGAAAAACTACTCAGAACTGGTCAAAAATGGACCATTTCACCTGCTCCATAGGCAAAGTGCGTTGCATCCCACCTCAATACACACAGTAGGTGCGTTGCATGTCAAAAAGCCCTTCTATGGGGTGCGATGGGCGAGAAGGGACAAATGGCAGGGTCAATCCGCAAGGTGGAGAAGCATGGAATCTTCCAGAAACTTCTCCTGTGACACTTGCCTCTCTGAATTCGACCAGGGATCAGTAAGAGATCATAAATCTCCAAGTGGAATCAAGAACTATAAGAGGGAAGACACTAATCAAATCTCAAGCTGACTCACCTCCCTTGCAGACATCTATATATGGATCCCTCATCCCAGAGATCCAGAGGCTGGAATTTTGTATCTTGTAAGGAAGTGTTGTTGGTTTCTTGGTGCAATATCATAGTGTTGGGTGATCTAAGCTTTTCATGAGGTGAAGAAGGGCTTACTTGCTGAGAGGATGATGCTGGGTCAGAACAATCGGTTGTAATTCTCTTGGCTCTTTCTTGATTATCAATAAAGCTATTCAAGTTTTCCTCCATACATTTGTGTGATTGATGTTTTATGCATTTGTGTGGTTAATATACATCTGATCCTATATTGCTTATGATAATAGATCTATGTTCTTGTATAGTGTTATGCTGCTTTGATTCTACAGGTACTCTGTGAAGCTGGGTACACAAGAAAGCAAGTAGCAAAGGACTATCAGAAGGGAGAGGAATCGAGCAAGGAACCAAGCGCAAGACAGAGGTTGGTCTCCTTTATTCTTCTCTCATCTATCTCTCATAAAGGAAAACGAAAGTAGTTTTAGTTTGTTTGTTTCTAAGGTAGCTACCAGCCTTAGTGGGATTAGCAGCTCTGCATAGACACTATTCCCGGTAACACACATGCCCAAAAAATCGTAACTCATTTCAGATGACAGTTGTTGATATGTTACTTTAATGAATTAAATTAAAAGGTAAAAAATGACATAACTACTTTGGAAATGAATCTCCAGCTTTGGTTTGAGTATACTACTAAGAATATTCTATAATATTCTATGGAGGTTATATCTCTACAATCTACCTAATAATTATTGAAAATTGAATTAAAATTTTGGAAGCCCGGATCAAGGCATTGGAATTCGATACAACAAAGGAGATGGGGGGCGGGGGTGGCATGGCCAACCCACCCCATGCATTCACACACGAAACAACTATTACATCATTTCACAATCACATGGAAGACTACTCTCCATTTGAGTGCTCTTAGTTGGGGACCTTGCTCCCGTGTTAAACTAGTAGGACTATAACATCCTCTCGTCATAGGTGAGATAATTCCTATGTGAAATAAGTAGTGTGGGGATCAAAACCAATTGGTATGGTTCAATGTTGTGTGTTTCGACTCTTGTGTGGAGGATGACATATTCCTATGGCCATGATTTGACATGCATGGCAATTCTTGGAGGTGTAGGCCCATGTGATGTCAATCTTCAACACATGTTCTAGGCACTAGGCAATAGTGAGGGGAAAAGAATAAGGATAGTAGCGAAAGATCTCTTTGGGATGATGGTGGAAACTATGGTGATAGCTCGAGCAGGGGAGGATGGTGACAACCATCAACTCATCCTTGCGGCAACATAGGTTCAACACTGGTGGGACAACCAACATTGGGTAACTCATCCTTTGTTCAATTCCTTCTTGTTTGTTAACTTTTTTCATGGTTTAGATTCTATTTGGTGGTTTTTGGTATGTAGTGATTAGAGCACAGTGGGGGTGAGCATTGGTTTTGGTCTCCATGTCTCTATTTGGTTGTTGGAGCTTGTTTGAAGTCCTCTATTCACTTCCCCTCAATCACTCCATCTCACAATAAGGTGAAACCGACTCCCCTAGAAATTCAAGTTTCCTCAGGCTTTATTTTTATTTTAATTTCTATTGTACAATCCCCCTTGTCTCTAGGTTTTCTAGGCGATATTTTTATCTTAGTCCCTAGTAACCTGACGTAGTATGCCTTGATAGAGGATACGTTGTCATTGAGGATAAGATGACAGACCTCTTGAAGTCTTCCTGTAAGATGAAGCCCAAGCTCAAGATGTGGGAGAGATCCTCAAGGTTGTTTGTGAGCTCAAGCCCAAGCTCAAGATGTACCAACCATTTTTCTCTCATCCACTACTCCATAAATTCAAGAGAAAACTCGTCAAGTTGAAGCCTTCACCACTAATGACAACTTGGCCTACTCTAAATCTAAAATACAAGGATAAGTAGCTAATTGGGTTCTTGACCCATGACAGACCAGGGGAAGATGGAGCCAATATTTGAAATCCATTACCCTTCAGTGACAAATGAAGACACTCTTGGGTAGAGTCCTGAAGGAAAAACATGAAGACCACAACGATATAATATCATTCTTGAATGAAATTCAATGTGTTCAAAGTCATATGTGTTCCGATCTTGCTAGTTTGGATGCTTGTCTTGCTCAAATAGAAGGTAATATCCAATTTGGTTTGAAACCTCTAGCACCCGCAAGACTACCCATGATCCATCCCTGGTTACCTTATTGATTGTTGATGTTATATTTAGCCACTCCGTACATGTATTTTACTTTTAGTAGTTCAGTTCTTTACATTTGTCTTGAAATTAATAGTGATAATTGTTAACATTTTGATAAATCTAAACTATAATCCATCATCAACAATATTAGTGGGTTTCCCTCTAGAAAAACCATGACTAAACATATCATAAACAATATTATCTCTATTTTTGTATATAATCATTGTGAAGAAATACAATTCTAAATTAACAAAACAAAAATCCAAAAACTCTATTCCAAAATAGACATAACTATTAACATAATTATATCATCTTAATTAAAAAAACTTTCATTTATATATATCTCTAAGTTGATTTCTTATTTATTTAAAAAAATTACCGAGATTATGCCATCGATTTTTATAACCATATTCTCAAAATTGGTAGATTTTTAAACAATATATTTGAACATTACGTAAATGGTAATTATACCAATACACAATTTCAAATTTGTAATTTGTAAATAATAAATTTAAACATTATTCAAATTTATTTACGTATTCATATCTATTTTTAAATAAAAATGTCGCAGTTCATATTTACATAATTTAGGTTAAAATCCATATAAATTTAATGTTTTAAAATTATATAAATATTATTCAATTATATTTATTTATATATTTGAAACAAAATTTAGATTCAATATTTAATAATAAAATATAATCATATACATTTCCACTAAAAAGAGTAACTGTTTGTCATGTTCCGTAAGGTTAGAAGTCATTTGTAGGCCATAAACCATAGTATGGGCAATGGGGATTGGACATGTTCCATATATAAGTATCATTTATTAAACATAGAAACTTTTAAATACTTCCAATTCATTTTTATATATCTATTTTTTAATATAATTAGTCATTTTTTTTCTCAATTGAAACATTGCACAAGTAAATATTTATAACCACGAATTTAATAAGAGTTGAGAGGGATGAAATTTCTTGAGATGATTTTTTTTTTTAAACTGTAAAATTTGAATGTTTACACCATGAAAGATTCGATCATATATATATATATCGCTCAAGATTTATTTGGGCATAAAATAGTGAGATTACTTAAGTGTATATATTTTTTTTCAATTGCTTAGTTTTTTTTTAACATTTAGCTTCTTTATTTCTTTATACAGTTCATATAAGATTAAGATTTTGTTATTTCATATAAAGATCCAAATATTCTATTTATGGCAGAGAGTGAGAGTGAAATATTTTACTTAGTATAGACATTAAGAGTGAGATTATTGATATTTTATTATACTTTTAATTAAACAAACCAAACAAATATATTCATTTTTGTTATTTCATTATATATAAAGAGATAGTATTAATTCTAAGTTAAACATGAATATACTTACACATCAGTTATACTAAGCTGTAAAATGAGCTTATCGATTTAATTTTCTTTTTTTAATATTTATTAATAACTTTTCTCTTTCTCATATATATATTAAAAATAAATATATTTTAATACTAGATAGCCCATTGCTATGTCAAACGATATATAAGATCCATGCATTACCAAAATTTTTGCATAATTTTTGTCCACTTAGGTTTTTTGTTTTTGAGGGATAACATCTAAGTGCAGCTGGGGTAGGGCTTGAGAGCATAAGATCGATGCATTACCAAAAATTTTGCATAATTTTTGTCCACTTGGTTTTTTTGTTTTTGAGGGATAATGTCTAAGCGCAGCAGTACAGTGATGTGTGGTTTGACAGTAAGTCACATGGCCAGGCAGATTGAAGTTCAAATCTCATTGAGTACAATGACCTGCTGTGGTGGCGGCTAGAGGGGCGGATTCCCCTTTCCCGTGAGTCTGCTCTTGCTAAAATCATAGGAACTTAGTATACCCGACTTACATGTGGTTGGTTATACTCTTGGTGTTATAGTGACAGCTATCAGGTTTGATCCTGAGTCTCCCCTAGATTAAGCAAGTCTGGCACCGATTCACCATGTGATTAAAAGAAAAAACGTCCAAGTGAAGCCCTGGGATAGGGCTTCAGACCCCGAGATGTGAGGTCATCCTAATACTAGGTAATAAAATTTCAGGACAACCAGAGAACCGGTAAATTTCCGACAACGCTTTTCAGTCTAGTTTGCTCGACTTCTAGGCAGGTGGATTTCGTAATGTCTAAATTGTCAAACTATTATTAAATTGAAACATACTCCATTGAAAATTGTGATAAGATCATTTAGTGAGATAGCGGACTTCATGAAACAGAGTTAGAATGTGTCCCAACCTCCGAGGCACTCAAGTGGTGAAGTAGGAAACTATGTTGTGACAGAGATATCAACTCCCAAGGAATGGTTGACATGCAGAAGGTTTTGAGGGATAAAAGCATGGATGTCACTCGTAGAACCTTTGGTACCAAATATTTAGTTGATTTTTTCCTTAATATATACACATATTTTTTAAATGGAAATTTGTTTGTGTGGGTAAATTTAATAATATTTAAAGATTTGGTTGATTTTATTGAAATTTATTTTTATTAACATTTTATTTATCAATAAAATATACGAACAACACAACTTGTGTCTGTATATATATGAAAGGAAAGGAAGAACTATCTTATGTTTTTAAAATTAACGTGTTATATAAGTAATGTTTTAATTATATTAATATAATTCGTTTCATAAAACTAGTTTATATATTTAAAATTTATAACTAAATTAAAGGTGGAAAAAATTTATTATAATTTAGTTGTTATATTAATAATGAGATAGTTATTATTGGTTGTTATATACGAAAGTAGATTGATTATTACTGTTATTTAAGAAAAGTTATATAATGTGTATTTGATTACTCAGTTTTAGATATTAACGTGTTTGAAAAACTTTTAACAAACATAAACAATTTAAAAGTATATTCCAAATCTAATATATAAATTTATAATATATTTCTATTAACTTTTTTTTATTGAAATTATAAATTATTTTAATTTTAATTTTTAAATAATAAATTTACAAATTTGAATTAGATTATAGAAACAAAATAACCTATTATATAAAAATATAAAAACAAAATATATATATATAAAATTATAATTTAAAAAATATATTAATATTTTGTTTTTTCCATACTTTGAATGCTTATAATTTCTTTATTTCTGTTAGGTCAGTTGCTGTTGACCTGTTTGGATGGACTGGCGGGCATGCACTTCTGAACACTTAATAGCATTGTCAATTGAAAGTGCTCCTAAAATAAATTGTTTAGATATCCTAAAAATTAATTTTCTATATAAGAATGAAAATTACAGAGTTGTATTTGAAAGCTTTATTTTTATAAGGTCATCCACTTAAAGTTAAGTTTCATCTGCGTGGTCGTGTATAGATTTTAATGGAATTAAACTTGTTCGACTCGATTTAAGTTTTATCTACGTGGTCGTGTATGGCTTTTAATGGGATTAAACTTGTTCGACTTTATTTCAAAGTACTTGTTGATGTGGCGAACATCATAGGCCAGCCAACACTGATTTTGTTGTCAAAAGTTTTTGTGATTTTTTTGGCAGTATTTTCCTCTGCTCCGACCATGATTGTGTATCGAGCCTTTTATGATTTTTATATTTAGATTATACAATTTCAAAGAACATCTAGGAGGATGACCACCATGATACTTTCTATCAAGTATTTTTGACCTTGTATCGAGAATTTGTTAATGAGTTAAAATAATTTTTTTGTGCAGATGTATTTTGGACATGTAGTCTACGAGTAAAAAATATATCTATACAAAAAAGAAAAGGAGTGACATTGCCACTGCTTTGTTCTTTATTAATCATTTCTTATAAAACAAGATGCATATTCGAATAGTTTATTTATTTCTCTTCTCTAATATTTCTTAAAGGAAAACATCATTTTTTATTGCTAGTTATAGTTTGGTGCTTCTAATTTTTAAACTATTTTCACCACCATTTTAGTTATCAATATATAAAACATAGCTTTGCATCTTAATTGATATACTCCCTCAAAATAATATTTGTTTACCATGCAAGATTATCTTCCTTATCCCTTAGTGTAACATGGATTCAATGAATATTTTTTCTACATAGGTTTTCATGAAACCTCATTACCACCATATAGGCCCAAACATTAATCACTCATTACCACCATATAGGCCCAAACATTAATCACTTAAGTAAACATGGTGCCACAAACTATTGTTGCTCAATCAACTAGTTAGTTTCAAATATACATACCTCGATCATGAAGCAATTAAATAATATCTTTTGAAAATCTCGACATTTTTTTTACATCCCACACAAAGGGTTTACTCCTAATATCAATCATTCTCCACTCTACACCCTCTAAGATATCCAATTATCAATTATAGGAAATCTATACAAATGCTCTCCAATTAATTGAACATAATTTAATTGAGTTTCTTGGGTTTATTATCCAATCTATTATGGATCTAAGTTTTATACACTTTTGAACTAGAATCTTTTTCCACCAACCTTTAGTGGTTAGAACCTGCTCTAATATTTTTGCCACTAGTGATTGATAGAAATAGTTTTTATAGGTCCCATCATTATTCCTCCTTTGTCTCTACGATATTGATTTTTTTTACCAATGTAATGCCCTCATTATATTTTTACATATATGTATAAATGCAAAGCACTTGCTTATAATCTTTTCCATAACTCCTATTGGAATATAAGTCAAGGAATGAAATAATACTTGAATTGCTACTAACTTTATCGTATTCATCCTTCCTTCTATCAAAAACCAATAAAGACACTACTCATATTTTTAAGATTCAAAATCTGCTAGTATCCATGACCAATCCCTCTTCCATATCCATTCGGACATGAAAAAAGGTCATGTACTTATACCCTTCTTGGAACACAACATGTTGAAAGGAAAATGTGTAACAACTAATTCTCCAAGAAATCATATTCTATGAAACAATAATATTGAATTTTGATTTCCATTATTGTATCTATATTATATATCTTTAGAATTTCTTGCATTTTTTTTATTCTCTTATAGCTCCATTATTAAATAAGAGCATACCATTTATCAAATAATGTTATTATTCCAATCTTGAATCTGTGCATAGATTTCATTCTTTTAGATTCCGACATAGCTTTGTTTAATCGTTGAACAACTATTATAACAAAAAAATAAGAGAGACAACATCCTTGTCTTAGTCCACTTGTGGGTGTTTAAGTATAGATGTTGTTCCATTTATAATGATTGTAAAATTAAATGAGGTTAAGCATCTCGTTATCCACTTTTTTCAGGAGAGAATTCAATCTACATACAAAAGAATCAATAACATTTATAATCAACTTGTTCTATCATAATCCTTTGACAAATTGAGTTTCATGACCATGGCTGGAATTTTATTTCTTTATATCAAATATGATCCTTCTTGAGCCACTTTAATAGCATCATATATATACCTCCCACCTAAAAACATAAATTTCTCTTGATATATAACTTATAAAAATATTTACTTTACCATTATAGTTATTGTCTTTGTCATTATTTAATAGATATAGTTGCATAAGGATATTAGACTAAAGTCATGTAAGGAATTTAGTTTAACTTTGTGGAATAAGTCCTAAACATGTAGAATTGAAAAATCCTAACAAGTACCCTATTCTTCATACCTATTCTATTACTTTGATCCAATATTGTTTCAATACTATGTAAAATATAGTAAATAATTGTACTAGCCATCCATTTCGCCTGAAACTTTTGTCTCTTCTAAAAGACGGTAAGACTACTTTCAACTCTTCCCTTGAGACCTCTTCCATTAGCATTTCGTTTTTATCCTCTATCACAAATTGTGGAAAAAGATAGTTTCCTTCAAAAAAATTATTGTAGATGTTTTTTTTTACCTTTGTGTATATAGGTTTGAAAAAGGAGACCCATAGATAAACTAATTCATTAAATTTTCTTGCTTTCGAATTTTTGGTATTCCCATTTCCCATATAGACTTTAATCTATATTCTTTTCAAATTTGTGAAAAAGATTTGTATTTCCATATCCTTTCTCAAGCTAGATTTCCCTATCATTAATTCTTCACTCTACTTCTCTCCATTCTAGCATTTTTTTCCCTATTTTCTAAACTTCTTACCCTATTTTTTTATTCCTCATGAAAAGTACTATGTACACTATTTGTTCATAAATTTTAACTAACTTTACATCTACTTCTTTTATTTTTTGTCTATATTTTTTTTAATTTGGAGGATGACCATTGTACAACTATTGTTTTCACCTTCTTCAAAGCTTATGCAAATTGATGAATTGTTAAGTTGCTTTAATTCTCTTCATAACCCTTCATCTTCTCCCATAATCTAGAATTACTTCTCCTTTGGCTAGTTGGGATTAAATTTGGATGGGATAGTTGGATTTAAGTCTTAATTCTTGATTTGACGTAAGATTGGAAAAGGATCTAAACCCATTTTATGCCCTTGATCTCACATAGTCTACTTAACTTATTAAAGTTTATTCTACACTTAATTTGTGAAGACTCTTTGAAACCCCATCCTCACTTGATATATTATTCCTCCATCTATTGTTATATTTGTAGGTTGTACATCAACCTACTCCACCTCTTCTATCTTGTATTTGAGGAATTCTACGAGTCTATCAATTCTTGTGGATGCCCCACACACTTCATATATATTAAAGGTAAAATTTGAGTCTCCCACAATAATCATTCTTTCGTTTCTTAGGCATTCCATTGAAAATAGCTCCTTCTATAAGGATTTACTTTCATCATTTACCCCTAATAGTTGATCATTATGATCATTTATCATCTATCTTAAAAGAAAAAATAAGCCTAGATACTTTGTACAAGAAATGGAAAATTCACTATTAATATATTACTTTTGTACCATGTTATAATGGGTTATAATACACACTAAATTACCTATAGCATTTACAGATCTGATTTTTCCATTCCTTCATAATTTTCTCCAAACTACCTATCAAATTATAACCCTAACGAATGGTTTCTTGTAATTGAATCACATCTAGTCTCTCTAATTCCATTATTCATGCCAGAGATAGTGTTTTAGGGACTACCCAACCCTCTAATGTTTATGGATAAGATCATTATGGTTTATTTATGGTATGGGCATCGCCTACTCTTGGGACGCATTTTATGGATTCTTTTTTCTCTTGTTGAGTCTCTTTTAGGGATTTTCTCACGCTATATAAATATTTCCTCCTTCCACTTCTTAAGGGTAATTCCCCTCCTATTTGTAGGCCCAAAAACCCTTAAATTTCCTCCTCCTCCTTTGCCTTCATCACCGTTTATATTTCTTATGTTATATCTATATTTTAATCATATGATTGATTACTCCTCTGAAATCGAATTTGATATGTTCATGGTAGTATTATAAAATATTCTAACTTGTTAAACTTCCTGATGGGATTGTTAAGAGATGTTTTTCTTTCCTTGACATATATTGAAGAATACCCTCTCCCTACCAATATCTATGAATTCCCTCTTCCCTTCATAATATTAAAGGATTTCTACTTTACTCCTTAAGGGCTGGTCATTCATCACTATCCTTGAATTTGAAAATAACCTTTCCTTTATAAGTTGGAATATTTGGATTGATGAGAAGGTGAATTACTAGTTGGATTATCATAATCTAATATAATAACATCATTTTGGTGTGATTTTGGCTTAGTCCCTTTATCCTTATGTATTTGTCTAGAAGTATTCCAAGATATCATATTCTAGCTTAATGGAAATATCTATTCCTGTTGCTTATAAACTTTATTATTATAGGATCTTTATCACCCTTCATATTCCTTATGTTATATCTATATTTTTATCAGATGATTAAATACTTCTCTGAAATCAAATTTGATATGTTCATGGTAGTATTATAAAATATTTTGACTTGGTAAAGTTCCTAACGGGATCGTTAAGATAATTTTTTCTTTCCTTGACACATATTGAAGAATACCCTTCTCCCTACCAATATCTCTGCATTCCCTCTTCCCCTTCATAATACTAAAGGATTTCTACTTTACTCCTTAAGGGCTAGTCATTCATCAGTATCCTTGAATTTGAAAATAACCTTTCCTTTATAAGTTGGAATATTTTGATTGATGAGAATGTGAATTACTAGTTGGATTATCATAGTCTAATATAATAACATCATTTTGGAGTGAATCTGGCTTAGTCCCTTTATCCTTGTGTCTTTGTATATAAGTATTCCAAGATATCTTCATCTAGCTTAATGGAAATATCCATTCTTCTTGCTTCTAAACTTGTCTATTATATGATCTTTGAAAGAAATTGGGACTACAATACTCTATTCATTTTTTTTATCCTCCTTTTCATATAGGAATGAATTCCTTTTATCATTTAAGACTTCAATACTCCACTCAAGATTCCTTTTCCAAATGTTTCAAATATAAGACTTTTGATAGTGTTCAAAAACAAGTTCATAAGCATAGTAGTAGTCACACCTAAGATGAATTTTTATGTAATATGTTGTTTGCACATGAACTAACTACCCCACTCAATTCTATATAGTCTAAAAACCATTCCTTAAGATCTAGTTCCACCAATATCGCTACTATAAAAAGAGTGATATAATTAAATGTTTCATGAATCTATCTCCAATTCTCCTTAGTATCATTTCACTCCATATTCCAATAGGTAGACATGATAGCTTGAACCAAACTAATTATTTTGTAAATGTTACTAATCTTGGATCAAATCAAACTAATCAATTATATTGGGATAATAACATCAAATCCCTAGTACCATCAACCCTTTGAAACCTTCTCTAGATCCTGTTTAGATATGAAATAGAACCCCAATGATCCCATTTCCAACAAATAAAACTTGAAAAAAAACCCGAAAAAAAAGGCCCTAACCTCTTTGGACTCAGTCATTCAAGGATCTCTTAGAAACATGCCCACCAAAGTATTTTCTAGGTAAGGTTTTGCCACCATATTCCATAATTTACTCAAACCTCACATCTTGCCAAACCACTAGTATCACCTCACCTTGCTTCTTCTTCACATGCTATTGTACTTTCTCTTCCTTCCTTTTTCTTGATCCATATTTTTATCTAACCTCCATTATCTCCTTATCTCTTCCCATTCCATGATTCTCTCTATTAAATTAAAGGCTTTAAATTCAAACTATGAGCTTATTTTCTATTTCATCCTAGTTTTGATTGATCATTTTTGACCCAACCAAATCTAACTCAACTTCCAAGTGTACATATCCACTACCTACTTTGATTTGATAGACACTAAATGTTGTACTATGAACATTATCCTCTCCCTTTCCTCCTAACATCCAACATGTATTTTTTACTAGGTGTTTGGATCCTCACATCACAAATTTATTGAGTAAGCTTGACATAACTAGTAATTTAATACCACCATGTGAACACTGAAAATGATGTATGTGTGTGTTAATTCTTCAAGTGCACAGGGACAATAAAGGCCTAGTGAGGCATGTATGGTGTCATCAGGTAAGTAAGGTAAGTATGCTACTACTTGTTTGGATTTTAATTATTTAAAATAATAATAATACAATGCACTTGGGGTTACAAATTCCTAGGAGCGCCATGGTGGAAATGAACCAAAGAGTGGGGAAATTAGATGAGTTCAAGAAACAATATTTTATTATTATTTTCCAAATGTTATTATTCCAAATCTTCGTATCCTTTTGTATTTTTTGTCTCATATTTTATTTCCCAATGTTCATGGGAGGGTACATGTTCTCCATGCAGGTGTTGTGTGTTGGAAATGTTGAGAGGGGGTGAATCAATGTTTCACTTCAATTAGATAATTTTAATTTCCAAATAATTCAAATCAAAATTATAATTAGTTCAAAAATAAATCCACATCACATCATTAAATGAAACCATTAAAAAATTCATAACATCAAGACAATACACAAAGATTTTTAAGTGGAAACTCTTTCAAGAGAAAAGCTACCGAACGCTTGTTAATATTTTTCTTCAATAATTTACTTCAATTAAGAAGCTCCAACTTCCAATTTTTCATCTCCAATTGAGGGAGGATCCAACTCCTTATTTTACAATATCCAACCTAAAATATACTCCAACGCCCTAGTTTACTAGCTCTAACTAGAAGGCCTCTCTAACGCCCTGGATTTATCAACTCCCACTGAAAGGACGCTGCAATTCCATGTGTAGGTTCCAACCTAACCTAGAACCAAACCTGTTACCATGAAGTATTAGGCTTCAACATGGAGTCTCCACTCTCCTAGAGTGACATCCATCGGGGCTCAAACATGTTCTAACAAAGTGGGCTCAATTTCCATGATCCGACTCCATTATCAACAATGACCTGATATATTTAATAACTTTATTTCTCAATATAAATACTTTTAAAAGGACCTTGAATTAACACCTAGCCATGACATTAATAAATAAATTCTCTCAAAATATCTTCTTACATTATGATGCCTAATGTCTTTACGAACTGAACTTTCATGAATTTAAAAAAATATAGAAGCAAATTTATGTCATGCAATCCTCTCAAATGTATAACTATTCTCACATTGAATCAGATTGATCAAATTGAGCTATGTTGTAGTCAATGCATCTGTGCACGGGGAAATAATTACATGTAACTTGCATACAATACGTTTAGTGTATGTATCCCTGTAGAAGACAACACATAGAGTTCAATGCATAACAATTGCAAACCACATAATATGCATCCCAAAATAAATGTGTAGCACCATCGACTTGTGCATCATATATTATTGCAAATGATGTATATCAACGTAGGGTTTCTATTTTTGTAGACTGATATATAATTCACACTGAAGAAAGGCACAAATCTTGGCATTGTAAAACTAACAATAGCATGAGTCTGCCTCTTGCTACAATTCGATAATATTGTTTTCTTGGTGATTTTTCTTATTGTGAATTAACCAATTCAACATGCCATAGTCCATGCAAAATGTACCACTTGAAATGCTCATCTGAACAACTTCTAGAATGCGTCCAATAATCTCAGGATAAGCGTGTGAATGCTTCACAAAAAATTTAATTTCGATCCGAAAACCCCACATAAATTCATATCTCAGATTGATACAAATTTAGTACATAAAAGAATGCATCATAGTTCCATAGGACCGAAATATTTTCAAATGCTACCTTTGCGAATGGTCTTAAAAAATGACACAAAAAGGGTCGAAACTCAACTTTAAATGAACAGTGATAACAAGATGTGCCTTCATGATAAGGGATATGTCAGAGATTTGTTGTCTTGAAGGATCAAGAAACCTGGACTAGATCAAACACTAATAGTGCTACAAATGCTTCAAGCAAGCCTCATAATTCTCTTCAACAAGAGGGTAAAAAATCTCATTGATGAACCTCGGGCTTCCTTCACAGAAAAATCTGGAAACTCCAATGAAACCCTTACCCAGGAATAAATAACCATAATCCCAATTTTTTTCAAAAAGAATGACCTCCCATGTAGATGTTCAAGAATACATAGGGTCACAGCTTCTTCAGATCAGAGATGTGATATTTTCTTGACGATCATTTGAGGAAGAATGCTCATGTATATATAATATAGGATAGGGTTCTTTGAGGGCTGATTTCATCAATAAGGGAGGAAATTTTAATTTAAAATTTAAATCGTGGAGTGAAATTTGAGCCAAATTTTCCCTCTTATTTTGGACCATACAGGATTTGAATTTTTCTTTCCCTCCAAGAATTAGACCAAGATAAATTTTAAAATAACACTTGAATTGATAATTTAATTTTATCCTCGATAAAATCATCTTCCTTTTTTAGCCAATATAATGTTGCAACATCATCACATTTTTGGGGATTTTGACCACATGAAGGGACTTTGACTTTCTGACGAGCATATCTTTTGACCTATGAGGAATCTCATGACGAGCCATATACCATTAGAATCAGTATGAAGAGGCTCATAATTTGGAGATGCTCATGGAGGAAAAACCATTGATCATCATCCTCAACACTTTCAACAAGTGCGAGGCTTCTAGGGATTTCCAGGGTTACTTTTCCTTTGGAGATTCCAAGTGATGAAAATAATACAAATAATAAGAGAATTCAAGGGTCGAAATTGGAATCAATGACAACACTATACAATGCACTTGGGATTAAAACACTACAATGAAAATACCTTCTAGTGGAGCTTAGTATTATAAAATTGACGAAATTTGTAAAAAAAAACATCTCTTTGTGGTAGCAGATGTTTTGGTGGTGACTATAATGGAACTTTGTCACAACTGAAAAAAATTGGCCACCAAAATGTTTTAGCGTATATTGGGAAAATAATATCAGTGCACTAAATATATAAAATCATCAAGGCTGCATACATAACTAAAAGCACTGAGGTGTTGAATGCAAAGAACACCAGTGCATGAAATGTGTACTACCCCGGTGCATATATATTAAAAAACGACTAGAGGCATTCTTTTTAAGAATGATGATAGGGCATGAAAAAAAATATTGTAGACCCGGTGCTTTTATTTAAAGTCATAGAGCTGATGCATATGATTTGTATAAAAGCATTGATGCACTACTGATATAAAAGAGTCAGTGTTGTTAATTTTAATAATGCACCGTGGTTGAAAATAATATTTTGTAGCACCAAGGTGTTAGTTCTATGAAAGCACTGGTGCTTTAAGAATTACGATGCACTAGGGCGTTAACTACAAACAATACCGATTCTTAAAGAATTAAAAGCCCTAGTGCCGTCATTGTTAGAAAAGGAACCAGTCATTTTAAAAATATGTTGTAACAATGATTTTCTATAACACAACACACCGATGCATCTTTATGTTATTGATGCAGTGGTTTATTGTATGATATTTTCTCTTTTTTGGAAACATCAACTCGTCACAGTGCACTTATTGTGATTTTTAAAATCCATTATTCATTGAAAAATCGACATATATCTTATAACAATATTCATATAAATTGAAATTTGATTACTGAAGTTGTATATTATGTTTGGATTAATTTGTTATATTATCATATTTCACATCTCTTCATTATAATATTTAATCATCCATATATTTAATGAGTGGTGTAACATTTCACAACAACATTGGATAACACAATAGAATAAATTAAAATGTATTTTATTATATATGAATAAGAGGTTCATTGTCATAAAAAAATGGCTTTTAAGTGGTAATCCCTTGTCTTTCAATGGGGACACAATGCCTATTACATTAAGCAAAATGTCTGATTTTCACAAACAATTATTTCAAAAAATAGAACAACTTGCATTGACATCCAAATAGATCATCATTCTTTGCTAGAAATGCAGTTAGTGCTCAAGCTACTTTCATGACTGGGGTTATTTGGATGAAAGTTTTGTTGATTGTATTGATTGTTTTCTTCTTCTTGACCTCATTTCATCTACGAACATAAAAATAAAGTGTAATGAGTGTATCTACATTGGTGACAATAATGAAAATTGAAATAAATAATATACATCAATGTAAATTGAATAGAAATGTACCATAAAAAAGGTGACTCATGAGCTGTACACATGGTTTCAAAAACAAATATCAAGTCTTGTTGTAACAACTCTTCTATTGGCGTAGTTACATATTTTGTGTCCTGCATGTTTTATACCCAATTATAAATCAGAAATTTGATATAAATGATATTTTTGTTCTATTAATTATAAAATGAGAGAAGTAAAACAACACATATATTTACAAATTCCACAATTAAATTTTATTATTCGAACATATACTCACAACCCATATTTAACCCAATGTCAATCAATTTTTCTGATGGCTCTTCTTTTTATGTTAGCACCCATTTGAAAACATTCAAGGATTGTTGTTGTAAAACGACTTAAAATATATAAAAATGAAATCTTGGGTTGTTATAAGTAAATATTAAAAATTACTCACAAACATTGATATCAACCCTTTTCTTCCTTTTCCTTCTTTTTTTGGTGTTGAATGAGCTCCATTTTATTTTCTTTTCTGCAAGAAAATACTTGAAAATTAATATTTAATGCTATATTATTTGTTTATATGTACAAATTCAATCATGATTACATAAATTTAAAGCACGTTGTTGTTGAGATGACTCCTCTTGTGATGCAATTATGTTCTTTGACCATCACCTTGTACACTTTTTCGGACATTCCTACTGGCATGTTTCACATATCAGCTCGTTGATCCTTTGGGATTTTCATAATCTTCCTGAAAAAGTAATAAACTATTTTTAGTATTGATATATGAAAGATAAATATAACGAAATTAATATTAATGTATGGTTTGTAGTAATATATACATATAATTCTATAAAATCATTTTAATTAGGAATATTACCTTTTTAATGATTCCTTTTTGTTGTTGTATGTTATTGCTTTTGCAAGTCTCGCAGGTCTCATTGACCATTACTCTGGAAATGCTTTCTGTAGTTTAGATATAATTTGGTTCTTGGAATCATTTGATTGATTTTTGTATTGTGAGTGGAATGTTTGTATATACATTCGTTCCCCTATATCCCTCGTAGATTTGTAAAAAAATCCCCCCCTTTCATTAACCTCCAGCACTACTTCACATGAACTAACGACCAATTCATCGTCATTTACATGCTCCATAATTTTTATCTTCTTATAAATACATTGATATTTTCCTTCATAGTTGCTCCTTGTAGAACATTAAACATATATGAATCAATAGATTGTTTGCAACATGTTATCTAATATTCTTAAGTATATTATTAATGGAAAACCAATTCATATTGAATAGTATTCGTTTCATGCACTTGATTTATCCTTATGCAATTTTTCTATTAGGATTTTATGCTCTTTTGCACTTAGATTAGAAATAATATTATTGACCTTCTTCATTTTATGGCTTTGCATGACACATACTAACTAATACATATTAGTTAAAATTACATATATTTCAAACATATTAATTTTGTAAAGAATTTACAAAGAACTTCCCTTCTCTGTTTTTTTGGATGTGCTACCATTGTGTTGATCAGTATTTTTGTTACGTGACAACTTATCAATCATTTTTTATCAATAGAAAACCTGTACCATTCAATACAAAATCCATTAAATATTTGTATGCTTAAATCAAATTATTTTAAGCCGAAAAGAGCTCTCATAGCCGATGCGTTTATTTGAATAAATTCCACTGGTGTTTTTAACCTACTAAACACACCAGACGTTTAATTGTTCAGCACCGACAGTGAAAATGAATTTTTAAAATAATTTTAAATTATGATAATACGATTTGTAATGATAAAATAATCAAAATTACTTAACGATGTCATTTAGCAGAGCCACATTGATGCATTATATTACACTGGGAGCACCAATAAACATAATGAACAGGGTCGACGGAGTTATATTACACTGGTGCGTTGTATTACGATAGGCACATAAATGCATTATATTACATAGGGCGCAACGCCAAATATACGTAGTTTAAAAAAAAAATGGACATGGCCGACACAGTGTGGATATGATTCAATAAGTGATATTCCTAATTTACATTCAAACACCCTATATATAGTAAGTACACAAACCAATTAAATCTAAAATGCCTAAAATGAAAAAATCTAATTGTGAAGTGTTAAAGGGAGTTAAACCCTTAGTTGAATTTTTGTAGTCACATAAGCAAGAAGAAGTAAGGGGTTAAGGCAAGTATTGATTTTTTTTTAATTAAATCTAAATAGGAACAGAGATCATAAAAATCTTTACTAGTAAAGTTAAAGGTAAAAATTTTATTATACAGGGTTTTTAATTTTTTTCTTCGAATTTTGAATAAATATAAGATAAATCATAATGATTTTTAACAGTAAAACCAACAATAAAGTTTAAATTTTTGCTATGCCAGGTTTTGATTTTATCACCAGACCTTTCAAATTTTGATCTTTCTGTGGTTCCAAAATATTTTTCTTCTTCGCAGTGCTCCCAATATGTCTCTCTTGCAAATGACCTCTCTTTTAATTAAACCCTAATAGAATTTGTAAAAAACGTATTTGTAAAATCAACAATAAAATTTAAAATATTTACTATGCATGGTATTCAGTGAATCACCTTACCTTTCAACTTTTGATCTTTAGAATAGTTTTGTTTCTCCAAAGTATTTTGTTGTTGCACAATGCTCTTGGTATGTCTCTCTTGCAAATCACGCCCTTGAAATTTTGGGAAAATAATGAAATAGTGAATAAATTTTTACTATTTAAAATACTTTATAAAATTAGATTTCGAAAAATCAATTTCCGCTTATTTTTCCATTTTAAAAAATAAGAAAAGAAAAAAATCGCACTTTTCTTTTCACTTACTCTCAGCATGGGTGTGTTTGATAGTAAATAACACTGACGTGTTTAAAAGTAAAGGGAATCAGAATTGTTAGGGTGCCAAATTTGATCAACACATCGACATGATAGAATTTTTATTTTTATTTTTTTCGAAATCCTGAAACTATCCGTTTAATATTTTAATGCAACTTTGCAGTTTGTATTTAAATGCATCGGTGTTGTAATTGTTATAAGAGCAACAACATGGTAGAATTCGTTTTTTATTTTCAAAATCCTAGAAACATGTACGGACTAGTGTTGTTTTATTTAAATGCATCGGTTTTGCTTTTTACAAGAGCATTGATATGATATTTTTTTTTTTGAAATGCCAAAAACCGGTGCACATATTATTTGAACGCCACAATGCGGTTATGATTTAAACACATTCGTGTAATTGATCTTGATAAGAGCACTTGTAGGGTTTAAAATCTATCTGAAATTTTATTTTGACATAAAATGACATGTTTATCTCAAATTATCCTTTAGGATTCATCCACATAAATTAGAGTAGTTCATAGTATACTTTTTTTGCTTAAAGTCGCCTTATTCTTGAAAAACGGTTTGAAAAGTATATTGAAATTCCGATTGTGGTTATTTGGTTCTCGAAATTATTTTTAAATATATACCAAAAAAAATATTTCTGATTTTGCTCAAATGCAGGGAGAAAATCTGATAATATCAAATGGCTAATTCTTCAAATTCCAACTCGTTGCATATTTCTGATCAAATACTTCACGGAGTTCTCCCTTTCAATCTCGAATAAGTTCAGATTTTATTTATATTTCGATTATCAAATTGTTTTTTTTTTTAATCCATGTCAATTTGAATAAAAATATATCCAAATTTGCAGGATCTTGATTCAGAATTGAGTTGATATGTAGAAAATATTCCTCCATTTATAAAACCTCGGAAGTTCTTATCAGAAGCAGCATATTGCATGAATTTGGTAGATGAAAATGGACAACTGTGTCACCCTTGGAATTGGAACATGGCATCTTCCAACCGTAATCCTGGATCAACGATGCTAATAATTGTTTGGTATAATTTAATTTCAACAAACCAATTGCATTGGCATGCTTACTAATATCATTGATATTGTACTAATGTTCAACATTTTTTGAAATTAGGATTTTAATGATGATAAGTGACCCACCTACCATCTTCTAGTGCACCCCACTATAACATCAAATCGAGAGAAGGTTTCATTAAGAGCAAGACTCGGAGAGGAATCGTACAAATAATTGTTAAATCAACCACCTATTGAATTCGCACTATGTCCAGATCCAACAATTAGGAATGACTATAGCAATAATAATTCTTCATCACAAGTTGGCGATGGAGGCAATAAAATAGAGTTTGGTATGGATGATTACCTATGGGATAATACTAGCAAGGAGGAAATTTTTTTAAATTCATTCCAAATGATGAGATAGGGGAATATGCTCATATCACTGATACCTTATTTGAAATCCTGAAATCTACTTCCACCACCACTCTCTTTGGACTTGGCGGAAATTCAAAGTCTACTCAGCTGGGGGCAATGATGTTGTTGTAGAACTTAAAATCAAATTTTGGCATTTCGAATGCATGCTTCTTAGTAATATTTAGGTAATTCACCCCGTGATCAATCAACTAGTCCCTTATACTTTGAGAAATATTATCACATAGTCAACATTAAAATTGGTCGATTTTACAAAAATTAAATATTGACATTGTATAGTTATATTCCCTAGCAACTACAAGTATTAAAAGATAAGGTTCTTCTGAGTGATAATTTCTTTACGGGTAGTTGTGAAGAGGCAAAGTTGTTGTTGAAAATGTTGAGTGTTGTGTACATATCATATCATGCATGTCCAAATGATTGTATTATATATAGAGGAGAATATGTAGACAAAGATATATGTCCAAAATATGGGCATGACAGGTACCGTAAATAAAAAAAATGGGTAAATCACATGGTAATACTTATAAGATATTGAGGCACATGCCTATAATCCCAAGAATATAGGGATGACATGCCCCACACAGAAGTGTGTTGGGAGTTATGAAAATCTTAAAAGATTCAACAACCATGAATCATAGAGAGAATACATGGCCTAAAAATATTCAAGGATTAAGTATGAAGTATACAACACATCATAGCCATGGATGGTATCAAACCATATTGCTTCCAAACACCAACTATTATATTTTGCCTACAATAGTGATTAATAAAAATACCCCCCCACGGTTATTCGTGAAGAATGAACAGCTTATGTTGGATCTCATAGTCCCTGGTAGAAGACAAATGAAGAGTATGGATGTCTACTTAAAACCATTGATAAGTGAATTGAAGGAATTATGGGAAGGGATACATGTGTACGATGTATCAAGATCCATCACAATAGAGAGGAGTTTTATGTTGTATGGCATATGTGCTTACACCATACATGATTATTGAGGCTTAGGAGTTTGCTACGATAAATTACATTTTTATTGATTTTTTTTATATAAATGACAATATTGTTTTGCATATTAATTTAATTTGCTACAATTTTTCTAATATTCATGGTCACTAACGACATGTTGGCCTATATACATGAATAATTTCGCAGGTCGTGTAACAAAAGGGTATCATTGTTGTAAATGTTGTGGGCCTTCTCTCAAGTCTAGTTGGTCCAACCACCTACAAAATTTAGTGTATGAATGCTCCAGGGTATTCCTCCTAGAAGAACACCCTTATAGAAGACCAACATCCACTTTCAATGGTAAACCAGAGAGAACCCAAAGGACTGTAATAATGACACCAGTTGAATGACTTAGAGAATTTGAGAGAGAGAAGGAAAAGTAGTTTGTAGAAATGTTCAATTAAAATGGGGATCCTATGTTTGATGATCTAAAAAATTTTGAAACCTATGTTGAGAAATTTCCCTATGGGATGAAAAGAAAATTTGTTTTTTATGAGCTCCCATATTGGGAGCATCTTAAGATTGTGCACTTACTATATCCCATGCATATATTTAAAAGAATTTCATATTCTTTATGGAGGCACATATCATCGAGAGAAAATAATAGATCGGATGTTAAGAGAGATCTTATTTCTTGAAAAACTAAAAGGAAACATTGGCTAAGATAAGAAACTAGAGGATAGATTGGTACCTCTTGGTCTTTCAAAGAAGGTGATGTCCAATGGATTTTAAAGAAACATGATCTTTCTTTGGCAAAGGAAGTTATAATGAATGTGATGTTGCCTTGTTTATATGGGTATTCACTACGACACCACTTCACTATGGAAGAACGTTTGTTGGGTTTGAAATCACATGACCATTTGAACCTTCTAAGAGTACGTATGTCAAAAACATGATTTTATTATTATTTTTATTTTTATTCAATGGGATATTTTATAATTAATTTTTTTATAATGTATTATTTACTTTGCAACATCATTATCCTTTTCTCATGCATGGGTGTGTGGACCATGACTTCCCCCAAGACCTATGATGTGCCATATATAAATTATCATCATTTGTACGTTGGATAACATCAAAGGAGATTCATATGGCTAGCATTCCACAGTGGCATCAATAGATAGTTGATATTGTTTATATGTTTGAGAAGGAACTACTAATGAGTTTCATGGACTTGTAGGTTCATCTTCTAATCTTCCTAGTAGATGAAGTTCAATTAGTACGAGTGTTTTGTTGTCATTGGATGTTCTTCTTAGAGATGTACATGAGTAAATTAAAAGGTTTGGTTTGACAATTGGAAAAGCATGAGGGGTGTATGGAAGAGGGGTATATATTGTATGAGCCTTTATTTTATTCCAGGGAGTAAATCAAGAAGATCCAAAGCACACCACGTGTGGTAATTTGGGATGATGAAAGGGACGAAGACAAAAGAGAAGGGGAGCTTCTCCAAACGAATGGAAATATGTGCATGACAAAGAGTAAGTGGCTTATCATTTTTCAAATTTCTACACAGTAGCTATTCAAATTTAACTTCATATTAATGCATATTTTGATCTCATACATGCCATATATGTTGGTTTGATTTCATTAGTGAATTTATAAATTGAAGCGATCAACAAATTCATTCCTTATAATATGGAAGTGACACAACCATGGGTTGCATTATACGAGTAGAAGAGGAGGAAATGGGATAGTGAGGAAAAAAAATCAAACAATTAAATGGTATAATTGTGCCTTGTCCTAATCATTTAAAAGAAAAAAATCCAATGACATGCCCTAACAGTTGGGCTGTTGATCAAGTCAGACTGAGATATGGTGCATTTGGTCATTACTCACGTGTTGAAGAGGATTTGATAAAAATAAGGATTGGGTTCAACAACTTGTTAATAATAAATTTCTATACATTTTTAACTTCATATTGCACCTTTGAATTATAACATCTATATTTTATATTCTTAATTATGTTTGGGTTATTAGACACATGACACTGTGATTTTTTCACTTTTTTATAGGTAAATTTGTTTCCATATATGTTGGAATATGGGCATCATTTTCAAATGGAGGATGTCAATGATGGATGCATGACACAAGACTGTGGAGTGGAAGTCAAGTTCGACCAATCCAGTCGTGCTAGCCACTGTGATCAAAACCTAATATAGGGGATGTTAGGTTATGTTGGAAAGATACAAGAGATCATTCAAGTGGAATTCTCTTCATTCCAATGTGTTAGTTTTTAGGTGCAAGTGGTGTGACACCTTTGATTAGAATAATGTAAAGGAGGATCGTGATAGTGGGTTGATATCTATCATCTCTAGAAAGATGTGGCATAAAGCTAGGGAGACCTATGTTTTCATAAAACACTACAACTAGGTTTTTTTTACCCATATGTGTTAGATAGAGATTGGTGGTTCATATTAAGACACGACCCTAGATCAAAATATATTTTTGGGAACAACAATGTTTTCATGCCAAGCGAGGAAGACAACCAGGGTGATGACAAAAGAGAGTGATATGTATTTGTGTTATTTCATAATTTATACTATTGTTGTATGTTTTTGTTCTCTTTATTTTTCTAATTATATTGTTTTTTATTTTTTTTGCTGAAGCAAGAGTCGATCCTTCTATTTCATTAAATCAAAATTAAAATTACAGCATGTACAAAACCTAACCTCCTCATGGACCCAGGAAAACCAAGGGCTATCTTTCTCAGAAATGACCCTACCCTTTACACCGTACTAAACTATTCTCTCTTAAAATTTCTTGGGTTGAACAATATGAATCAAAAACCTAAAGGGAAACTCCGTTGACTCCCCAAGTCTTTGCCACGTCAAACCATACAAAACAACACAAAACAACACGTTCAACATTGACCATCGATTTCTAAGGCTAAATCGAATGGCGCGGAGAAGTATCGCATAGCTGAACTGTCTGAACTTTAATGCCCGATGGAGGGTGGTTTTCATAACCCCTCCCGTGCCACGTGTCGGGAGATTAGTGGGATCGCTCCCAAAATCCCAAAACCATTTACCATTCGGGAACCGAGCAATCACTTGGAAACCAGTTGGCGTTTGGTTTTCTGAACCATGAGAGGAAAATAGGGGAAAAGCCTCCGCCGGATAATTCCAACTGTCCTTCTCGCACCAACACATCTTGGAACTAGCAATAGAGACTACCACAAACTGAGAAAGGAATCTTATCCTATGAAACGAAAGAGAAGGGGGAATGATCCATTTACACCCGGGTGTAGAGTGATCACTCAGAGCTTGCCCTTCGTTAAGGTACCAACCATAGTACTGAGATTGAACTAGCTTAGAAATCATCATTCCGTTCCTTTCACTCTGGCCCAATATTTAAAAATTTTTCTGTCCTCTGCCGCTTGTTCCTCGTAGAGCGCTTTTAATCTATCCTAAGGCATCTCCTACCATTTCATTTCAGTTATGCATTCTATGTTAAATACTCCTTGGTTTGCTAAAGTATCCGCTAGTTTATTGGCTTCTCATCGAACATGACTGAAACTAACAGTTTGGATACTCAAAGATGATTTTGAATTCTTTGGTACACTTGAATTAGTCTCCAGTGTTTTGAAACCTTCTCTGGCGTTTCTCCGAAGCTGATTCTCTTAACTGCATTTATGGAGATCTCTAAGTTTGCTTCTATAATGACATTGGAGCTATGATTTTGAATCAGTAGCTCAAGACAATGTTCCAAAGCCATTAATTTGGCCATATTGTTGGTAGCTTTACCTAAATGGGAGTGAAAAATAAAGATTATGTTTCCTTCTTTATCTATTAACACCCCTCCATAACCAGCTGTTCTAGGATTGCATTTAGATGCCCCATCAATATTGCATTTCAGATAACCCTTCGGTGGAGGATGCCAGAACTTGTTTTCCATTTCCAAATGTTTTCCTTGTTTGCTTAGTACATTGGGAATGATCTCTTGCATTCTCAGTTGCCTGAGTATGCTAGTTTCCTTGTCTGTAGGAGGGTTCTTGGGATAACTGTGAACAGTGGTACTAACTGTCTCCTTGATCTGCTTCAAGATCAGATTGAATAGGCGAAAAGGAATAGTTTTTTCATCCTTGAAAATTATTTTATTCCTTTCTTTCCAAACATTCCAGATAATGAAGCTTGGTGTAAAGGCCCATGCTAGATTAAGGAGCTCATTCTTCGAAAAGTTTCTTCTCCACTTCTTCAAGGTGTTAATGATACTTGTTTTATCTATGTCTCACTGCTGAAAAATGGTTGCAAAAGAATCCCACAACCAAGTTGTGTAGGTGCAACTGTTTAGGATATGCTCCATAGTCTCCTCTTGGTCTTCACATAGCTGACACCTAGAGGGCCATAAAACCCCTCTTTTCCTGATATTGTCCCAAGTTAAAATTTTCTTGTGGTGAACTAACCACATGAAAAGCTTGATTTTCATCCACCCTTGGTGGCTTCAAAGTTGTTGCTAGGATTTGTCCAGAACACCGGAATCAAGTTTCAGGATAATTCTTTTTGCTTCTTTAAGATTAAAGGTTCCTTCATTATTGAGGCCCCATCTTAACTGATCCTGCCCCTCTGTTACTAAGATTTTCCTTTTTTTTTAACCTACTCATAATTGCTTCTTCTTTTATTTTTGTGGCACCGTCATCTCTGCACTCTATGCTTTTCCAGTTTCTCCACTTTCCAAAGTTATGAGGAAGATTCCAGAAATCTTTGACTTTGGTTAATCCTTGGGAGTCTGTTTCCTGCTTGAAGCTCAAAAAGTCTTCTTCTAACAGTGTTGGTTCTTGTTTCCATTTGTCTTCCCAGAAGAGAGCTAGATCTCCTACTCCGATTTCCCAGAAATTGTTGTTTTGAACTAGATTTCTATTTTCCCAGGCTTTGTTCCAGGTATAATAGCCCTTTATGTTTCCAGATATTCTTATGAGATCATTAGTTTGCCACAAGCTTGCATATTTGTCTTTCCAAATCTTAGCCCATTGAGCTTCAGGTTCTTTAACCCATCTCCACCAGAGTTTGGCTCCTAAAACTTTGCTCAGAGTTTCTTGATCATCTAAGCCCAAACCCCCGTACCTCTTGGGTTTACAGATTTTCTCCCAGGACACAAGGGCCCATTTCTTCCTTGTTTCCTCTTTGCCCCAAAGGAAGTCTCTCTGAATGTTCTTGAACTGCTGTAGGACACCTTTGGGAGTAGGGAGGGCTGATAAAAAGAAAATAGGGATAGATTGAAGAACAACCTTTGTCAGAATCAACCTACCAGCAAGGTTCAGAGATCTGATAGTCCATTTTTTGACTTTATCTTGCATCTTGTTGAGCACTGGTTCCCATATACTTTTGTGCAAAGGCTTGTCTGTGAGGGGAATCCCCAAATATTTTGAGGGGAGGGAATCCCTTTGAAAGCCCAGAATCCTAGAGATGTTCCTCTGAATTGCAATATTAGTATTTAAGATTTTTTTTTTTTGATTTGGAGAGATTAACTTCCATACTTGTGGCCAAGGCAAAGTCATTCAGGATTTGTTTATATGCTAAGGCTTCTTTGACAGTGGGAATGCCTTGCAGCATCGTGTCGTCCACAAATTGTTGGTGAGTCATTGTCTGACCATTCTCCGTTAATTGAAGTCCCTTAATCTTTCCCAAGGCTTTGGCCTGATTAATGGACCTGCCCAGTCCTTCCATCATGATGATAAATAGAAAGGGAGAGAGAGGGTCTCCCTGTCTGAGACCTCTAGAAGGAGTGAAGATCTCGGAGGGAGAGCCATTTACTAAAATGGAAAAGCTGGACGAAGTTACCAGAGCCATAATCCATTTGAACCAGTTGTGGTCTAATCCAAAAGCAGTAAGGACCTTCTTGATATATATCCAGTTCACCTTGTCATACGCCTTGGCAATATCTAATTGTGTGATCATACCCGTCTGCTTCTTGTTGGTTAGCGAGTGAGCTACCCCGTGGGCTTGAATAATATTATTTAAGATTTGTCTGCCTTCCACATAACCAGATTGTACCCCTGAAATTAGAGAAGGAAGCAGAGGTTTGAGTCCGCTAGCCAAAACCTTGGATATGATCTTGTAGACCACATTGCATAAAGAAATGGGACTGTACTTGTTGGCAGTCAGGGCTAAATCTTGTTTGGGGATCAGGGAGATGAAGGAGGTACTGAGGGCTTTCAGAATAGTCTTGTTTCTTCTAGAGTCCTCCACAACGTTCGGAATGTCCTGTTTGACAATGTTCCAGCAAGCCTTAAAAAAGTCTACATTGAAACCATCAGATCCTGGAGCTTTGCCATTTGCATGTCTTTAATAACCTCACTGACTTCCCCTTCAGTGACAGGTTTATTCAGGTTAAAATTTTCCTCTCTTGAAACCAGCTTGGGGATATTTTTTGTAATTTCTTTGATACGTTGCTCTCTATTAGGAATGTTTTCCTTTGTGATGCTTCTGAAATGTTGTATCAACAAAGCTTCGATATTCTTATGAGAGGTCTGAAGCACCCCATTCTCATTTAATATCAAAGAGATTCTATTGTGAGCTCTATTGGCCATGGTGGATTTGTGGAAAAGTTTTGTATTACGTTCACCTTCTTTGAGCCATTGAATTCTAGATTTTTGTCTTCAAAAGACTTCTTCCTGTTTACATAGGTTCTCCCATTCTTGATGGTGTTTATCAGCTTGCTCATTTTTGACTTTATCAAAACCATCAGAGGTTAGTGCTTGATTAAGTTCCTATAGTTTGGATTCCACTAATTTTTTGTTCATAAAAATGTTTCCAAAATCCTTCTTGTTCCATTCTTTGAGTTTGAGTTTTATCTACTGAAGTCTTTTATGGAGGAGGAACATTTTAGTGCCCTGGATTTGTAAATATTCAGCCCACCATTTTTCAATGTTGTTGATGAAATCTAGATGGGAGAGCCAGATATTTTCAAACCTGAATGGTCTATTTTTGGGAGAATCAATCCCCTTGATTTCTAATTGAATCGGCCAGTGGTCAGAGCCTCCAAAGGGGAGAACTCTAGCTGTTATTTCATTATTTGTGAGCATAAGCTCCTTTGAGATCAAAAATTTGTCTAACTTGGAGGCAACCTAAGCCTCACCTCCTCTTTTATTATTCCAAGTAAAAAGGCCATTCTGCGTTTCTGAGTCTACCAGTTTCAGATCTTCAGAGAAGGAGTGAAATGTTTCTGAATCTTTACTTAGCAATCTGGTACCTCCTTTTTTTCCGAAAGCGATTTAATCATGTTAAAATCTCCTCCTATGACCCAAGGTATTTCTTCATGTCTGCTTCTAAGATCTACCAGGGAGTTTAGGAATCTAAGTTTCTCATCTATTCTTTGAGGACCATAAACATTTGTGACCAGAAAGGTATCCTCAACCCCTACTGGTTGAATAATTACTGATAAATAATTTCTTGATGCCTCCGCATCTAATATGCTGACTTTTTGGGGATTCCAGAGAGTGAGAATGCCTCCCGCTGTGTTCTCTGCTTTAACTTCAAGAAACTCAAATCTATTTAGCCATTTGCTATGGATTTGTTTTAATTTCTGAATGGAGCATTTTGTTTCCTGAATGAAGATTATATCTGGTGTTGCTATTTTCATTCTATTACTTAACATTCTTTGTTTTCTTTTACTGCCTAGACCTCTGATATTCCAAGATATGAACTTCATAATTAAAGATTTGTAAAGGAGTAACTGGTTAGATCTTTCATCTTACCTGAATCTATCATTAGCTTTCCACACTCCATTAAGAGCTCATTTTGATTTTTCCTGCCCCTCTTCTTTCCTGGATTTCTGGTCGCTAATCCTGGAGTTGATTTCATAGTTTTCACACCTCTGTGCTCCTGCTTGTGAATGTTTTTACCTTTCTCCAACTCTTTTCCTGTGTTTTCCATAAAAACAACTGCTGTATTCTGTTACATTCTTCTTGGGGCAGTGAATCTATTCCTCCTTTGGTTCCCTGCCTTAAGAATCCTTCCAAATCCAGGTTTTCCTTGTCAAGAATTTCCTGAAGTTCATGATCTTCCAGATCTATTTCACTATGGGTCATTTCCTGGTCTGTTTCCATTTTTGTTTCACTCATTGACCTTTCTTTTTGATAGCCCATATCTTGAGTTTGTGTGTTATTTTCTTCTCGCTCTTTCTCATTGGGACCTACTTCTTGAGATTGATTTTCCTTTGCGTTTTCTTCCTTCTCTTCCAACACTTAGAACTTGTTTTAATTGACCTTCTACGCTTCGTTATGTGTTGCTTTAACCCCTTTTTTCCTCCTTTTCCTCTACTAGTCACCCTCTGAAAATTTTCTGAGTCCTTCCTTGTATTGGGTTTCGCTTTGTTATCTTCTTTGCTGAGGGGGCAGTCTCTTAACAGATGACCATGCTCATGGCATCTGCGGCATCTGAATGGGATATGCTCATAGTCCACTGTCTGCACCCACTCCTCATCAAAAACTTCCAAAATGACTTCATCCAGAAGAGCTCCTGATAGATCCATTTCCACACAGATCCTTGCAAAGGAGGTGTATTTCCCTCTTCTTGTAGCTTCAGAAACTTTGACAAAACGCCCTAGTTTATTGCCAATGGCCGCTAGTGATTCTGTTTGCCAATAATCCAGAGGTAGAGAATAGAGCCTTACCCAAACTGGAACTAAAGTGAAAGTCTCCCGCTCTGGGATGAAGTTCATCCTCCAAGGCCTCATATAGAGACCTGTTGCTGCATAAAAGTATGGTCCTCCTTCGAATATTCTGTCTTTATCTTCGATGTTTGAGAATACCACTGTAAAGAAACCCTTTGACCCAAGATGCAGGTCAATGCTTCCTTTGGGTTTCTAGTGATACTTGATCCACATCTGTAAAGCTTTTTCAGTGGGCCATAGTCCCATGAATTTACAGATAATGGCATAGGTCCCCATGTGTTCCCTGTGCGCCTGCAGAGTAGGATCATTTAATATTACTCTGGGAATGATTTTTGCTTTTGGTTTGTAGGGTCCCTTCTGCTTTTTGTCTCTTGAACCCAGATTTTTGTCTTCTTCCTCCTTGTCTTTTGTGCCATTGTTTTCCTTGGTCCTGGTCCCATCTGTCTCCTTTTCATTATCCCTATTTCTTTCCTATGCTAAACCTTTGCTATTCTCCACCGTTGTTTTTCCTTTTCTAGTTACAGCATCATTGTAGGAGGGAGTCGAGCTCCCTCCTCTGCCGCCCTCCATTGGAAACAATCTCTACAACCTGCGCAAACCATAGCAGCTCGCAGCTCGCTCCGTCATCAATTACATTGTTTTTTATTAGTCTTGTTTACATTTTATATAATTTGTAAGACTAAGAAACGTTTTAACATGATTTTTTGCAGTGGAAACATTTTTACACTTAAAACTAATTGTTTCCAATTGTGTAAAATATCTATAATACTAAATATTCAAGGTCACAATCCTTCTCATATAGAAAAGTGAGAAGAATATAACCAAAGTGAGAAAATAGTGAATTTAGAAATACTATTGAAGATTTATTCTAGATTTAGATACTTATTGGTTTATTAATCAGTTCACTTGTTTTTTGTTCTTTTTTAGTTCAAAATCGATATAAATCATGTAGTGATAATTCTATGAGGACATTAACAATGAAATAGTTGTGTATTAATATGTAATATCAAATTCTTGCAATGCGAGGTAAAGTGATTATCTCATGCTAAGTATGTGGAGAAAAAAATTGTAATTCTAAGCACGAGTTGTCAATTTATAACTATATTTTATTAATATCAATCCAAATATAATCATATTATATCCTTTCTCAAATGGCATTGTGAGTACAATCTAAAATAACTCACAAAGTGATAGAAAATAGAGAAGGAAAATCATATATGTGTTTGTTGAGGGCCCTGAAATCGGGTCAACAACAAGGGGGATACCCACCCGGTCGGGAACCTGGTTGGCGGCTCCGTGCCCATTTGGTGTAGTGGGTCCGACTGGGGATAACGGGACCAGCTTCCCGTTCTAAGGGGGTGTGTGTGTGTAGATTTTGGTGATGTGTGTGTGTAGCATATGATAATGAAAATATGGAATTATTTCTAAGCTAATCTAATTCTAAACTCTGAGACTGAATTTTATACTACTTTAATCTATCAAAATCAACACATCTAATCTACGCTAACCCGGGATAGAACTTTTTCCATTATGCGATCTAGAAAGGTTTCACACAATAACTGGTAATGAAGATTATTCAGCTATTATGAGAATATAAATCAATTAAGATGAACCATCCTGCATAAAAATTTAAGCAAAACGGTTGTGAACAGCATATCGCATAATCAGTTATTCATGTATTAAGCATAAATTAATGACTCCACCATACAAAAGTGCCAAATGGTAGTCCACTCATTCATAGGTTAACATATAAACAACATCAGCTATATATTACTCTAAGAATGCAAGCAGAAATTCATCAAGAGATAAAAGTACCATTTATCACTGATTTTATACTCACAGACCTTAAGCAATAACGATCTATTTCTACTCACTTCTAATGCCTACTAAGAGTACAGAAGTGCAACATTAGTAGCAGGTATTAAAATGCAAACATAAATAAATCTTGATCCGTCCATTCATCAAAAACCCCCTCCGAGGGTGCAAAAGTGCATGTTCTGAGGACAAGTTTTTTGACAAATTTCCGGAACCTTCTCCAATGCAACGAGAAGGGTTATATACTACTAACCGCCTAATTTTAATTACACAAATTTAGGGAACGGCTTCAAATGACCGCCCTTTTACTAAAACAAATTTATTTCTAAAAACTGAATCTAATTTCTAACCATTTCTGTATCTGCTCCTTAGTGTTGTAAGCGATGCGATGTTCGCCATGAAAGAGTTGGCTGCTTGTCCTTTCCTTTTGTTCAAGCTTGAAGATTAGAAATAACAAGAGCTGGCACCTCTTTCTGACAAACTAGAAGATATTTTTGAAAGTGTTCTTCTGGAGGAGTGTCTTCACGGCGTGTATACTTAGTACAACTCAGATTTCTTTCAAACTGATTGTGCTGTTGCTATTTCGGTTTCCGGTCGTGCGAATGACTCAATGAGCTGGGGATTTTGTTGCCTGAACAATTTTCTCAATTGAAACTTGTTTCCATTCTTTGTTCCAGGCTTTTCTGAGACGTCTTTCCCCTTAAGCGTTTTTCTTTTTGCTTTACCCAATTTGGGACTCAGGATCTTTCATAAACGCTTTGCTTTTGTGCGCCTTTGACTCTGAGTCCTGGATAGCCTATTTCCATCAGCATTTGTTGAGTGATACTCTGGAATCCGCGGCCCTGCTGTATGCGGTATCCATCTGCGAAGTCATCTCCTCTCTGTTCTTCTAGCTCTGGCGCTTTTCCTTAGATGTTTCCTGCATATAGATTTATATCAGTAGCTGACTTATAGTTCACGTAAATGAAAAGAGACAGAAGAAAAGATTGACATGAAAGCATTAAGTTCTAATGAATGAATAATCATGTCACCCATTATGACTTGACTCTTCGAAAAACGCAACATAATCATCTTTGGATAAACAGGCGTACAATCATTAATTTCCCGTAAGGTGCGCGCCTAATTTTGGGCTCACAGATCATGCCGAGGAATGCCTGCGACGAATGGCTTCTCTGATTTGCATCGTAGCATCGAAGATTGCGATGTGAATAGGTGGCATCGCAGCAATTGATAGTCTCATTTGTCGCACAACATAGATCGCAGGTCGCAGCTTTGCATGGTCACAGATCGCATATCGCAATATCACAAGGTCGCAAGTTTTTCGCTTTGTCACTCTGTGCTGCTTTATGCGACATTGCGACGAGCGACGTCGCATATCGGACGTCGGCAATTCTTTAGGTTTTCCCTTTTTGAGCGCTTTTAATGCACGCGATGTGATGAGTTCTTGCGTCGCTCCTCCTCAGTGTATTTATGCGCTTTGGGAAAGCGCTCCTTTTTCCTTTGCGATGCGATATAGCTCTTAGGGAGTTAATACAAAAGATTTTTCAAACAAAAATATTTTTTGGATTTTTTGGTTAAGGGTCCCCCTTTGCTTGATGTTATTACTAATATCAAACAAAGAGGGGGGTTGTTGGTGACCACAACAATGGCGATTCACTGTGAAGAACCAGTTATATCTGCATTTCTATTGACTGTTCACTTCCGAAACAACAAAATTTTTATATGTCTAAATTTTGTTATGGACAGATAGAGTAGATTACCCCTCACCTTGTCAACGATATTTTGTCTCAACCCTTTTCATATCCCAATTGCTTGCTTCCTCAGGTTTTTTTTTCTTGCATTCGCACCAGACATTACTTGGTCTTGATTAAAGATAAAATAAGGTCTTCTCTGCGTACTGGCTTAAAAGTATGCTAATTTGTCGTAGGTAGAGCCTCTGCTGCCCGCAAGCGTCCATAGCCTCGACAAGGTTACCATGTTATCCAGCAATGATCCTTTTTCCTGCTTGAGGTTACTCGCAACATTCCAGAGAAAAATCCTTTTTGACACACTTTTCCTTTTTTAATTCTCTAAAGAACAATGTCTTGGTTTGGTGGCCAAATTATGACACAGTCATTCACTTGATTTACACCTTTGCTGAACAAGCCGGCTCGTGATGAGACCTCTTGTCTTTTGATTGCAACAATCTTAAGTCGTTGCCCTGTTTTGATAGACAGTATTGGCAAAGTCAGCAAGTTATAATATCTGTGATCATGATAAGCCGGCTCGTGATGAGACCTCTTATTCTTTGAGATATAGTGTTTTGCTTGGATTGTTTCTCTGAATGCTGTAATTTCCTTTTAGCAGGGAGGAAGTCATTGTTTTTCCTTAAGAAAGCTCTGGACGACAATAATAGAGTTTTTGAAAACAACAGCTTTGCAGAGAATGCTTATTTTATTATTGATGATACCTTTCGTGGTGCTGATACAAAACAATTCTTTTACCAAAGGTTGCTTTTGTCAAAGTTTTTTTTAGAGGTTGAAACGAGTATCGTAATCAAAGTGAAGTTAACTCTATTTGTCAATAATAAAATTCAGATTTTCAAAAAATTTTGCTATTTGTACAAGCGAAATCAAAATCTGATAGAGAATTGGCGTGCTCTTTCATGAATCCTTTTTAAATGATCAATTACAACGGGTTTTATTCATAAAAAGAGAAAAACAAAACAAAATAAAAACTAAAAACTAAATCTATCCTACAAAAAATAGAAGATTTCTCTTCTATGGAAAGTATAATTTAAGAATCAGTCCATTGACAGGTAAAGAATCTCTCCTTCCTGCCAGATCCTGCAACACGAATGTAGACGGGCTTACGACTTCTACAATCTGAAAAGGGCCAAGCCACAGCTTTTGAAATTTCGTATGTTTGCCCTTTTCTTCATGAGCCTTATCCCATTTCAAAACTAAATCACCCATCTGAAAGTTTTTCCTGGTTATGATGCTTGAGTCAAAAGACGATTTTATTAGCGCTTGGTGATGAGCATGGGTTTTCCTAGCTTGTTCTCTTTGTTCTTCTAGTTTGATTATTTCCATTTGTCTTAATTGTAAAGAGGAAGTAGGTACTTCATCGATATATTGCACTAAAGACAAAGAGGGAATGACTAGGTGAGTCAGAAGAACCACTTCTCTCCCATAAACTAAATTAAAGGGAGAAGTGCCGATTGAAGCTTTCTTCGTGATTCTATCAGCCCATAAAGCATTTACCAGCGCTTTGTGCCAATTCTTTTGGTTTTGGTCAACTGTTATTTTGATAATTCTAATTAGGTTCTTGTTTGTTGATTCAGCCAATCCATTACCTTGCGGATAGTAGTTGGCAGAATATTTCAGTTTGAACCCTCTTTTAAGCGCAAACTCAGTCATAGTATTTCCAGAAAAATATGAAGCGTTATCAAACATTAATGCTGTTGGAAATCCAAACCTAGTGATGATAAATTGATCTATGAATTCAATAATATTTTTAGAATGAACTGTTTTGAGAGGAACTGCTTCTACCCATTTGGTAAAATAATCAGTTTCTGTAAGGATATACTTATGCTGCTTAGAAGAGTGAGGAACGATCTCACCTATTATGTCCAAGCCCCATTGACTGAATGGTTGGTCGATGATGACTGGTTGTAGCGGCATAGATGGTTTCCTTTGTTTTCCTGCAGCAGTATGGCAGACTTGGCATTTCCTTACGTGATTGTATGAGTCTTTGAATAGCGTGGGCCAATAATATCCTGCACGCAAGATTTTATGTGCAGTCGCATCTCCGGCATAGTGTCCACCCGCTGGTCCATCGTGGAGTTCCTGCAAAACCTTTTCGGCTTTAGTTTTCTCAAGACACCTAAGAAGCACAGAATCGTAATTTCTTTTAAACAAGACATCATTTATGAGCTGGTATTGTTTAGCTTTTAATCTCAGAGCTCTTTTCTTGGTATGATCCAGACGTGATGGAGCATACCCGTTCTTAAGAAAATAAATGGTGTCAGCATATGATGATTCTGCATCGTTTAGGCTTACCTCGTACGCTTGTACCTCTTCAGATGAGTTCTCCGAGATTTGCGATGCTCCGGCTAACATCTTGTAGAATCCTTGACCTCTTACGATGTTTGATGGTTTGATCTCGAGATCATATTCTTGTAAAGCGGTAATCCAATTAGCTCTCTTTTCTCCCACGTCTTTCCGCACCAAAAGGTTTCTTACCGCCGGAAACGGTACTACGACTTTAGTGTGGGCTTTAAGCAAGAAAGGTCTGAAATATTTGATCACTTTGAAAACAGCATATGCTTGTTTCTCTACATCTGAGTAATTAATTTCAGCACATTGTAAGTTCGAGCTAAAGAATGCGATTGGAGCTTCCGCTTTCTCTTGATTTACTTGGGTCAAAATCGCGACATAGGATTTCTCTGAGGCAAAAGTGTACAAGATAAAAGATTCCGAAAAATTTGGGGTGGCCAAAGATGGAGCATTGATGATAGCTTGTTTGATTAAGTTGAATGCTTCGTGCTCATCTAGACCCCATTTGAAATTTGAATTCTTTTTTATCATATTTTGTAAGGGAGAAATAATACGTGAAAAATCCGGGACAAATATTTTGACAAAATTGATCTGTCCAAGGAAGGATTGCATGGCTTTCTTGTTATGAGGTATGGATATTTTGGAAATTTCCTTGATTTTGTCGGGTTCTATGTGAATACCAGATTTCGACACTATGAATCCGAGCAATTTCCCTTCGCTTAATGCAAAGAAAGATTTCTTTGGGTTGAGCGAAATCCCATACCTCAAGCATCTTTGAAAGATTTGCTTCAAATATTTGAGACGGTTGTTTCGTTTTTTGGAGTACAGTGTTATATCATCCAGGTAAATCACTACTGATTTATTGACTAACCCTTTAAACGCGATGTCCATGGCTCTCTGAAAGGTAGCTCCGGCATTGATCAGACCAAATGGCATCTTTCGATATGCATAAGTGCCCCATTTGGTTCAGAACGTAGTCTTTAACTGATCATCGGGATGCACCAGTACTTGATTGTATCCTGAAAATCCATCCAGGAATGACATTAATTCTGAGCCTGCTACTGCCTGTAGTATTTGCTCCATAGGTGGGAGGGGAAAGTTATCTTTCTGATAGGCTTTGTTGAGATTTCGGAAATTGATACAGATTCTAATGTCTCCATTTTTCTTCCTAACGGGCACCATATTGGATACCCATTTAGAATGCCTTACGGGGAAAATTATTCTGGCTCTCAACAACTTATTAAGCTGAGTTTTTATCTGATTTTCTAGGTTAGGGTGTATTTTTCTGAGCTTCTGCTGGACAGGTTTTTCATTGTCAATCATAGGGATAACATGTTGAATGATAGAAGTGTTGTATGTTTTTAGCTCATCGTAATTCCACGCAAAAACGTTTTTTTATTGTCTCAAAAGACGGATATATGCTGATTTTTCTTCAGGGGCTAGGCCGTGACCTAGGTTAACGTTTTGTGGCTTCTGATCGGTCCCTAGGTTTACTAATTCATAGTTCAGGGTAGAAATGCAAAGTTTAGCATTGGCAGACCTTTTAAACCGACTTTTCAAATCATATAAATCTTCTAACTTGACCACCGATTTCAGTATAGCATTGTCAGAGCCATTTTGTTGTATTTGGTGATCATGGTGGTCTTCGTCGATTATCTGATTTGAGTAGGATCCTTCAGAAGTAAGGAAATTTACGATGTCAGGATCGTTGTTGAACACTCTCCAATTGGTGATATTGTTAGGGATGGATGGTCTAAAGATTAATTCTATTGAAAACCTATTAGGACTAAAATCTTCGGAAGGGATAAGTCTAGAGGCTACGTTAGCTAACAGGTCTGTGCTCGCGTTTTGAATTCTTGGAATTGACGAGATCTTGAATGCTACGAAATGTGCAGTGAGATCTTGAACTAATGATTGATAATGCTTTAAATGACTTGACAGGCAATGTATGGTGTTACGTACCTGTTTTACGACGATCTCCGAATCTCCAAAGACTTGAAGATACTTAACGTTCAATCCGATTGCTTTGTATAGGCCTTGAACCAAGGCTTCGTACTCCGCTGTGTTGTTCGTGCAATCGAACTCAAGTCTGCATGTGAGCATAATCTTGTTCCCGGCTGGGTTAATCAGAACGCATCTTGCTCTTGCTCCCTCATTGGATTTAGATCCGTCAAAATATAATTTCCAAAATAAAGATGTATTTACAGAATTATCTAAAAAACTAAAACATTTTGAGTCATCAGTTTGGGAGAAATTTTCAACTTGGGATAAAACTGAATTCTCTAAGTATGGTGAAATATGAGCATTGAAATTACCTAGGAAAGAATCTATTGCGTAATTGCCTACAATGCTGCTATTGTACGTTATGGCCTCATTTTCTCCTTCCAATTCTGTCACTATGTATTTTTGGTGCAACTCTCGTTCAACCTTTATCTGATTTGGTTTACCATTGTATGGTAACCACATGTGCGACCAAACAGTTGAAAAATATCCGTGGAGTTTTTCCGACCAATCCCTGCTAAGAATCAAACCATAGAACTCAGGGATATCAGCTACTAGAATGTCGATAACCTGACACACTTTTGGGTTAGACGACAATCTTATGGTCACCTGATTAAGTTCACCAATCACTTCGACTTGGGATCGATCAAGTTGAACTATACGTACTGCGGATTTTTGAGGTTGCACATTCAATTTGACACATATTGACCTGGGTAAAATATTCGTTGAAGCACCAGAATCGACCAAGCAATTGTGCACGTTTTTGTTGAAGATTTCATATGTGAGAAGAAAAGGAGGAGTATGAGATCTTGATCTTCCTCCAATCAAGGCGATGTCATTTGGATCAATTTTATTGATCGTGTTGGTTGGAGGCCTTCCCAGATTGTGGGAAGCTACAACTGTAGGTAAAGATGTAGTAGGCACAACATGTAATTCTTTCATCATTATTTTCTACTGGTGTTTCAATTTACTCAATTCATACAGAGTGATATTAGCCCTAGTCTTCTTCATGTCATCAATGATGTTATACTCCATTTCATCCGACACTATTAGTGTTCTTGATGGAGGCGTTTGATCAGATTGGACTGGGCTAAACTGGGTCGCTTTAGTAGTTGTCTTTTTTGTTGCGACCTTTTCTTTTAATGAAGGGCTTGCGCCATTTTGTTTTGGGGTAGTTAGGGGAGGATCAAGTTGATTTTTGCTTCTCGTACTAACAGGAAATGCTTCTTGATCCTCTTCTTGTGGGAGGATGAAGTCCCACATTCCTTGTAGTTCTACGACCTCTTCCTCGTCGGTCTGCCCTTCAGTGGTATTCTCTTCTTCTTCGTCTTCTTCAGATTCAACGTTTTAGACAACACTAGGTGGTCTTACTGTTGTTGGGAAAAGTATCCAATACGGAATGACCCTATCCCACTCTAAGGGTGATAGTACCTCAGCAACAATCAAAGCAAAGCTATCTAAGATTTCTTCTTCATGAAAGTAAAATAGGGGAGAAAGAGATCCACTAACCGATGTCTTTCGCTAATGGTTGATCCAATCTTCTCTCCTTGCTGCTTGCTCCCAGCTCCTTGCTCTTTCACTGGCCCAGCTACACCAAGATCCTGCAAAATCGCAAGAGAGGGAAACTACAAGAAGCATACATTCATAATTGATTCAAGGATTAGAATAAATCAAATACACAAGTATAACAATACATCATTGAGACACATGCATATAGAAGAACCTCAAATGCTTTATTAATGGAAGAAGTAAAGTTCAGGAAGTGATACAACCATAAGAGGCCCAATCCAGCATCACCTTCCCAGCAGAAAGAAATCTCCTCTTCACCTCCTTCAAAGCAAATCACCCAATAGTTCTAAACTCAAACCAACAACAATTCTTTACATTCACAAGATTCCAGCCTCCTTTAGACCTCATGAAAGAGATCTATATATAGGAGTTTTGGAGAAAGGATGAGTCAGCTTGAGCTTGGCATGAAGCTGACTAGTGTGCTCTCTCACTTCAGTTATTCTTTAGTTCTTGAGTCCACTTGGAGGTTCTTGCTTCCACTTGGAGATCTAGACCCTCTTACTCATCACCAGTCGAATTCCTTGATCCAAGTGTCATTTTGGAAGCTTCCTGGGCATTGACACCTTGAGGAATGACTGTGCCACATGTCCAAAATCGCCCAGCGCAGGTAGCCTTCTTTGCAGTTGACATTCAGCGCAGGTAGACAGTGGAGCACTTGACATTCAGCGCAGATGCTCAGTGGAGCAGTTGACATGATCCAGAATTGCCTTGTTTTTGAGTGTTTTCAGGTGGAGAACTGTTATTCAGTGTTGTGGTTTGCTGACCTTGTTCTTCTAGGGGTAGGAACAACATGTTTAGGGACTTTGGATCCCTTAGATTATGGACATTTCATGCTTCATGCTGTAAGGCACAAAAATGTCTATAACAGTTGCCCCCTAAAGTATGAGGTCGTTTATCGGGTGAAATGCTTTATCAGGAGGATCCGAAGTTCATTCAATCGCTGAGAGGTGACCTGTAATAAGATACAATACAATACATTATTTTTCATACTGCTTTCATGATCTAGCTGAGGCGGGCATTCCCATGCTCAGCTTTATAAATACATTTTTCTGTACATAGAACAGACAATTGTCTGATGGTAGACTGATATTTCTCTGCTGAAATTATCATCCTTTGAGTAGGATGATCATCTGCTGCACATGTCAATGTCTTTATTTCCTGAATATATATCGCAGCCCGGATGGATGAAACTAGATCCGGGGTCTTGAAACTCGTTCGATCTTCACTCTAAGTACAAGTTGATCCATGTGAGAATTGCGTTGAAGTCGAACATGTAAAGACATCGCTTGATTACCGGTCAATGATGTAAACCGTTAACAAGCGCGAGAGGAATCACCGATAATGATAATGACCCTCAAGGTACTGCAGTACAATTCACGTGGTGTGAATATAGGACTTGGCGTCGAACACCACGCAAAATCTTCTGGTCGAAGGTCATTGATGTATACCTGTCGCCGGAAGTGAGAAACTTGCCATTGAGGCATGCATGTTGGAAATAATACTGAGAGGGGGGGGTGAATCAGTATTATCAGATCAATCAAACTTTTCAATTTCATACTCAGAAACATATACGCTACTTCAATTAAGTGAACCCGCGTGTACACGCTACTGTGTCTAATGAAACTCGCGTATATCCAGAGATCTTATAATTCATTTAGCTTAATCTTCAGTAAATGCATCAGATCATTATTAAGCATATTAACAGTAAACAGGTGCAGAATAACAGAACAGAACATCACACAAGAGCCACACACATGAACACAAAGATATAAGGTGGAAACCCAATGTGGGTGAAAACCACCTGCTGCAAGTCATCTCAATCTTCTTCTTAATAAGAAAATCCTTTTACAATATTTGTACTGGTGCAGTCTTATACCAGTACGGGAGCTACAACCCCCTTTTCTCTTGTACTAGCCGATCCATTTACTAGTACGCAGGCTGCTACCTGCTACAATGCTCCAAAGATCTCCTTTAGCTTTTGTACTAGCTTAGATACTAATACGTAGGTGCTTGCCTACAATCTTCTCACCTCCAGGTACCACGTTTCATCAATTTTCAGACTGGATACACTGAAGCACACCACATAATCTGTAAGGCCACTTTTCATCCAATTTTCATACTGGACCCATAACTATCATTGAAGCTCAAAACAATCATCAAACTCTGAATCACTGAAACCCTGTTAACAACAGTCACCAAAACACAGAGCAGACACAGAACTCTGTAATAACCATCAGATCCATCTGCAACTTCAAATATCAAGCTTTACAATGTATACGCTACTTCGATGAATCAAACCCGCGTGTATACGCGCTTTTATCAAAGCCAACCCGCATACAGATCTAAAAATAATTTCTCATAACTTGCAGCTGTACCAGACATCAATCATACTCATAACACTTATAGAACAATACATGCGTCAGTATGTAGATCTAGAATAAGCATCATAAAGATAGTTCATTTCAAACCATTTGATCCCGATCTCTCCTTAGATCTAGTTCTCCATCAACCGGTGAGATCTCTCCTTAGCTCAGATCAAGCAATGCATCATCAACCCATAACCCTGCATACTGGATCTAATGCTTCATCAGATATTCAAGACATTTCAGATACACTTGCCTAATGATTTCCTTCCCTTTATATAGCCTTAGGCCTTGTTCAATACCAAGAGCCAAAACCATAGAAATCCAATACCATCAACTTCAAAACTAGGGATCAACACGTCCGCCGAGACGCCAAGGTCCAAAACCATAGGCACAACTTCCAAGGAATAACCGCCATGGACCAAAGGTACTTTTCCACATACACGCGCTTTTGCTGAAGCCAACCTGCGTGTACACGCGACTTGGGCTTAACGAACCTGCGTGTATAAACTTTCTCTTCTTCTTATAGTCTGATCATCAATTCCTTGCTGCTGACCTTCTGTACTATGATTTGTCATCAGTGAGGTTTGCCATCAAGGACAACACTTATCTCATAATGCCAACAATCTCCCCCTTTGGACTTGATGGCAAAGCTAACTTGTCATACTTAGAATTAGCATCTGATTCCTTTGAGCTATCCTCCATCAGTCACATCTGATATCTCTTCTGAAGATTCATCATCTGATTCCTTTGAGCTATCCTCCATCAGTCACATCTGATATCTCGTCTGAAGATTCATCCAGTTATACATAAGTGAGATATTCTTCTATGAGAGGGTTGCCATCAAGTACAACACATGCATCATAATGCCAACAATCTCCCCCTTTGGACTTGATGGCAACAACACCAAATCACTCTCCCCCTTTGACATCAAGGGCAAAGGGTGGACCAAGATATTCTCTTCCTTTGCTGAATCATTCCACTGTCCATACTCCCCCTGAGTACCTGCTGAAATCTCTGAATAATCTCCCCCTTTGTATATGCCAAGGTGTACCAATCTGTCAATGCTCCCCCTGAGTACATGCCAAGTCTCTGTAGTGTTGAAGTGTGCTGTTCATGCTCTTCCTGACTGTAGGCAAGATCTGCAAAAGATGTTCTTCAAGAAGAACATGACTCTATACATCATAAAAGACCTTCCTATCACCAAAGACTCATACATACATCCATCTCTCAACTAAGTGAGGATATACAAAAATTGACTCATCCACCCAACCAAGTGGGGATACATCAAAATTTTACATATGACAACCAATCATATTGCATCAATCATCCCAGGCATAGTGGGGAAACCAAAATAGGCCGTTACATGACCTTGACACCATGAAAGAGATACCACATAGAGACGAAATAACTAGACCAAGACTTATGAAAGTCACCAGCAGCATTTGATAATCACCATTCAGATCAGCAACCAAGAGATCCTTCTGTTCTCCTTTCGCCTTTGTTCCTCCTGAAATCAACACCAAATGTGAACTAGAACCAAAAGCTTTAAGATAATGCCAACAATGCATCATTGGAAGATTATCTGCTCCCCCTGAACCTGTGCCAGATGATCTCTGTCAGACCTATATCAGACTTTCTGCAACCAACATCTGTCCCTGCTGATTTCCTTCAAATCTCCATATACGCGTCTGTATACACATAAACAAGCGTATATACGCAGATATCCCTTAAGCAACACGCGTACACCATATACGCGACTATCCCCTTGTAAAACTGCGTATGCACGCGGATATCCTTTAAACAACACGCGTACACAAATTTCCATATCAGCAACCTGTAAATGTCCTGTAGAGAATAGGTCATCAACATATAACACGGTATGTCTGCATCAATTCATCCCTTTGAACAGAATTCAGAGTCATTCACATTGTATCATGTGTGAAACCACCATAGCCATTTCATCAAGCTCTACATGATCCAAGTATCATTACTTGGGAACATCTGCATCAATTAACATATGTAAGTATAAACCTATCATCATATAGATAAGAACTCATCACCATGTCTCCAATAAAGCAACTTTGAGTAGTCATCCATGTATCAGCATTATGTATCTTGAGCTCAAGCTCATTTGACAAAACTTCTTGATATCATCAACAACAACAATCCTTATCCACAAGAGTGCCTGCATCATAACTGTATGATTTTTATGCATATGACAACAGCAGTATATGAGTGACCCATCATCAAGTGAGGAAGATGTGTATTCAAGCTTTGTACTTCTCCTTGTCCTTATGAGGATCACCATGTAAGCACCATATATGCATCATCAAAGAATCAACCATAAATCTGATCTGAACATCTTCTATGTAACTTCAAGAATCATATGAGAGTTTATCATAGACAACTCACAACCACATCATAGCAAGATATATCATTTAGCCATATAAGAATCATCACCAAGGATTATTAACCATAATGCCAACAACGAATTACTAAAGGCATATGCTCCCCCTCAACCAGTGCCATCTGTTAGATCTGATCATGTATATATCAGCAATAAGCATCAAAACATCATCATCCTCAAGTTAGGATCAAAAGCACTTCTAGACATCATACAAGTAACAAAACATTTCCACACATCCTCAGCAGACTGTAACCAATAGAGCAAATAATAGACTGAATCATATCAGATCCTTTTTCTGATCCTGTCCCCACTGCTTTTCCTCAGACTGACATATACGCGACTTTGCAGTGTCTAACTCGCGTATATACGCGACTTCCGTTTAAGGAACTTGCGTATGAGATTCAGAACACTGAAGTTTTACGCTTTCAGCTCCCCCTGAGTCTGATATGTCTGTGCTGTGCTGTGTCTCAGTACATTGTGCTGACTGTACTTCCTTCTTCCTCCATATCTTCAAGTGTGATGTGGTTTTCTCCTTTTGGTGTGATGTCCATCCTTTGTTCCTGCATTCCTTTGCTATATGTCCAGGCTTGTTACATGTATAACATCTTACATGTTTCATATTCCTCCTGTAGCAATCAGCAACTTTGTGACCATACATATTGCAAGCAAAGCAATATCCATTAAAGTACCTTGATTGAGATGACCTGTCCGCATAATAGTCTTGAACTCTTCTTCTTCTACATCTAGCTGCAACATGTCCAAGATTATGACATACATAACATTCAACATTATTCATAGGAGGAGTAAAAGATTTTCTTTGAAGACTTTCTTTCCTTGGTTGATGATGGGGTTGACCTTTCATCTCCTTGTTGATCATCTTAGATTTCTCTTTAGAGTTCCTTGCCTCACCTTGTGAACTAGATTCACCTTCAACAGATTCATGAAAACCAAGACCAGTCTTGATAGCAGGAGACCTTTGACTACTAAGAATATCATCCAAGACTTTAGAACTATCTTGAAATCGTAAAAGCTTATCCTTTTCTTCTATTTTACCTTTCAAGATATTTACCTCAACTTGAAGTTGTTCCTCCTTTTCTAGACATTGCTTCTTCATGTCTTCTCCATATTTCCTTCCTTCTTCCAACTGATGCCTTAGTCTGAGAATCTCCTTTTCTTGTTCTTCATTCAGATCCTGCTGCATTTGACGAACTCGGAAGGCACATTCTAGTTGAGATTTTAAGCTAGTGGCTTCGTTTTCTTGTTTTGCAATAGCTTGGAGTAGATCTGTATTCTGCTTCTTTGATTCTTTAAGATCTCCTTTTAGTGAGAGGATTGTAGCTTCAAGATTTTCATAGTAGCTGGATCTATCTTTGAGTTTCTTGATGGTTGTGCTTCTTTCGTTGACTTCTTTTCTTAATGATGTCACTTCATGCTGCAATTTTTGACATTGGTCTTCCTTGTCCTTGAGAAGCTTTCTCACCTTGTTTCCTTCTTCTAGTTGGGCCTTTAGTTTGGTAACTTCTTCTTTGAAAGCACATTCCCTTTTGTTCAATAGATCTTGTTGATCTTTAACTTTGTCTGCAAGCCTTCTAAACACTGCCTCTATTTGACACTTTTCTTGCTCACCCATAAAAGCATGTTCAGTAGTTTCACTATCACTTCCATCACTTTCACAAGGAAATATAGCAGGAACATCAGAGGATAACACATTCATACCTGATAATGATTCTGAATCTGATTCTGAATCTGAAGAGCTTCTTATACCTAATCCCCAATCGACTCTCCCACTGTCATAGTCCTTCTGAGATGTCTTCTTCTTCTTATGAGCTTTCTTCTTAAGCTTCTTTCCCATTGTTCCACGGATCTCCTTCAAGCGATCAAGCTTCTACCAAAGGACCTGCTCTGATACCAATTGTTGGAAATAATACTGAGAGGGGGGGGTGAATCAGTATTATCAGATCAATCAAACTTTTCAATTTCATACTCAGAAACATATACGCTACTTCAATTAAGTGAACCCGCGTGTACACGCTACTGTGTCTAATGAAACTCGCGTATATCCAGAGATCTTATAATTCATTTAGCTTAATCTTCAGTAAATGCATCAGATCATTATTAAGCATATTAACAGTAAACAGGTGCAGAATAACAGAACAGAACATCACACAAGAGCCACACACATGAACACAAAGATATAAGGTGGAAACCCAATGTGGGTGAAAACCACCTGCTGCAAGTCATCTCAATCTTCTTCTTAATAAGAAAATCCTTTTACAATATTTGTACTGGTGCAGTCTTATACCAGTACGGGAGCTACAACCCCCTTTTCTCTTGTACTAGCCGATCCATTTACTAGTACGCAGGCTGCTACCTGCTACAATGCTCCAAAGATCTCCTTTAGCTTTTGTACTAGCTTAGATACTAATACGTAGGTGCTTGCCTACAATCTTCTCACCTCCAGGTACCACGTTTCATCAATTTTCAGACTGGATACACTGAAGCACACCACATAATCTGTAAGGCCACTTTTCATCCAATTTTCATACTGGACCCATAACTATCATTGAAGCTCAAAACAATCATCAAACTCTGAATCACTGAAACCCTGTTAACAACAGTCACCAAAACACAGAGCAGACACAGAACTCTGTAATAACCATCAGATCCATCTGCAACTTCAAATATCAAGCTTTACAATGTATACGCTACTTCGATGAATCAAACCCGCGTGTATACGCGCTTTTATCAAAGCCAACCCGCGTACAGATCTAAAATAATTTCTCATAACTTGCAGCTGTACCAGACATCAATCATACTCATAACACTTATAGAACAATACATGCGTCAGTATGTAGATCTAGAATAAGCATCATAAAGATAGTTCATTTCAAACCATTTGATCCCGATCTCTCCTTAGATCTAGTTCTCCATCAACCGGTGAGATCTCTCCTTAGCTCAGATCAAGCAATGCATCATCAACCCATAACCCTGCATACTGGATCTAATGCTTCATCAGATATTCAAGACATTTCAGATACACTTGCCTAATGATTTCCTTCCCTTTATATAGCCTTAGGCCTTGTTCAATACCAAGAGCCAAAACCATAGAAATCCAATACCATCAACTTCAAAACTAGGGATCAACACGTCCGCCGAGACGCCAAGGTCCAAAACCATAGGCACAACTTCCAAGGAATAACCGCCATGGACCAAAGGTACTTTTCCACATACACGCGCTTTCGCTGAAGCCAACCTGCGTGTACACGCGACTTGGGCTTAACGAACCTGCGTGTATAAACTTTCTCTTCTTCTTATAGTCTGATCATCAATTCCTTGCTGCTGACCTTCTGTACTATGATTTGTCATCAGTGAGGTTTGCCATCAAGGACAACACTTATCTCATAATGCCAACAATCTCCCCCTTTGGACTTGATGGCAAAGCTAACTTGTCATACTTAGAATTAGCATCTGATTCCTTTGAGCTGTCCTCCATCAGTCACATCTGATATCTCTTCTGAAGATTCATCATCTGATTCCTTTGAGCTATCCTCCATCAGTCACATCTGATATCTCGTCTGAAGATTCATCCAGTTATACATAAGTGAGATATTCTTCTATGAGAGGGTTGCCATCAAGTACAACACATGCATCATAATGCCAACAATGCAAGCTTCAAAGTACTGAGGGGGTTGTTCCTAGATCAACTTCTTGGATAATGAGCTGAAGTCGACAAGAAGCGATCCGTCAAAGGAGGGCCTTAATGAATCCCACATCAGTGACACGGAACGGAGCTAATGATTTTAATGGAGGTGAAAACAATCTGTGAAATATGATTCAGGGTGGCGGTCATGAAAGGATGAAAGATGATGTATGGTAGTGGATGGGACACGGTTGACTCTTTCTGAACGACATCTCTTGAACATATAACGACACTGATGCGATGGATTGGTAGCATTACCCCAAATGTGGATGGTTTGGCGAGACCATGGTGATGAGACCGGTGAATGAAACAACCCAACCCGATGTGATACGGAGGAAAAGTGTCATGTTCAAGAGCGACTTGCTACCATTAAAGCTTTGAGGTTCTCCCAATTTTTCCCCTGTCATTTCTGACCAATACCTCTTTATTTTTGTCAAGCTTGAGGAGGATAACATATGCTTGTTCTATAACCTGCCCTTCGGGCAAGCCTATCACTATGTTTTAACGAGCCTAGCGATAGGGAAACTCGTTCTCGTCTAAAGACAAGTTTGTCGCTATTTAATCATTTTAACGAGTCTAACGACAAAGAAAACTCGGTCCTTTTCATTTTTAGAGAGTCTGAAAAGGTACATAAAGTCAACTCCAAAATTCCTTTTTCGTCATCTAATCCCTTAAGTTCGAAAAAGTATAAAACAATACAGAAATGATGAGTTTTCGATAATTTTAACGAGCCGAATAAAACAAGCGCTCGACCTTTTTGTGCAATAATCCCTCAAGTCCAAAAAGATTAAAATCTAGAGGAGGGATAGCTCTTCCGGTCACTTTAACGAGCTGGAAGGCCAAAACTCGGCAAACTTTTCATATTTTACGAGTCAGTTGAAAAGAGCTTAAAGAAGACTCGTCTTTTGAGGAACGAGTGATAAACAAGGATAGCAGCAGATTCCAGGTACAGGTTGGAATTTTCCAATCACGGCAGTGTCACAAGGATGGCTAGGTGAAATCACTCTTCGCAGCTGTTCCTCAAAAACGGTAAACAATCATATGGAGGTGAACGATCGGCCAAATGAAAGTGGAGGTGGCAGGTGCAAAACATGACCAAGGCTTTTTATGGCTGATACATTTACAATCACAGTGGTTATTTATCGGGATAGGTTCATTTTTTATTTAAAAATGAGCTTAAACTCTGGAGGAAACATTGCTCACTGCTTATATTTATTTTTTAACGAGCATGAAGACCGTGTTAAAACTGCTCGGATCTTATGTTTATTTTTTAACGAGCATGAACTATGTGCTAAAACTGCTCGAATCTTATGTTTATTTTTTAACGAGCATGAACTATGTGCTAAAACTGCTCGAATATATGGTCAAATTTCGATTTTTTACCATTACTATCTTTTCTCTTTCCAAGAATAGTACTGTATTTTCAATTGCTGCAACAAACTTTGTTAGAAATGAATAATATTTGCATGAAAATGAGATTATAACCCTAATATTTTACTTTAAACTACGTAAAAAGCCATTAAAAGGTGTTTTTACCTCTCATTTTACCATTTCATTTGCATTTGGTTTGTTGGAGCTCTGGAGGTGCCTCTTCCCCCTTGATTTTCACCAGCTAATTCCGGGAGATTCTGCGGACGATTTTCAGCGCCGTCTGGACCAGGTAGGAGCTAAACCCTAGCTCTTTCTCTTGATGGTTTCCTTTTCCAGTTTTATGCCTGTTTTTCAGTCTTTCTGAGCCTCAGGGGTTTTGCCAGGGCGCCCTAACTTCAGCGCAGGTTTCCCATTCGAAACCTGCGCTGAATGTCAAGCTGCCTTAAGGCAGCTTGACCTTCAGCACAAGTGGGACACTCTCTGCCTGCGTTGGGCTCAGAAAACTGAGTTTTTGGCTCATTTTTTGATGAATTTTCACCAGTTTTTCACCAAATTCAGGAACTTACTCCTTCTTTTGTTTGCTTTGCAAGGAACTTTGAACAAAATGTCCCTTACATGGCGAGAACGAGAACATGAAGAGGAGGACATGATTGCCCTCCATGACCCTGTCACGGTGAACGCGCTGCGGAACTGTGGCCTGCTGAAGTTTTTCCGTATCTCTAGCATGAGAGCACAGATCACTTTGCTGCAGTATATGCTTGATGCTTGGGATCCTATTAACCAAGTATTCCAGATTAGGGGAAAGTCCATCCCCTTGACCATAGAGGACATGTACTTCTTGACTGGATTGTCAAGGCGAGGTGCCCCCATTTCCTTGTCAGGTACGGCCCGGGGGACCGATTCCGTGAGAGATTATGTTCGCCAGTATTACAGGGAAGGTTCCCAGCCGAGCAGAGACGGCAAGGTTGTTATCCGTGAGATTACTGAAAGGTCTCTCAGGTCCATTCTGTATACCATTGGTAGGATGGCCGGTAGCGTAGCTCTACATGTTGCCAACAGATCTTATGTGCAGCACGCCTTGGAGTGTCTCCAACCGAAAGTATTCAACTGGTGTGATGCAGTACTTGTTCAGATGAAAAGTCAGTTGACCAAGGTAAAGGACGGGAAGCTGAAGAACTTTGGATTTGGTTCTATTCTGACTGCCTTCGCCTTGGAGAAAATCCCACTGATGCAGCCTCAGTACATTATACTCGACTTGCCTTCTCCGACCGAGCCACGCATGCAAAGGTGGGTCGATCACATATCTAGGCATGCTGGTCAACCTCAGATTACTTTTACTGATGCCTTATTCAGGTGGTTCGAGCGCCAGGAGATGGTCTTTTCCGAGTATCCATATGTGGGTATGGATTTCCGAGGTGATCCGGATTTGGTGCTACCGGATGGCGAAAAGTGGGGCGCTATTGGTAAACCTTTGACCATATCACTGTTTACTGTTTTATTCATAGTGTTGCTGTGCTTTATTCTATCGAGACTTTTAATCATACTCTTGGGTGCATGCAGATGTTGTTCCTGTTCGTCCAGCAGTTCGTCCGAGACCGCCAGTTGCTGCCCCGGCAGTGGAGCCTGCTAGGAGAGTCATTCTCCGCGACCTTGACGATACTGAGACCCTTACAGCTGTGCAGGAGCAGGTTGAGAGCCTTACTCTCGGCATTCCCGATGTGAGGATTGATGAGTTACCTTTACAGCTGCAGCGACACACTAATGGTGTGCCTAGACGATGGACTCGTCTCTTGCGCATGATTGCACAGGCCGTGACGTGCTATCATGAGCACCACTAGGCTAGGGTGCCCCCTAGCACTTTTTGAGTTTTAGGTCGTATGACCCATTTTGTCTTGGTTACAGAACATTATGTATGAACTATAAACAGCTTATATATATTTTGATTTTCGAGTTTTATTCTGTTTGAGTTATATGATCCATATGTACAATCTTTGATGATGTGTCCTTTTTATAAATGTTGTAAATGTCTATCTAACACATAGTTTGCTAATGAGTCAGTTAATGTGTTTAAGTTTCTGGAAATATGTTGATATTGAATTGAGTCAAATTTTCTTTCCAAAATCTTAACCCTTAGGAACATGCGATAAATAGCTGGATTGCGAACGGAATATATACCATTGAGTTGTAGTATTACGAGCTGTGAGTCTAGCTTGACAATTAGTCGGCGTATGCCACGTGTGATGGCATCAGAGAGTAGTTCTATCAACGCGCTATACTCAGCGATGTTATTCGTTGATTGACTAATACATACACCTCTGAAACTTACTAACTCGCCGCTTGGATCAAAAATGGCCCAGGCTGTGGAGGATAGGTTCCGCGAACTACGACTCGCTCCGTCTGCATATCCAACACATGTCTCCAGAAGGTTTGACATCTGCAACAAATGGAAAAGGTGGATCACTCGACCAGAACAAATACTTTAGCGAAAACAAAATACAACAAAAGCATGCAGGTTACTATTTAAGCATAGTAACGCTTGAGGTACAGCCCGTTACAGGGCTGCGCCAGTGGAATTCCGTCATAATCCATTAACTCGTAGGCTCCTTTTGCTAACACCCTTTTAACAATGTAGGGGCCCATCCATAAGGACTTGAATTTACTTGCTCCCAATTTATCGGATTCTTGGTCATAAAGCAAGACCAAATCACCTTCTGAGAAGACACGGGGTTTGACACTTTTGTCGAACTGAGCCTTGACTTGTTTCTTATGGGCTTCGTTAGCCAAAGCGGCATCACGACGGGTTTCATCCAATTGGATTAATTCCAGGAAACGAGCCTCTTCTTTTGAAGTTCCGGGGAGAAGATCGATTGCGAGTTTAAGCGACGAAATTTCGCACTGGATTGGCAAGACTGCTTCCAAGCCATACACCAGTTGAAAAGGCGTAAACCCGGTTGCGTTCTTTACCGACGTTCGGTAAGCCCACAAGGCTGAGTACAGGATTAGGTGCCACCTTCTTTTATGAACCCCGATCATCCTTTGCAACATATGCTTCAGGACCTTGTTGATTGCTTCAACTTGTCTGTTGGCTTGCGGATAATATGGGGTAGAGCTGTCGTGAGATAGCCCTAGCTTGGCAGCTAATTCAACCATCATGTGATTGTGAAAATGCGACCCATGATCTGTAACTATAGCCTGTGGTACGCCGAACCTGGCGACTACATGATTGAAAAAAAAAAGGGCAGCTGTTTCACCAGTGTTATCCAATGTAGGCATCGCCTCGGCCCATTTGGTAAAATAGTCAACAGCGACTATAATATACCCATGCCCCCGGTCGAGGTTGGGTTACATTGCATGAAATCGATGCCCCATTTGGCGAAAGGCCCAACAGCAACTATTGGCTGTAAAGGTGCAGGTGGTCTCCTGGTTTTGCTATCAAAAATTTGACAAGCATGGCAACTTCTGACTGCGATTATGCAATCTTTGAACATGGTTGGCCAGAAGTATCCTGCTCGTAAGATTTTTTGTGCTGTTGCATATCCATATTGATGCCCCCACACGCGCCTGAATGACACTCATTCAGGGCTTTTTCGGCCTCCTCATGGGTAAGGCACCTCCTCAGAACTGTATCGATACCACGACGGTAAAGTGTATCACCGACGATCATGTAGTCTTTTGCTTGGTATCGTATGCGTTTTTGTTCGGAGTGAGAGGTGTTTGGCCTGAACTTTTGGGTTTGGAGATAAACTATGATATCTCCATACCACTCATCACTTGTAGATATCAGAAACAAACTTTCGTCCACGATTGACTCTTCTGATGTTTCATCGTTGGACGATGATGGGAGATCACATAATAATTCTGCGAAAACTAGAGCTTTCTTTGATTTGGATTTTACAAATTCCAGATCAAACTCTTGAAGGATCGCTATCCATTTTGAATATTTGCCCCCCAACAACTGTCGCGACAGTATATAAGTCATGGGGTTGCAATCTGACAAGATGGTAGTTTTCCGAAAGAGGACATAATGTCGAAACCTTTGAATCGCTTGAACAGCTGCAAGCGCTATTTTTTCAACATAAGAATATTTACTTTCCGTATCATTTAAGTTTTTACTTAAATAATAGATAGGATGTTCAATTCCATCGACTTCTTGAACTAAAACCATCGCAATGGTCGTATCCACTGCAGCCAGATACAGGTTAAAATCTCTTTGATAGTCTGGGGCGTACATTAATGATGCTTTTACTAGACAATCTTTCAGAGCATCAAAGGAAGCTTGCGCCACCTGGTCCCAGACGAAAGGTACATCTTTCTTCAAAAGACGAGTATAACCTTTAGCAAGTTCTGCATAATTTGGAATGAACCTCCTCAGAAAGTTTGCTTTCCCTTGGAGTTTCTGAATCTGAAGCAAATTTGAAGGTGGAGGAAAATTAATGATTGCCTGAACCTTGCAGGGGTCGAGACAAATCCCATCCTTAGAGACTACAAAGCAAAGTAAACGACCAGAACCGACGCAAAACACACATTTGTGTGGATTGAGTCTTATCTTGTAGTGTCGGCAACGTAGAAATATCGCTCTTAAATGCTGCGGATGATCAGTCCGCTTTCGCGAATGAGCCGGGAGGTCGTCGAGATAAGGTTGAACAATGTTCTTGATGTCATGGAAGGCATAATTCATTGCCCTCTGAAACATCGCCCCTGCGTTCTTTAAACCAAAGGGTAATTTTCGATAAGCGAATGTGCCCCACGGACAAATAAATGCAGTCTTTGACTGGTCCTGTGGGCGGATATTTATTTGATTATACCCGGAAAATCCATCCATAAATGAAAAGATTTCACATCCGGCGCATTCATCAATTATCTGGTCGATGAAGGGTGTAGGGTAGTTGTCCTTCAGACAAGCTTGCTTTACACCCCTATAATCGACACACACTCTAATCGTCCCTTGTTTCTTCATAACAGGGACAATATTCGATACCCAATCGGTTAGAGGAACTGGGTAGATGAATCCAGCATGGAGAAGTTTTTCAACTTCCGTCTTAATGGCAGTGGCTTTCTTGGGGTGCACCTGCCGAAGCCGTTGTCTTACTGGTTTGACATCAGGATACATTTTAATTTCATGTTCAACGATACTCGAGTCAATGCCTGGAATTTCATCATATGACCAAGAAAAGACATCTCTTAATTCGCGAAAAAGAGCGTTATATATTTCCAGTTCTGAAGGGGAACAACCTTTACCGACATAAATATTCTCTACAACATATGCTTTAGTCGAGATATTTATGGCTATAGTCTCTTCAAGATTGGATAAGTTTCGCTCGGAATCCACCGTATTTACAGTATTTGTTAGGAATTCAAAAACTGAAGGGTGATAAAGGTCACTTTGAGTATCTTCTTCATATTCTGGAAGAAGGGAACGATGGTGGTGATCATTCCATGGTGCCCCCTCAATCAACATTGATTGTGAGATTCCTTCATCAGTCCCATGTACTTTCGACCAAGGATCTAATGGGGTTCCATATTCTCTAGACCTATCTACCCAAACGCTTGACGAGCGTTGATTTGGGTTCACCTCCCATGCTTGAAACATTGATTGCTACAATATTTCTAAAGGGCTTGGGGGCAAAACAACTGCATGATCCATGTTGACATTGTCTTTTGCGACCTTCGTGGAAGATATCATGTTACAGGTTGCTACAAACGGTACATTTCCCATATAAATAGGAGGTGGTAGCGCGAAAGTTCCCATCATTGTGGGGTATTTCAATAACCCTACTCCAATATCTTGAAGCGAATGGTTGATTTCATGGATCATGGGAATGCTTCCTGTAACTTGTGAACCATTAGGGAGGAAGTTCTGTTGGTCGATGACCGTAATCCCTCCTTCAAATGGGAATGCGATCTTCCTAAAATAAGTCGACACGACAGCTGCCATGGCATAAATCCATGGTCTTCCCAGTAGGATGTTGTAGTCAAGATTTCCATCGATGACCTCAACATCAATTTCTACTGTTTTTCCTCCTAGTTCAACCTTCAAGTTATTAAGGATACCGTATGGGGTATAAGTCCTTCTGTTGAAAGCTTTTAATGTCATCGATGATCGCGACAAGGTTGGAGATCCTAAAGTTTTCCAGCAGCTCATTGACATAATACATGTTGATGCTCCCTCATCAATAATTGTTCTGTGAACAGTTTTGTTGAGGGCTTTCACTTGAATAAGGAAAGCTAGTTGAGCTGGTAACTGAGGATCGTATCCTTTGTGATCAAAAGATACAAGATTGGAATCCTTAGGATCAACCCCACCAATAGCCGATAACAAAGCCTGCCTTTGGGATGGACAATTTTGTAGTACCTCAAGAGTCAACATAACGGATGGCGATTGTGCCAAATCTTCCATTATGTTATAATGCTGCGCAGCTCTGGCGCGAGGATTAAATGTCGACTTGTGTACTACACCCTTTGGCGGTTTGATTGTTAATTCAGGAATGATGGGCGGTACAACTTCTGTCGAAGTTGTTGTCGAACTACTTGGTTGATCTTTACCTTTGTCATTCGACAGCTGAGGATTCCCATAATCTTTGTTCCTTGTCGAAATCAAAGCATCATTCTGCTATTTTGAAACCGACAACATAAGCACTTGAGACGGGGAAGCATTTCCACTATCAACCATATTTTGACCTGGGTTGGGAAACGGATCAGTCAACACAGCTGAGGTTTGGGAACTTTTAAAGAACCTCTTTAACTCAGCCTTGAATGGGCAATTCTTTGTGTAATGATCCTCTTCATCGCATATTTGACATGGATAAATTTGTTTCCCTTGCCCAGGAGGGTTTGAAGAATTTTTTCCAGGAGATGACTCACCCTGTTTCTTCTTCTTCCCTTTGTTTTGCTTCTTCTTGCTTCCTGGTTGATGGGTTTCTTTGCCTTTATCTGCTGATACGGCATTTACTTCCGAAGAAAGAATTTCTTCTTTTGCATTTTGATTCGAATTCTTACGGGCTTTCTTTGACGAAGCCTTTATCGATTTCGTGTTTGCCGTGCCAATCACGCCATCACTGGCATGAGAGTCACTATTTGATTTAGGAGGAGGAGGAATTGAAAATTTTGGTCTAGGGGCGTCGGGTATTTTGTCGTAGAGCGTGCCGGACTGAGTATAAACTAAGTCCAAATACTGTGCACGAGCAATAACTTGCTCCTCTGTTACGACTCCCCCCTTGGCCACATCTTCCGTTATAGCAGGAAGTAACGACTTTATAAACCATTCAGCTAATAGCTGACTGGGAACGTATGTTTTCACCATCCTACGACGACGACACCACTCATGTATATGATCAGATATATGGGTGGCAGTTGTCTGCTTGAAGTTGGTTAATATTTCTGTTCCCGTTTCATACCTTATCGGTAGTTGAAAATGGGTTAAGAAAGTTGTGGCTAGGGAACTAAAATTGTCGAACGAGGCTCTAGGTAATTCAATATACCAGTTAGCCGCTGGACCTATCAATGTCCTCTGAAAAAGGCGAAGCCTTATCGAATCGTCGTTTAGGGTGTTCGACGAACACCACAGATGAAAAGTCATCACGTGATTCGATGGGTCTTCACCTGGATTTCCATTGAATTTAGGAATGTCAGATGGAAGTTTATGAGGAATCGCTAGCCACCAAGGGGCATTAGCAATCAGATCGTTGGTTAACCGGTGTAAATCGGGTAACTCTAAAGTTGCCACGAATGGTAACTATTGATTCAGGTTAGGCGAAGCATAACCAGGGTACGATGGAATCGCTTGAGCAGTGGGCCTTTGCATACCAGCATAATGTAATTGATGTTGGTATGACTGATACGGTTGGTGGACTTGACCACTGTAAAGTGGTTGGTTTTGACCGTTTTGGATATACAGTTGTCCACTGTTCGCAAAGATCTGCTGCTTAGAACCTTGATACACTTGCTGGAATTGTGGTTGTTGGTATTGCACTAGCCATGGTTGTGAAGCCATGCTCTGTTGTGCTATGCTAACCGTTGGACCAAGGTGTGGGGTAATCATACCCGTTTGGACCTGTGTCGCCCCACCAGTTGGCGATTGTGGTTGTGACCCATGGTCAAGTGGCTGTTGCATTACAATCTGAGAAATCTGAGGTTGACATGCAACAGGTATCGCTTGAACTTGCGACACTGTTACAATGGCCGGTGTGGTTGGGATGTTCGTCATAGGTACACACTGTTGCATAGAATATACAACCCTTGGTTGTTGCGGTAGCATAGGTACCCAACTACTTGATGCAATTCCAGTATAACCTGAATACTGTTGAGAACTGCCGTATGGATATCCTCCCGGAGGAGGTAATGAAAGGGCATACTGCCCCCCATATGGTAGCAATCCGGAACTCAAAGGGATTGTTTGTCCTTGAGGACTGGATGGCCCAAATTGACCTCCATGAGGATCAATCTGTCGAGTCTCAACGTAAGAGTTGCCGGATATTATTCCGGATGAACAAACTGGAACAGACCACACTGTCGTCATAGTCCCTTGGTGGACTCCTTCTAGCGGTTGCGAGCTAGTCAGGACAGATGGTATGCCGGCAAACATCGTTGGAGTGACGGCAGGGGCTTCTGCTGTCGCTGTGTCATTTGACACAGTCCTAGATGATGACGGTTGTTCAGACATTTTAAGTCTATCCAATAGATTGCCTAGCGATTCTACAGGAACTTCCACTTGTGGTGGATCAACTTCTGATGAAGGAAATAGAGTGACCCCGACTCCGAAATGGGTTGGAGTACTTGCTTGCAGATCCTCTGCAATTTCCTCTATCGCAATCAAACCCGGTGGAAGAGGAAGACCGTCAGGTCCGTAAAATGTTTCTGGTGCCGAAGAAGTGGTTGTTTCGACAACGACAGTTGTTTGAGGAACAAAACTCTCTGAACCGGTTATAGATGGAACTGGTTCAGTTATACAAGTATTTGCCCCCAGACTAGGATCAGTATTACTGTCCTTCTGTGGCTGTTGAACTTCTTCTATATAGGCAGGGTTTCCAGAAATGTTTGGAGTAACCGGAACCTCAGATGCAGTTGGAACACTTGTTCTAACTTTTATAGGAGATTTTGAACCGGTTAAACGAGTTCGCTTTGTCCGTACTGTTTTCGATTCCGGAGACAAAGACGGTTGACTCGTAAGCCTCCGCGAACGACGGGGTTTCAATTGACTTTCTTCCACGATTGCGGATTACTCGATCAACCAAAATATTAAAAGGGGAAATTTGTGTTTCCGAATTGAATGAATTTTATTAGACGCTTTTAGACACAACTTGCTTTTTCAGTTTTAAAGAGTCGAGAAAAAGCTAAAGATGACTCTAGTCTCCTTCGATGTTTTAATGAGCCCGAAGTGACAAATGCTCAGCTAGAATTTTTCAGTTATAGAGTTTGAAAAAGGCCAAAAGAAACTACTCTGGAGATCTAGGCAGAGGGTGTGCCAAACCTTTCGCAAAACCACAGAATACGTTTTACGGTACGGGTGGTCGATATTCGTGAATGTTGTGTTCACTGCATTGCGATCAGTAGGGCGGCCGACACGGCTTCCTAAGGATAAAAGATATATGCCTATAGGGGTCTCCCAATATATACGCGACGGTACGTGGGAGCACAAGTCCGTATTAGTGCCACCGACTCTCAGGAGGAATCACCCACCTTCTTCGAGATCGACAGTCACTACGTTTAACGACGCCGGAACACGTCTCTAGCTTAGACCTCTATGTGTTCGCGTTATGTTTCAAAGCGTTATTAGGTTCATTCAATATATTTTAAGTTGATATTTTTAAAGTTTGCCTTTCAAGGTTCACCACGAGATGTATGATACAAATTCCTAAATGCAGTCTAAAGATGAGAAGCAAGATTTTTCAATCTTTTCAACTTATGAAAATCTTAACTACTGAGGGAAAAGAAAGACATCATCTTTTCACACAGATCGTAGAGCACACACTAATGCACTTTTCCCTAAATCAACATGCAAACTTATCAAATGCAAAATGCACAATGCAGGTATTTCTTTTCTCTTTCTTAATGTTGATGTACTACAAAAAGAAAGCTGTTGTGTAACTTTGAATTCAATTTCAAGTGAAAGCAAACAAGCTTTTGTCCAAAATCAAAAGACAACTTAAGATTTACTTGTTTCAACACTAGAAATACATAAATTCAAACCATATGACGAAAGCAAAAGCTCAATCAGCTATGAACAGCAAACAAACTAACTCTTAAGATCAAAACGACACTTATCACAGGTCTAGATCTAAGAGGCCACAGCAAGACTAGTTCACTTTCGTTATGGGAAACTGCAAATGATATAAGAAATACACAAAGAACAAACATAGTTTCTTTATACAACCGAGGCGGAATAGTGGCAAAGAAAAGTGGTTTCAGATAGCTACATTGACAGATAACAGGCTGCAAAAACAGGGATGAAAACAGGGCAACAGAAATCAGAGAACCCCAGTTGCACAAGGCAAAACTGGTTCAGCGCAGGTAGAACACTGTCAGTTTGACATTCAGCGCAGGTATCCCCTTCGGGACCTGCGATGAAATGCAGACTGCCTTCACAGTGCCTGCAATGAAGAGAGAAACTCTCGTTTTTCTCAGGTTCTGGGTCACAGATTGCTCAAAAATCAACACTTTTTGGCCAAATCAAAGCTATCAATCAAGTACACACTAAAGGATGAAAAGGAGGATGAAAAGCTATCACTAAGAGCTATTCAGAGTCCTTGTGGATCAGCTCTTCAAATCATAAACATGCCCAAAAACTGAGCTAGAGTAGTTGCCCTCTACTTTGCATTTGAAAGATCCAAATGCAGTTCGATTCGGTACTCCCTGTGTTTATGAAATGAATAGCAAAAACACAAACAACCAACAAGATACGATCCCCAGTGGAGTCGCCAATTTGTTGTTGGGAAAAGTATCCAATACGGAATGACCCTATCCCACTCTAAGGGTGATAGTACCTCAACAACAATCAAAGCAAAGCTATCTAAGATTTCTTCTTCATGAAAGTAAAATAGGGGAGAAAGAGATCCACTAACCGATGTCTTTCGCTAATGGTTGATCCAATCTTCTCTCCTTGCTGCTTGCTCCCAGCTCCTTGCTCTTTCACTGGCCCAGCTACACCAAGATCCTGCAAAATGGCAAGAGAGGGAAACTACAAGAAGCATACATTCATAATTGATTCAAGGATTAGAATAAATCAAATACACAAGTATAACAATACATCAGTGAGACACATGCATATAGAAGAACCTCAAATGCTTTATTAATGGAAGAAGTAAAGTTCAGGAAGTGATACAACCATAAGAGGCCCAATCCAGCATCACCTTCCTAGCAGAAAGAAATCTCCTCTTCACCTCCTTCAAAGCAAATCACCCAATAGTTCTAAACTCAAACCAACAACAATTCTTTACATTCACAAGATTCCAGCCTCCTTTAGACCTCATGAGAGAGATCTATATATAGGAGTTTTGGAGAAAGGATGAGTCAGCTTGAGCTTGGCATGAAGCTGACTAGTGTCCTATCTCACTTCAGTTATTCTTCAGTTCTTGAGTCCACTTGGAGGTTCTTGCTTCCACTTGGAGATCTAGACCCTCTTACTCATCACCAGTCGAATTCCTTGATCCAAGTGTCATTTTGGAAGCTTCCTGGGCATTGACACCTTGAGGAATGACTGTGCCACATGTCCAAACTCGCCCAGCGCAGGTAGCCTTCTTTGCAGTTGACATTCAGCGCAGGTAGACAGTGGAGCACTTGACATTCAGCGCAGATGCTCAGTGGAGCTGTTGACATGATCCAGAATTGCCTTCTTTTTGAGTGTTTTCAGGTGGAGAACTGTTATTCAGTGCTGTGGTTTGCTGACCTTGTTCTTCTAGGGGTAGGAACAACATGTTTAGGGACTTTGGATCCCTTAGATTATGGACATTTCATGCTTCATGCTGTAAGGCACAAAAATGTCTATAACACTTACCTCCATGGGAGGATTTCTTTTAAAAGTCCTAAAGGGCTTTTTCGAAGAAGTCTCTGCTACTTGTTTCTTAATATCAATCATCTCATTGGACATGGCTTTCAACACTTTTTGTAATCCTTCCAAATCGAAAGGATCTTTCGTTTGCCTCTTCTTGGTGTCTTCTTTGAAAGAGATCTTCTTAGATTTGCGTTCTTCTATAGCGGATCTCTTTTCTAGGGCTACCACGCATTTTTCCACTGCTAACGCTTCTGTCAAGCTGTCAACTAAGGTGGTCTTGTTTGCCCTATCTACGAAGATAGCCAAGTTTGGAGGTAAAGCCGTGATGTACCATTCACATCTTACTTCCTCGCTGGGTTATGAGGCAGCGGGGATTTTGTTGAGGATCTTATTGAACCGTAAGTTAAAATTTTTAATGGGTTCTCTAGCCTCAGCCTTAAGATTAGATAGGTCATTGATCAATGTCGCCGTGGATCTGTCATCACCAAACTTGGTGAGGAACTGACTTTGAAAAATGTCCCAGCTTGTGATGGATCCGGAAGGTAACGAAAAGTACCATGACCCGGCTGTTCCTTGCATTGTATAAGGGAAAAGCCGGACAACAGCGTCTTCGTTAGTGACTCCGTTGAGATTAACAGAAAGCATGAAATTATTGATATGTTCCTCGGCTAGCATTCCTGCTTCCGGATTGAATTTAGGCAGCCATTTCTCAGGATGGGCCGGTATAGGGCTCAGGGGTGGAGGCAGTAAAACCGCCCCAGGATTGTTCCATGGAGACTGGGCCATCGCTGAGCTGCTAGTTAATGGAAGTGCAGAAGATGATCCCTGATGCTGAGAAGATGAAGATATTAAGATCTTTGATGTTTGAAGAGGAAGGTTTGTAGAAGATGCGTGAGTGAGTTGGAATGAAAGAGTGGGTGGTTGACTTCGCGGTGAGGGAGTTGATATGGACGAAGTGGATGAAGGAGTCTGACTGTCAGACTCTGGTGGTGTTTTCCTTGCTCTTTTCCTGGTAGGGAGAGGGAGTTCACTTGGTTGTATGCCAAATTTTTCACTCTTTGATCTGGTAAGGGGATGAGAAGGGTTGTACTGCGAGGTCACGCTGCTTTTAGATTTATCAGACTTCTGGTTAAAAATAGAGAATCCCTGGAGTTTACGAATCAAATTTCGAATTTCAGGGGGTTCAATGATAGATTGGTCTGATATATTCGAATATGTAGCAGTGGTAGATACTCGAGCGACTTCAAATTCCAGGTTTAACCGTGTTGGAGAAGTCGAGGGAGTTGATGAGGGTGTATTACTCTCAGAATGGTATTTAGATATTTCTTTAGGTGCCATTCATAGTTCGTGCCCTCCTTCTAGCGCCAAATATGTTGAGGGTCCTGAAATCGGGTCAACAACAAGGGGGATACCCACCCGGTCGGGAACCTGGTTGGCGGCTCCGTGCCCGTTTGGTGTAGCGGGTCCGACTGGGGATAACGGGACCAGCTTCCCGTTCTAAGGGGGTGTGTGTGTGTAGAGTTTGGTGATGTGTGTGTGTAGCATATGATAATGAAAATATGGAATTATTTCTAAGCTAATCTAATTCTAAACTCTGAGACTGAATTTTATACTACTTTAATCTATCAAAATCAACACATCTAATCTACGCTAACCCGGGATAGAACTTTTTCCATTATGTGATCTAGAAAGATTTCACACAATAACTGGTAATGAAGATTATTCAGCTATTATGAGAATATAAATCAATTAAGATGAACCATCCTGCATAAAAATTTAAGCAAAACGGTTGTGAACAGCATATCGCATAATCAGTTATTCATGTATTAAGGATAAATTAATGACTCCACCGTACAAAAGTGCCAAATGGTAGTCCACTCATTAATACATTAACATATAAACAACATCAGCTGTATATTACTCTAAGAATGCAAGAAAAAATTCGTCAAGAGATAAAAGTACCATTTATGACTGATTTTATACTCACAGACCTTAAGCAATAATGATCTATTTCTACTCACTACTAATGCCTACTAAGAGTACAGAAGTGCAACATCAGTAGCAGGTATTAAAATGCAAACATAAATAAATCTTGATCCGTCCATTCATCAAAAACCCCCTCCGAGGGTGCAAAAGTGCATGTTCTGAGGACAAGTTTTTTGACAAATTTCCGGACCCTTCTCCAATGCAACGAGAAGGGTTAAATACTACTAACCGGCTAATTTTAATTACACAAATTTAGGGAACGGCTTCAAATGACCGCCCTTTTACTAAAACAAATTTATTTCTAAAAACTGAATCTAATTTCTAACCATTTCTGTATCTGCTCCTTAGTGCTGTAAGCGAAGCGCTGTTCGCCGTGAAAGAGTTGGCTGCTTGTCCTTTCCTTTTGTTCAAGCTTGAAAATTAGAAATAACAAGAGCTGGCACCTCTTTTTGACAAACTAGAAGATATTTTTGAAAGTGTTCTTCTGGAGGAGTGTCTTCACGGCGTGTATACTTAGTACAACTCAGATTTCTTTCAAACTGATTGTGATGTTGCTATTTCGGTTTCCGGCCGTGCGAATGACTCAATGAGCTGGGGATTTTGTTGCCTGAACGATTTTCTCAATTGAAACTTGTTTCCATTCTTTGTTCTAGGCTTTTCTGAGACGTCTTTCCCCTTAAGCGTTTTTCTTTTTGCTTTACCCAATTTGGGACTCAGGATCTTTCATAAACGCTTTGCTTTTGTGCGCCTTTGACTCTGAGTCCTGGATAGCCTATTTCCATCAGCATTTGTTGAGTGATACTCTGGAATCCGCGGCCCTGCTGTATGCGATATCCATCTGCGAAGTCATCTCCTCTCTGTTCTTCTAGCTCTGGCGCTTTTCCTTAGATGTTTCTTTCATATAGATTTATATCAGTAGCTGACTTATAGTTCACGTAAATGAAAAGAGACAGAAGAAAAGATTGACATGAAAGCATTAAGTTCTAATGAATTCATAATCATGTCACCCATTATGACTTGACTCTTCGAAAAATGCAACATAATCATCTTTGGATACACAGGCATTCAATCATTAATTTCCCGTAAGGTGCGCGCCTAATTTTGGGCTCACAGATCATGCCGAGGAATGCCTGCGACGAATGGCTTCTGCGATTTGCATCGCAGCATCGAAGATTGCGATGTGAATAGGTGGCATCGCAGCAATTGATAGTCTCATTTGTCGCACACCATAGAACGCAGGTCGCAGATTTGCATGGTCACAGATCGCATATCGCAATATCGTAAGGTCGCAAGTTTTTCGCTTTGTCACTCTGTGCTGCTTTATGCGACATTGCGACGAGCGACGTCACATATCGGACGTCGGCAATTCTTTAGGTTTTCCCTTTTTGAGCGCTTTTAATGCACGCGATGTGATGAGTTCTTGCGTCGCTCCTCCTCAGTGTATTTATGCGCTTTGGGAAAGCGCTCCTTTTTCCTTTGCGATGCGATATAGCTCTTAGGGGGTTAATACAAAAGATTTTTCAAACAAAGATATTTTTTGGATTTTTTGGTTAAGGGTCCCCCTTTGCTTGATGTTATTACTAATATCAAACAAAGAGGGGGGTTGTTGGTGACAACAATAGTGTTATATATGTGTACTAAAAGGCCTACTAGAACGTCCATCATCAAAGTTTAACCTCCCTTATTTTCACTATGCAACATATCTCCATAAATATAAATGCAGTTTAAGAAACGGTGTACAATATATATGATAATAAGGATTCAAGGTCACAATCCTTCTCAAATAGGAAAATGAGAAGAATCTAAAAAAAATGAGAAAATAATGAATTTAAAAACAACATTGAAGATTTATTCTAGATTTAGATACTTATTGATTTATTAATCGGTTCTCATGTCTTTTCTTCTTGTTTATTTCAAAATAAATATAAATCATGTAGTGATAAATCTATGATGACTTTAACAACGAAAAAATTGTGTATTAATATGTGGGATTAAATTCTTGACATGAGAGGTAAGTCATGTTTACTATATTTAAATTCCAGTTCTTGCGACATTGTGTAAACTAAAAGGAGGTCTAATGCATGTCTAAAATGTTCATTTCATCTTTTTTGGGCCATAAGAGAAACAAATGGGCTTACATGGATGCATGAGAGGTTTTATTTTTTTCTTCATGGATAATGGAACAATTTTGACTTTTCTTAACAATGGTAATTATAAATAATAGTTGAATTAGTAAATATTTTATGGATAATAATTAAATGACAAATAACGTGATGGTGATTAAGAGGCATTTGTTTGACTTTCTAATAGACTTGGTGATGCATTTTTCTTTCCTATTTAGATTATGTAAAATAAATATCTACTTATGTATTTATAAGTAAACTATTTAAGGTAGCCATGTCGTTATAACTGTGAACATGATGTAATATTAGCTAGGAGAAATGTGAAAACATGAAATTTAGTGGCTATCTCGTGATAAGTATGTGGGAAAAATAATACTTACTGATTTTTTCATTAAGAAAAATTAAATATATTATTTGTAAAAAAGTCAAATCTAATATGGTATGATTTTTGTATTGTTTAACTCATATTTATTATTAAAAGAATGATAAATTTAAACCACAATAGAAAAATATGTAATCTCTTTTAGTGATTGATAAATTTGTGATTAAGATGGATCTATAGTGGTTTTCTATCTCTATATATAGATCGACCATAGTGTAATTTTTCATTGTTTAAATTGTATTTTTGAATAATTTATTATTAATAATAGTTTATATTAAAAATTGAATTATCTAAACATTTCCATCTTATTAAGAACTAACTAAATTTGTTTACCTTTAATTATTTTTTCTTTGTGAGTATTGAAATATTTTACTAATAATGTTAGAATGAATATGAATGAACTATTTAAGCAATAGTAAAATATTTATGGTAATTTTACAATTATAGTTTCAACCATACTAAACTTTCTAATTTATAAAAATATCGGTGCATTCTTTTAGTAATTCATTTTGCATGTAATTTAAATAAGGAAATGTTGATATATGTTCACCAATACATAATCTATAATAAATATTATTTCATAAAAATAAACATCATGATGATAACCATCTAAAAAACATAAATATCATCTAATATACACATTCAAATTCACTACCATCATCTAATTATATACACCTCTAGCATATATAAACGTCATTAGCTATTACACAAATCTAATAATGTAACACGGCATCATCATCGTGATCACATCTAAAAAAACACAATCATTGTAATCTAATATCACCATACGAATCCTCAAATTAATATATATATCGCATGTTAAATAACTGCTATCACATATACATCTATTTGCAAGCACATTAAATGAATATATGTCACATAACCTAACAATATACACATCAACAACAACATATAAATTATGTACATAAACATGAGCAAAAAAATGATATATATATATATATATATATATATATATATATATATATATATATATATATATATATATATATATATATATATATGCAAGTCAAACAACTACATCAAGTTAAATAAATGTTATCGTATATATGCTACAACAAACATAGTAGTGGCATCCTAGTCTGTAACCTAGTCTGTAGCCTGGTCAAGTACTCCCTCAACAATCAAACTATCAAGTGGAGGAGAAGGTATTCTATAGTTTTCTTTTTCAGGAGAAACCCGAGTCATCATTTCCAGTACTGGGTGATCATCATGAGGCAAATGATGATGAGGTCAAGTACTACCAAAAGGATCACCAACACCCTGACCATGATTTGATGGGGTAGTACTACCAAAAGCATGATCACCACCCTTATCATCATGATCCAATGGGCTATCATTGTGTGAAGACTCAACTAATGACTCTACTGCATTCCCTAAATCCCTCCTCAATGCTAGTAGACTGGTAGCTTCGACGATATGACGCATAAGAGTCCTTATATCGCACGGGAAATACTTGAAGAGCTCCACGAGCCCAAGATATTCCCTGATGTCTTCAGCCCTCACAGGGTGGACTCCCCCCTCCACAAAAAGTCTAGACAACTGGTCGTAGTAGTCCATCCTAAATCTGAGACCAACATTATGAGCTTGGATGTCCATGATGCTCTTATGCATTTGCGGATCATGTGGCTCATCATATTGGGCCTCGCCCATCTCTACATATAATCCCTCCGATGGGGGAGGAAGAATGTCCCCAAGGAATGTGCCGATGTCTACAAAATATATAGTACAAAACCATAATTAGACAATTTCATTAAATAATTTAATAAAAAAAGTCAAACAACATTCTAGAATAAATTTTATTCTAATTACTTAAGACAATAAAATGAAACTAGATTGATTTAAATAAAACACTAATATTAGCTCTATCATCTATAGGCTCATCCAGTGTGAAGTGGATGTTGGGACACTCTCTCCAATCCATCCCCGCGTACAGGCACGACACCAAGATAAACATCTGGTCATCCTCACTGACCATTAGCACTAGTGCTTGGGGAAAAATCCTAGTTGAATACTCTAACAGGCCCCCCTTGGGCATCATCTGGCCCCACGTGCACATCCACACCTCAGTCATCGACCTAGGAGGGTGATGGTCAAATGTATGCCTCGTCTCTGAAAACATATAAAACAAAGACAAAGAAGCTCTGAAGCAGAAGGGAAGTTCTTCCTCCCATGTATTATCACACGATGTCTATCTAAATCCCTACAAAATTGCATCAAAAAAATGGTCAGCTATCTGACACATCATGGCGCCCATATCAAAGAATCAACATAGTAAAAAATAATCCAAGTAATGTGCTTCCCATCACTAGTATTGCGTGCAATGGTGTTCACTAATATTGAGAGTCACCTAACCTCCTATGTAGCGAAAGACGTAATTTGTAGTTGTCCACCACCCACCTGAAAATCTGTTGGACAGGCTACATGACCCCCAACATATCTCTGAGAGTAGACAAGATGACTCTCTATTGCAACCAAAGGGGGGACATCACAAAACTCGAGAAAATCATCCCCTCTCCTAGATAGGCTAGTGAAAAAATATATGTCCTCCTCAGAGGGCCTATACCATGTCTCAGGACTGACACAGAAAGATTGTTCCTAGACACTCCATCGGTGGATCCAGTGTGCCAAAAATATAGAGTGCACCTTCATGGATGTAGCCTCCTCATAGTACTTAAGGAGGCCTACATTCCTCAAGAGAAATTAGGTTGTTGTTCTAATAGGGAGAGGGTAAAAATCCATCTCACTGTCTTAGGCCACCCATGGTCGGACCACATTGTATTGGTCTACCATTTGCTCCTACTCCTGCTATTACTCCCTCTGTTGATGTCTCTACTACATGATTGACATATAAAATACATTAGCCTCATACATAAAACATAATTTCTTTTATTAAATGAAAAATGTATTTATAAATATGGAAACATAATTTTCAATTAAAAAGAAAAAAAACCCTGACGCACCCAAAAAGCATTAGTGCACCATCTTCGATGCACTATCAAACACAAAAACATCAGAAATAATGCATACATATGTATAAAACATATTTTTGGTTTGTATACATACATTTTCAGCGTGGTGCGTCTAGAAAAAATTACGCACCAGTGCGTACGTATAACCTTTCACACCAGTATGGAGCATTCAGCTTATTGAACGCATCAAGTTTTAATTTTTTAATATTATGTGTTCGGTGCATTTTATAAATATAAACACATTGGGCATAACCTAAAAATGTACACATCGACGTACAATTTATATATTTTCATGGGGCCTTGTAATTTATGAAATTCACTACAAAAACCATGTATGTTAGGTTCATGCACCGAACTGCAGTGCAACCTCTAAATTTATAGGGTACACTACTATTGGTGCAAGCCGAAGCTGTCGAACACACTGCACAAGATTTCTTATTTTAAAAAACAATGGATTTTTTTTACCTATTTTGCAAGTCTAATTCAGTAAAAAATTAAATTAAAGAGAAACATAGACATTACCTAGACATTTGGTCAGCAGGGGGGCATAGGTGGGCCATAGTTGACATGTAATTGAGAAAAACAAATTTCACCACCGTTTGAGAAAATTGGAAAGCCATGTATTGAGAATGATATGGACAGATGGTGAGGAAGAGAAGCATTGATGAAAGGGCACCTACATGAGACAATAGTGGCACCAGTGCTTTAGAGGTCTACAACACTATAGATGGTGAAAATTAAATTTACAACGGGTAGGTTTTTATTTTATTTTATTTTATTTAACCTTGTTTCAGTGCATTTTTATAACTGCATTGGTACATAACATCTCCAATAGCATTATTTGGTTTTTTTAATTTAAACCCTATAACGATGCTCTAGTTAAGAACACAAGGGTGTTCTAATACATTAACCGCACCAGTGCTTTGTGTGACTATAACACCGCATTTAAAAAAAATAAAAATCATCTAATGGTGCTCTTTCTAAGACGCATTGGGGCATCTTAATACATAAAAAACATCGGTGTTTCCTAAAAATATAACACCACATTTAAAAAAAATAAAAACTCTATAATAGTGGTGTTGTTAAGATGCACTTGGATGCTTTAAATAATGAACCACACTGGTGCTTCGTGGGAATAAAACACCACATTTTTAAAAAATTAAAAAGCCCCTAATAGTGATATTTCTAAGATAGAATAGGGAATTTTAATACATGAACAACACTGGTGCTTCATTAAAATATAGCATAACATTTTTTTTTAAAGTAGAAGCTTATAATAGTGCTCTTTCTATGTATGCGTCAGAGTGTTTTAATACAAGAACAACACTAGTTCTTCTGGTGGATATAACATCGATGTTTTTTAAACTTGTTGATGGTGCTGGACCCACCAACATGTCAAGGGGATCGCCCCAGTAAGAAGTCCCAATTAGACCTCAGACTATTTGGTGTACGAGTCCCAGCAGTGGGTCATAAGGTAATGCGTTGACCGCGATGTCACACAGAGGCAAGTTAGATAACTCTGTCAGTAGCAAGGGTGTGGTTGCTGTAATGAGTCAAGGAAGTTGTATGAGAGGTTCTAACACATAAGGGGGGAGATAAGGGTGAAGGTGAGTTCCAGGTTGAAAGGGATCAGTCCTAACTCAGCTAGGAACACATAACACAAAAGGACATACACAGATTTCGGTGAAGTAGTCCACTCGGATGCGGTAGTCACAACATACAAGGTAAGATAACATGTACAATACTCACGGATCAGTCCGAACGAGTGCAATGGTTGTTACAACGAGGTTCATGTGAAAGGTCTGGCTGGTGTCCAGAAGAGCAGCTGACACGGATGTGACATAATTAACAACATATATAACACATTTGCAACAAGATTCATATAATTTCATATGAATCAGTTCATGCACAAATACGTAAGTTAAACAACATATATCATTAAGGCAACCCAAGTAGCCCAACTACAATAACAACATATGCATGAAAATGTGTTGGCTCTTATTATATAAAGAAGTGTAAGTTCCAACCATACAATACATCCATGTAAACCTGCTAGCCCCATCAGTGGAACATTGCAACCACATCTGCGTGCTCCTCCAAATAGATGAACTAGCTCTGTGCAATAGAGAAGCCAAGGTGCGTTACAATACTGTCCAAGCTCTTTCAAAGATAGTCTTATCAGAAGCTTGGCTGAACAAAAGCTCTGGCAATGAGTTATGAGGGGCTATTTATAGCAAAGGGTGGGGTGACCCTTGACATTCCCCTTTGTGATAGTTTAACTACCCTCATGACTTGTCAACTACTTTATGACTGTTACATCCAACTATTGACACTTGACTTACACTTGATATGACTCAACATTACAATGCACATGTACTCATGTGAGACAACATGGCTTGATCAAGCCTTGAAACACATCATTGACACTTGGTCCGCTGTGATGAGACCAAATATTTTGACATGGTTGTGATGGTGAAGGTGGTGAGCTAATGCCAGGCTTGGTCATCTGTGATGGTGTGCATGCACCTTATGGTGACATCTTGCTGAAGCGAACTCTTGCCTCCATTGCAACCGGTGCATTGGTTTGGCTCCTTCATCCAACTCTTTTTCTAACATGCACATGGTCTTCTTGGGTGTGGCTGAACTAGCAACACACTGATGCATAGTGTCTGTGTTGATCTTCAAATGTGTGTTGGTGGTCATGCACATCAACTTGTTGAGGTACATGTTGAGCTTCAATTGGACTTGCTTCTTGTCTTCGCCTTGGTGAGTGTGCTTAATGGGTTGGATTGCATGCATGCACACAATGACATGGATGCTACTGAATCCTTTGCATGCGATCAACAAAACTGCCCACCGTGTCTGCTCCATGTTAGCTGCTGACATGGATCTTTAACTTGTACATGCACAATTTCATTTGTGAGTGCATGTTGCGCCCACTTTTTTTCTTGTTCCTACTGCAACTCATTCGTCTATCTGTGCGACTTCATGTTCTTCCTTGAGTTGTTGCTTCAGCACATGCAACTCCTTCTTTGTTCCATTCTCTATCTTTGCGCGACCTTCATGTTGCACCATCACCTCATAGCCTGGGTCTCCAGAGTTTCTTTCATTATCAGTGGATCTGCTTGATCTTGCAACTTTGTTCTGCCTCTGTGTTGTCAACAACCTTCCTCTTGATTTCCCTGTGGTCACTGCATTCGGTATGCTCCATTCAGTTGTTGTTCATGAGGTTTCTCATTGTCATGCCGCTGCTTGATGTCCTCGTCTACGAACAACTTGATGTCTTTGTGAGTGGGCAAGCTCATAGACACTTGATCGACTGCATCCCTAGGTGTTCTTTGAATGGTGTCTTCGACTTTGATCTCTTGGAAACCATTGTACCTGCATGGCTGAGAGGTAGATGAGCACTTGCAATTCCTGGGGACATGGCAACACTCATGGCAAGCAATTTTTCAGTCGAAAACCAAAATGAACTTTGAGAATTGACTTGCAACATACCTATGTGATTGATCATGAAGGTTGCGCACAGGGAAAATTTTAAGAACCCCCCTAAATTTACATGTATAATAAATGGGCGAATCTCCATGGTATATAGGAAAAATGGAAGGCGATTTTATCAATAATATGATATGTATATATAATTTTTTGGCGAATCTCTCACCAGGCATGGCAAATATTTTACTCAATTATAAAATCTTGTGTTTATTGAATACACAAATGAAATCATTGCATTTCTTTAAAATATATTTTGAAATCAAAATTACCATATCGATAACCTAGTGGGTGTAGGATAACATTCACCCGTGCCATTCATAGAAAGCATGAGAAAAAACCTAATACTATATATAAAACCAAGAAAAATTCAAATTCAACACTTCTAGGGACCTCGTAACCACCCTGCCAATAGAAAAGTATGTTCCTGTTTGCAATTAGAAAATTACCCAAATTACAATCTGTTTACTCCAGCATATGTTGGAAAGTTATAGAAGGATGACTAGTTCAATCAATCCATTCCATTTAGCCCTGGATTTGCTTCAGTTTAAAACAGAATTATACAAATATACTTGTCCAATGTCTATGCTTTAACCATTCACCTTAAGATGTTTTTACAATATAATTTCCTAAGTCTATTTAATATCTTCATTATCATAAAAACCAACCTATATCCATCTTAACTCCACATCTACCACTCTTAGGGGGATGAAATCTATTTATTCCTCTGAGCACTTGGTAGACCCAGAATTAAGATGGATCTAAGATGATAGAATTTCCCCTTAAAATAGTCTATGCTCACATGAATACCATGGTATTACCATGGGTCAATACCATGTGTTATCATAAACCTGAAGCTTAAAAATTACTAATAGTAATTTATAAAAATTAATAAAATTAATAGTTGACTTTTATTTTAACCAAGCTAAAATGTTTAATATATATTAAGTTACAACATCCATTTTTACTCTTGATCGGATCAAATATTTTTTCACTCTATTCTAGTTTGCATATCACGATATTTGATACCTCTCGGGGGTTAGTAGATCCAGAGTAAAGATGGATCTATGCTGGTTTAATTCCCCCATTTAAATAGGCTACATTCTAGGTGAATACCATGGGTCAATACCATGTGCCATTTTGGTGAATACCATGGGTCAATAACATGTGCCATTTTTATTTTTATTAATACTAATATTAGGGTTAATAATGTTTTTTGCATGGTATTAATAACAATCTAGTCCATGGTATTTGTCCCATAGTATTTTGCCCATAGGTTTCACCTAAATATAACACATTTTTTGAGCATTCGTAAATGTAAGGTGACTTATGGAGTAAATATAAAAAAATGTTTTATTTGTTTACCATACCTCTCGTTTATTTATATTTTTATTAATTTACCATACCTCTTTTACAAATATGGCATTTGGCCCATAGAATTCACTTAAATAAAACCTCTTTCTTGAGCCTTCATAAATAGAACGAGGGTTATGGACTAAATATAAAAAAAGGTTTTATTTATTTACCATGCGTCTAGTTTATTTATATTTATATTTATTTACCATACCTTTTGAGTAAGTATAAAAAGAGGTTTTATTTATTTACCATACCTCCACTTTACTTATATTTTTATTTGTTTACACCCTTGCATGTATATAAGGTGACTTATGGAGTAAATATAAAAAATGTTTTATTTATTTACCATACCTCTCATTTATTTATATTTTTATTAATTTACCATACCTCTTTATAAATATGGTATTTGGGCCTTTGGCCCATATGATTCACTTAAATAAAACCTATTCTTGAAAATGGGCGAATGGATTCACTTAAATAAAACCTATTCTTGAAAATGGGTGAATGGAAGGTTGTAACTCCTAATTTCAAGGGCTAAATTTACCTTACTTACCCTCTTCTTAAAATAAGGTGGGCTATTTGAGGTGATTTGTAAAAATGTACTATGATACAAAATATTCGCCCACTAAAAATTTAAAACCCCTTAATTTCGCCAAAGGGCGAACATTCGCCCCTAAAATTTTCTATGGTTGCGCAATTTCGGCCGGGAGGTCGGGAGACCAACTGCCAGGATTGCGCAAGGAATAGCCTGGGATGCTAGGAGATTGACTGACTACGGGAACTACACAATACACATTCCAGTCTAGTTGCTGATTGCTGGGATTGCGTAATGCACAATTCCAGCTGGGAAGGACTGTTGGCCTAGGGGAGGATTTGCACAATTTCTTGGGCCAAGCAGCCACTGTCCTTGAGCAATGCACAAAACAACCCTGGAGGCTAGTGTTGGGTAGGAATGTGCAAATATGTAGAGGAAGGTGAGCCTTCCTTCCCCAGATTGCACAATGCAGCCTTGGGGAAGGCAGATTCTGGGCCAAGGTTGGCCCGACTCGTCGATGGGCAACTGAAAGAAACTAAGATAGTAAATGCATGGTGACATTAAGTGATAGCAGAAATGATTGACAGTGCATGCAAAACATGAATGAAAGATTCAATAGATAGATCAACATGCATGTGGGTGAGGAATTTTTCCAGTTGGGCGAACGTCTCTGCAAAACAGTTTCATGCATGCGACAGTAGTGAGATAGAAACGAAAAAATGGAGTAGAGCTAGGACATGCCAGCATACATGTATACATTAGCAAGCATTCAAAGAAATCAAGAAAACAGTACCCCCACAAGTGAAAACACAAAAAGCAACATAACTGTAGCATAAGGCATGGGAGGCGGGCTTACCCCATAACAGTTGAGTTGAATGTGCCGAATGCTCCTAACTGTGATGTGGGGTGTCAGAGTTGCAAGGTTGATCTAAGGAATGAGATTTTCAATGTCCAGTTGATGAGTAAGATCAAGGTTGTGACACGCATGCCACAAATCTAGTGGAAGCGACACTTGGTGAGAGGTTTCTAAATTTCTCCTTGCATGCAACCTCTGACTGCTAAACATAGATCCCTGAGATGAGGGATGCCTTTACATGCTATCTTAGAAAAAGAAACCTATGCATGCAATTCTGTTTTGCTCAGTCCAGGAGGGAACCGGTTAACTCAGCTACACATGCAAGAGGTTGTTCGACTGCTTGAAGGAAATGCAGATTTTTGGTTGGGAGCTGGGCTAACTGCCTAGGAGACTTGTGCAATTTATAGGCAAAGCAATGGACTTTTGCCTAGATTTGCGCAAAAATTCTGAGCTGAGTAGCCTTGCTAGGGAAATTTGTGCAAATCTTACTGGGAGTGTTGACAGGCAGGATCACGCAATCCTGGAGCCCACCAGGCTACCAGAGAGGATTGCATAATTTTTTGAGGGAAGGTTGGTTTCCCTCCAAAAATGCACAATTTTCAAGGGGAAGCTGCTCAACCAACAACTAAACCAAGTTTGGGTGAATAGCCTATGAGGGGAATGGATCAAGCTGTGACTGACAGGCTACCTTTATGCAAGAAAGACACTGAATCTTGTGAAGTTGACGAAGGAAGGCAAGTTGTTCTGAGGGTTGGAAGGAGGCTCCAAAATGAGGCTAAGGAAAAATTTTGGAGGGTGGTTATAGCTGCTACAACACTTGGCAACACACTTGTAGAACTCCGTCTCTCTGAATGGACCTTGTTCATGAAAAGCAAGTTTAACACCTTCGGAAGTATTGTTTAGTTCTCACCTCATCTTGGTTTCACACTAACTTGATTGTAAGACGTAGTATCTGCCAAACCCTTGGTTGATTGACACACATTCCAAGCCAAGGCAACACAGTTGTTTCGATTGGGGTTGAGGGGTATATAGGTGCATAAGCAGTATAGTCATTAGAGTCTTAGTTTCATCTCAGGTTTTGCTCCACTACCAATAGGCCTAGACAGTACCCCGGTGGAGTCACATGGGAACACAAGCATGGTTTTGCTGCCAGCGAGCCACGTCAGTACCCCGATGGAGTTACTTGCATCACCTCCCTGCGCAGGAAGCCTTTCTCTTCTTTCACCTTATTCATTTTTCATTTTGAATTTTTTGACTTTTTTATTTTTTCATTTTCACTGTGCATATCACTTATTCATTTCAGAGGCGGAAGATGGATCCCAACTTATTGAGAGCAGAAGAGGTTGTTCCAGTAGAGAAGTAGTTTATTGTATCTCTGACGTGCCTATTAAGGTTTCCCCCCTCACCTTACACTACTTGACTGAGTTGACAAGGGATAACCCAAAAGCAATCGACTAGAGAAGGTGACACTAGTTAGCGTGCAAGCGTTGTGTTATCACCAAGGTTCACTTCTAATAGTACATATTATGCTTTGACATATCATGGACTAAGAGTAATAAGCTCATCATATAAAGGCAAGATGACAGATAAGTTGTACAAGCCCTCTTGTAATTTACCCAGCTCGCTTCAAGAGTCATACATGGTTCCGTGCAAAACTAAACTACGAACGAAACAAGCGACTAACAAACATCAAAGCAAAGAAAAAACAAAAGTGAAAGTGAAAGCGAAGCAAATAAACAAACAAGAAAGAAAACAAACCAGCAATCAAACCGTGTAAGCAAACAAGCATGCCAGCAAACAACTAAAACCTAACATTACTCCTACTCCTACACTAATGGTTCATGGGCCTGATCACAAGAAGTGATACTTTCAATGTAGCCACTAGCACATTCGTAGACCCATGTTGGTGAAGGCTTGGTCCGCGAGCAACCGAGTTGTGCGAACCAGCAAGCAAGAAAGATATAACAATGAAGACAGCCACACTTCGTGTTTCAAAGTGCCCACGGGACATAAGTGAGTGCATGTGCATGACGGGAAGTCCGTGGACTTACCATGGTGTTGTGTGACACTACGTGCAACTTTGAATCATAAGCACACTCTTGACTGTGACATGCAAGAAAATGAAAGAAACAAAGATAACTTGCGTTGCGAATGAGTGCTTGTAATGTAAGACTCTTTTAATGCATGAGAAATGGGATCATGCAATTCGAGTGGAGGAAGTGTGATCTATGATTGAGATGGATCTTTAATGCATACAAATGAGTGATGAGGAGCCTTGGGTGATTGAACAATTTCATGATCGGAAGTGAGACTAACCCCAAGAGAGCAAGGAACTAACATAACCATCAGCTCGGGCTGAAGTGCCTTAATAGTCTTGGGTGTCTCAACTTCATCATCAGGTAGATCATCATAAATGGGTGGCTTCGAAAGAACAATTGCGATAAAGTCATGATCATGATCAAAGATGGAAGTAAATTGATCATGACCGCCATGATCAGAAAGATCAATGAATTCTTCGGCATCCTCACGATAAGATAAATCAAATAGAACGGTAGGTGAAAAGAGAACAAACTCATCCTTTTTGTTTCCAAAAAAGATAAATGAAGGATCAAGTTGATTTTCAATGAATAACTTATCCTCTCCATTAACAAATGATGTACTAACATCCGATGAGTCCTGCGAGTGATCAAGAATGGGTGCATCCATGGATGAAGACACACATGCAAAACCATGGATGGCAAGCTCACCAAAGAGGTCAGGAAACAACAGAGGGGGCTCAGAAGGAAGGGAGTCATCCTTCGATGAGTGTTGATGCTCAAGCTCCCATGCATACTCTTCATGAATGATAGTGCATGTTGGTTGTGTAACACCAACTTCGTCAGTGGGTTGTTCCCCGTTCACAACAAGTGAAGAGTTTGGAATGGACGAACACAAAACAACATCATCTGGAGGAACACTTGAGTGCGAAGACGGAGGTCGTAGAAAAGAATGCATATGAGAGCTCTAAGGACTCACAACCAAATTTGCATGAAAATTGAGTGAAGTAATGTTGGGAGAATGCGAAGGATGAACAGGTATGTGAGCATGATTCTCAACATCACTAGGCAATGGTGGAGTTGTTGAATGAGTGGGAAGTAGACAGTCAGTGGAGACATTGTCCACATCCACATGATATTACGCAACTCTATCAATAAAGAATGTTGAGCGAGGCTTTATTTCAAACTTTCTCTTGGGACGGGGAGATTTCTGAAGGAAAGACTCGAACCGGTCCCAAAGATAAGAAAATTTCATCTGTCTCCTTGGAGCTTGAAACTGCAAGTCATGGAAGTGCTGCCAAAAATCAATAACTGATTCATGCGGAGCCCTTCACTACTATAACAGTTTCCAGTCAAGATTGTCTAGATCAAAATGATAGAATGTGTCTTCAATGAGATCATAGAAGTGCTCAAATGAGTGCATGGTGTTAGCTAGTAGTCTGAGCACCCAAAGAAATGGAGATTCACGAAGCGTGTATGCAAGTAGCAAACTAGCTTATTCGTCAGAAAACTCATCTTCCTCATGAAGCATGGAAAGAAAGTTATGTAAGTGCTCAGGCCAGGCCACTTCACCTTCACCATCATACGTGTGAGTGGAAAAGAGATTAAAAAGCTTCCCCGTGATGGGGACATATTCACGATTCGAAAAACACCGTGGGGGAAGAAGAGTGCAAGACTCCATGAAAAATGTGCAAAGGTTCAAAACTGGATGAGAGGACATAGATTTTCATCAGGCCCTCCTTCTAGCACTAGAAATGTTGACGGTGTTGGACTTGCCAAAATGTCAAGGGGATCTCCTAGGTAAGAAGTCCCAATTAGACCTCAGACCGTTTGGTGTAGGAGTCCCAAGAGTGGGTCGTAAGGTAATTCCTTGACCGCGATGTTGCACAGAGGCAAGTAAGATAACTATGTCAGTAGTAAGGGTGTGACTATTGCAATGAGTCAAGGAAGGTGTATGAGAGGTTCTAACACATAAGGGGGGAGATAAGGGTGAAGGTGAGTTCCAGGTTGAAAGGGATCAATCCCAACTCAGCTAAGAACACACAACACAAAAGGACATACACAGCTTTCGACGGAGCAGTTCACTTGGATGCGGTAGTCACAACATACAAGGTAAGATAACATGTACAACACTCATGGATAATTCCGAATGAGTGCAACGGTTCTTACATCAAGGTTCATGTGAAAGGTATGGTTGGTGTCTGGTAGAGCAGTCGACACGGACGGGACAACATTAAAAACATATACAGCACATTTGCAGCAAGATTCATATATTTTCATATGAATCGGTTCATACACAAATACGTAAGTTAAACAACATATATCATTAAGGCAACCCTAACAGTCCAACTACAATAACAACATATGCATGAAAATGTGTTGCCTCTTATATTATAAAGAAGTGTAAGTTCCAATCATACAATACATCCATGTAAACCTGCTAGCCCCATCAGTGGAACGTGACAACCACATCCACCTGCTCCTCCAAAGAGATGAACTAGCTCCATGCAGTGGAGAAGCCAAGGCGTGTTACAATACTATCCAAGATCTTTCCAAGATAGTGTTATCAGAAGCTTGGCTGACCAAAAGCCCTTACAATGAGTTACAAGGGGATATTTATAACAAAGGGTGGGGTGACCCTTGAGATTCCCCTTTATGACAGTTCAACTACCCTCATGACTCTTCACCTACTCTATGATTGTTACATCCAACTAATTATGCTTGACTTACACTTGACATGACTCAACATTACAATGCACATGTACTCATGTGAGACAACATGGCTTAAGAAATCCTTGCAAGACATCACTGACACTCAGTCCGCTGTGATGAGACCAAATCTTTGGACATGCTTGTGATGGTGAAGGTGGTGAGTTGATGCCCAACTTGGTCATCCGTGATGGTGTGCATGCACCTTATGGTGACATCTTGCTGAAGCAAACTCTTGCCTCCGTTGCAACCGGTGCATTGGTTTGGCTCCTTCATCCAACTCGTCTGCTAACATGCGCATGGTCTTCCTGGGTTCGGCTGAACCAAAAACACACTGATACATAGTGTCCATGCTCATCTTCAAGTGTGTGCTCATGGTCATGCGCATCAACTTTCCAAAGTACATGTTCAGCTTCAGTTGGACTTGCTTCTTGTCTTCGCCTTGGTTAGTGTGTTGAATGGGTTGGATTGCATGCGTGCTCACAATGACAGCATGCTGCTGAATCCCTTGCATGTGATAAACAACATTTCCCACCATGTATGCTCTGTGTCAGCTGCTGGGATCAATCTTTAACTTGTACGGGCATAGTTTCATCCATGAGTGCACGTTGCGCCCATTGTTGTTCCTGATCCTGCTACAACTCATTCGTCTGTCTGTGCAGCTTCATGTTCTTCCTTGAGTTGTTGCTTCGACACATGAAACTCCTTCTTCGTTCCATTCTCTATCTTCGCGTGACCTTCATGTCGCGCCGTCACCTCATAGCCTAAGTCTCCAAAGTTTCTTTCATTATTAGTGGATCTGCTTGATCTTGAAACTTTGTTCCGCCTCTGTGTTGTCAACAACCTTCCTCTTGCATTCGCTGCATTTGGTATGATACTTTCACTTGTTGTTCATGGTGCTGCTCACTATGATGCTACTGCTTGATGTCCTTGTCTACAAACGACTTGATGTCTTCGTGAATAGGCAAGCTCATAGACACTTGATCAACTACATCTCCAGGTGTGCTCTGAATGGTGTCTTCGACTTTACTTTCTTGGAAACCATTGTACCTGCAGGTCTGAGAGGTAGATGAGAACTTGAAATACCTGGGGACATGGAAACACTCATGGCAAGAAATTTGTCATTCAAAAAGAAAAATGAACTTTGAGAACCAACTTGCAACATACCTGTGTGGCTGATCATTAAGGTTGCGCAATTTCATCCGGGAGGTCAGGAGACTAACTGCCAAGATTGTGCAAGGCATAGCCTGGGAAGCTGGGAGACTAACTGACTACTGGAACTACACAATGCACAGTCCAGTCTGGCTGCTAACTGTTGGGATTGCGCAATGCGCAATTCCAGTTGGGAAGGATTGTTGGCCTAGGGACAGATTTGCACAATTTATTGGGCCAAGCAGCCACTCTCCTCTAGAAATGCGCAAAATAGTCTTGGAGGCCAGTGATAGGCAAGAATGTGAAAATCTGGAGAGGAATGTGAGCCTTCCTTCCCTAGATTGTGCAATGTAGCCTTGGTGAAGGCAGAGTCCAGGCCAAGGTTGGCCTGACTCACCGATGGGCAACTGAAAGAAACTAAGACAATAAATGCATGGCGACGCTAAGTGATAGAAGAAGTGATTGACAGTGCATGCAAAACATGAATGAAAGATTCAATAAACATATCAACATTCATGTGGGTGGGGCAGTTCGCTGGTTGTGCAAACATCCGTGCAAAATAGTTTCATGCATGCGGCAGTAGTGAGGTAGCAATGAAAACTAAAATAGAGCTAGGACAAGCTAGTATACATGTAAATGATAGCAAGCATTCAAATAAATCAAGAAAATAGTACTCCCACAAGTGAAAACACAAAAAGCGACATAAATGTAGCACAATGCATGGGAAACAGGCTTACCCCAAAACAACTGAGCTGAATGTGCTGACTGCTCCTAGATGTGATGTGGGATGTTATAGATGCAAGGTTGATGTGAGGAATGAGCTCTGTAGCATCTGGTTGATGAGTTTTTATAACATCCAGGTTGTGACGTGCATGCCACAAATCTAGGGGAAGCGAAACATGGTGGAAGGTTTCCGAATTGCTTCTTGCATATAGCATCCAATTGCTAAACATAGATCCCTGAGATGAGGGATGCCTTTGCATGCTGCCTTAGGAGAAGTAGCCTCTGCATGCATGTTTGTTTTGCTGAGTCTCGGAGGGCACCGGTCAACTCAGCCACACATGTAAGAGGCTATTCGACTGCTTGAAGGAAATGCGCATTTCTGGCTGGGAGCTGGGCTGATTTCCCAAGAGATTTGCACAACTTTTAGGAAGAGCAGCTGACTACTGCCCAGATTTGTGCAAATTTTGAGCTGAGCAGCCTTGCTGGGTAAATTTGTGCAAATCCTGCTGGGAGTGTTGGCAGGTAGGATTACACAATCCTGGAGCCTAGTAGGCTGCCAGAGAGGATTGTGCAATTTTTGGAGGGAAGGCTAGTTTCGCTCCAGAAATGTGCAATTTTCAAAGGGGAAGCTGCTCAGCCTATAGCTAGACCATGTTCGGGTGAACATCCTATGAGGGGAATGGATCAAGTTGTGATTGACAGGCTGCCTTTGTGCAACAAAGACACTGAATCTTGTGAACTTGACAATGCAAGGCAAGCTACAGTGAGGGTTGGAAGGGAGGCTCCAAAACGAGGCTAAGGCAAAATTTTGGAGGGTGGTTGTGGTTGCTACAACAAAACTTAACCTTTATTCAATGTTATCAATTCCTATAAGCACTGGTATGTTGTATACTATGTATGCACTAGGGAATTAGAGTAATAGTTTAACACTGGGTCATCGTCATACTATAGCACATGACTGGGCAAAATGAATTTTACAAGAAACATTTTTGTAAATTTAACCCATTTCTGGTGCTATTGAGTAGTATATGCATTGATTCTCTTTGTTATTTAATGCACCCTTTATTTTTTTAAATAAATATTCTACTGTGCACCATGTTCTATTAGGCATCGATGCTTATATGTATAGTAAAGCACTAGTGAATTTGTATATTATAGACACACCATTTAAAAACATCCACTAAAACATTCATCCACCCACCTCTATTAGTGACCTCTACTACAAATATATTTTTGGTCTATTTTTATAGGGGCTTCGGAAAAAACCTCTATTAGAGGGTCTTTTCCTTGTAGTGTAAATTCCTAGGAGCACCATTGTGGAAATGAAACAAAGAGTGGGGAAATTAGATGAGTTCATGAAGTAATATTTTATTGTTATTGTTCGAGTGTCATTATTCCAAACCTTCCTATTATTTTGTCTTTTGTGTCTTATATTTTATTTCCCAACTTTCATGGGAGGGTACATGTTCTCCATGCAAGTGTTTTGTTCACTCATGCTTTTGGGAATGATATTCTCCCAATCTTGGGGAAAGAAGGAAGTGCATTACAAAAGGGGGTATGATACCATATCATGTTTCCAAGAATTGGGAATTTAAGAGAGAACAAAAAACTTTAATAAGAATGGGAAATTACCAGTACTAGTTATTAATATTCCCTATTTTATTTGAACTGGAGCACTAGAGGGAAAATGGTTAGCTCGAGGAACTATCGTGAAAAGAAAGGGATTCGATTGCTTATGTTGTGTATGTCAAGGGAGGGAAGAGAAAATGATTTATTGGGATTTTTTTCCATAAAATTTGATATTTTAATTCCTTGGTTGTGATATACAAAAATTGTGTTGAGTGCAAAGAACTATATCCATAGCGAGTAAATTAACACTTATTTTTTAATTGACTAGTTTGAGGGTGGCATCAATAGTGCTGCCTATGTCTGGGGAATGCTCCCACAAATCTATTTTCCCGAGTTCATCCAATATAAATATAAGTAACTTAGATATTGTTGTTTAATTGTTGAAGATTAACATTTATGGCTCTATTATGTTTAAAGATGTGCTTAATTATGAAATACAATCCCAGAATTTAGCATTTTATCACGAATTCATTATATACCGTCTAAGAGTTATTCATATGTCAATTATAGAGATATTAAAACCATATTTTGTAATGAAAAGGAAATAATTTTTCCTATACTCGATAAATTAAGCTTTTGTGTGCCAAATTTATATAATTGACCTTGTGGGTATCACAAGAGATACATAATCACAGAAGAAATGTAATTACATTTTATTGGAAATCAATAGATGTATGTGTTTATAAAAATAAACAAGGAATGGTGCTAAATATAATTACCCTTAAACCATGGTTTATAGGATTAGATGCCATCCATAGGACTCTAAGCCATGTCATGAGAACTCTAGATGCAATGGTTTCCATATGAAAGAAAAATATTTTTTAAGTAGAAGTATTGTAGGGAATATACATTTTTATATATCTTAAACCATATTTTTAGGGCATAAATCTTGGAATTTACCACTAACCAATATATTTTTTACATTCAAAAGTATTAATGTTGAACCAAATCCCAATCTTGGGTTATTCCGTTGGAGTAACTAGTAATACTTATAACTTGCATGGACAACATATAGATAAAAGCTAAAAGGAAAAGAGGACCAAGAATAAAAACGACAAGGCAAAAGGGGGCCACAAATCAAGACGCCATATTTGTGGGTGAGCTTGGTATTGGAGTGAGGAATGATGCTCATTTTAGTGTTAGAGTTATTCATGTAAGGAATGATGGGGAGGTTAGTACGAAAATGAGATGCCACAAAGGAGTATTATTATAGAATTCACATATATAACAACTATAAGGAATAAAGAATCGATGAACATAACCACATATTAAATAGAGCCCCATAATTTATGACCCTAGAAATGTTGATGATCTTAGAACCATAATTACTATAGTGAAGGATGATAGTGATCTCAATACCATAAGTGCTAGAGTGAGGTATGATGGTGATATTAGTGTGAGAATCAAGTATTACTATAGAAATCACATTAATAACAACTACAAGCCAAAGGGAACCCACCATAATAACAAGGTAGATAGGGCCCACAAGACATGAAACTATAGGTGACAATCATATGTTTACTTAGACTATAGCTAGAAGATTTGCATTAAATATAGATTGTAGCAATTCTTGTGGTAGAGGTGCGAAAAAAATGATTCTTAAAGAGATGAAACAAATAATAAAACTAAAGAAAACCTTCTCCCATCAACAGGATGAAGGGGAGAGATCCAACCCAAAACCTATCCAAAATTAGTCATATTACTTCATATGTACAACAATAATACATTACAAATTGCTTTCAAATGATAATTTAAAAGCAATATGCAATTATTTTTTTTACAGAACTCGCCCTCCACTAAACCTTAGGGAATCTAGAGTCTATTGATTAACAATTCAGATTTTTTATTCTAACTTTGGATTGCTGTTTGATTCCTAGAAATTTTTAAGAAAGGGGAAGGAAGAAAATATTTATTTGGTACATATACAAACAAATTAAATTATCAAACAGGAATTGTAAAATAAAAACGATAACTTTAGGCAAAAAACCGCAAAAAAATTATGAAAAACCAACATGAAAAACAAAAATCGTTGATGCTAGAATAACATAATTTTTTTTTGGGTGGGGAAGGGGGGGGGGGGAGTGGGGTGTAAATTTTCAATATTTTTTTAAATTAGCAGTAAAAGCCAATAAAAGACATTTTTTTTTGTGCAAAAAACACCCTCAAAATGGAAAGTTTGGATGTTGGAATAATGTATTTTTTTTTTCGGGGTAAAGTTTCAACATTTTTTAATAATGACGTTAAAAATAAAATAGCATGACTCAAAAAAACCTTAAAATTCCAACAATTTTTAATTATGGAATTAAATATAAAATATCACATCTTTAAAACGCCTTAAAATTCTAATGATTTTCAGGCATGGTATTAAGATAAAATTATGTGTCTGTGAAAAAACTTAAAATTTCAACAATTTTACATCATAGTGTTAAAGAAAAAATGCATGTTGGGCATGGGATCCCCCGCAGCAGGTTTTGGGACTTAAATCTGGAGTTTTGGTCAATTGTATTGTAAGACTCCGTGAAGTGCGGGTGTGGAGCGCGAAAGTCTAGGATGAGTCATAGAGTTGTCCTCCCTAAGAATTGTAAAATAATGTAAAAGTTGTGTCGGCCTACCCATGGTTTGCGGACCATGGGATTATATAAATAGAGCGAGGCTCTAAGTGTAAAGAGAGGTTTTTTGGAAAGCAAGTAATAGATAGACACGAAGGCATGCTTAGAGCATAGAAGGAAATTCTAAGGGTACTGGGTCGTAGTAGTAGGAAGAGGCTCTGTGTTGTGGGGAAAAATGCCTATGCAGGACGATCCTATCCACCTAAGGTGTGACAGTGCCTTAGCAACAAACAGAGACAGCTATTCTAATATTTCTTCCTTTATGAATTAAGAATGAAGAGAGATAGATGGACTAACCGATGTCTTCCGTTTGTCCCTCGATCCGGTCTCTCTTCTCTTGGAGGATTCCCAGCTACTTGTCTTCTCGCTCGCCCGGCTTCAAGAGGTTTCTGCAAGATCACAAGAAGAGAACACTACACAAGACATGGATTCATATTCATAACTAGTTCAGGATTAGAAATAAACTAAACATACTAATGCAATCATACATCAATAATACATCAGCATATAGGAGAAACCAAGATAGCTTTATTGATGAATAATAAGGTTCAGGAAGAGATACAACCCAAAGGGTTCCAATCCAGCATCTCCTTCCCAGCAAATGGAATTCCTATCTTCACCCCCTTCAAAGCATTAAGCACCCAATAGTTCCAGTCTCAAACCAACAGCAATTCTTTGCAATAACAAAATTCCAGCCCTCTAGATCTCATGGAGAAGAGATCCATATATAGATGTTTGGAGAGAGGATGAGTTAGCTTGAGATCTGACTAGTGTCCTCTCCCTCTGTCAGTTCTTGAGTCCACTTGGAGGTTCTTGCTTCCACTTGGAGATTTGGAACCTCTTACTCATCACAAGTCGAATTCCCTGAGGCAAGTGTCATTTTGGAAGCTTCCTCGGTTTTGACACCTTGAGAAATGAGCCTGCCACTTGTCCACTCTCGTTCAATGCAGGTAGCCAGTGTTCCAGTTGACATTCAACGCAGGTAGCCAGTGTTGGCTTTGACATTCAACGCGAACAGCTAGTGTAGCCACTGAAATGATCGTGAATTGACTTGTTTTGAGCAGTTTTTTGGTGGAGAACTTCTGTGAATTGCTATGGTTTGTTAGCCTTATTCCTCTAGGGGTAGGAACAACATGTTTAGGGACTTTGGATCCCTTAGATTATGGACATTTCATGCTCAATGCTGTAAGGCACAAAAATGTCTATAACAATTGCCCCCTAAAGTATGAGGTTGTTTATCAGGTGAAATGCTTTATCAGGGGGATCCGAAGTTCATCCAATGCTGAGAGGAGACCTGTAATAAGATACAATACAATACATTATTTTTCATACTGCTTCCATGATCTAGCTGAGGCGGGCATTCCCATGCTCAGCTTCATAAATTCATTTTTCTGTACATAGAACAGACAATTGTCTGATGATAGACTGATAATTTTGATGAAATTATCATCCTTTGAGTAGGATGATTATCTGCTGCAATGATGTACATGTCAATGTTTTTATCTTTCCTGAATATATATCGCAGCCCAGATGGATGAAACTAGATCCGGGGTCTTCAAACTCGTTCGATCTTCACTCTAAGTACAAGTCGATCCATGTGAGAAATGTTCTGAAGTCGAACATGGAAAGACATCGCTTGATTACCGGTCAATGATGTAAACCGTTAACAAGTGCGAGAGGAATCACCGATAATGATAATGACCCTCAAGGTACTGCAGTACAATTCACGTGGTGCGAATAAAGGACTTGGCGTCGAACACCACGCAAAATCTTTCGGTCGAAGGTCATTGATGTATACCTGTCGCTGGAAGTGAGAAACTTGCCATTGTGGCATGCAAGCTTCAAAGTACTGAAGGGGTTGTTCCTAGATCAGCTTCTTGCATAATGAGCTGATGTCGACAAGAAGCGATCCGTCACAGGAGGGCCTTAATGAATCCCACATCAGTGACACAGAACGGAGCTAATGATTTTAATGGAGGTGAAAACGATCTGTGATATATGATTCAGGGTGGCGGTCATGAAAGGATGAAGGACAATGTATGGCAGTGGATGGGACATGGTTGACTTTTTCTGAACGACTTCTCTTGAACATATGGTGACACTGATACGATGGATCGGTAGCATTACCCCAAATATGGATGGTATGGCGAGACCATGGATGTGATCGGTGAATGAAACAACCCAACCCGATTGTGGTACGGAGGAAAAGTGTCATGTTCAAGAGCGACTTGCTACCATCAAAGTTTTCTTTAGCTTCTCCCAATTTTTCCCCAGTCATTGCTGACCAATACCTCTTTATTTTTGTCAAGCTTGAGGAGGATAACATATGCTTGTTCTATAACCTGCCCTTCGGGCAAGCCCATCGCTATGTTTTAACGAGCCTAGCGATAGTGAAACTCGTTCTCGTCTAAAGACAAGTTTGTCGCTATTTAATGATTTTAATGAGTCTAACGACAAGGATAACTCGGTCCTTTTCATTTTTAGAGAGTCTGAAAAGGTACATAAAGTTAACTCCAAAAGTCCTTTTTCGTCATCTAATCCCTTAAGTCCGAAAAATTATAAAACAATACAGAAGGGATGAGTTTTCGATAGTTTTAACGAGCCGAACAAAACAAGCGCTCGATCTTTTTGTGCAATAATCCCTCAGGTCCAAAAAGATTAAAATCTAGAGGAGGGATAGCTCTTCCGGTCGCTTTAACGAGCTGGAAGGCCAAAACTCGGCAATCTTTTCATATTTTACGAGTCAGTTGAAAAGAGCTTAAAGAAGACTTGTCTTTTGAGGAACGAGTGATAAACAGGGTTAGCAGCTGATTCCAGGTATAGGTTGGAATTTTCCAATCACGGTAGTGTCACAAGGATGGCTAGGTGAAATCACTCTTCGCAGCTGTTCCTCAAAATGGGTAAACAATCATATGGAGGCGAATGATCGGCCAATGGAAAAGTGGAGGTGACGGTGCAAACACAACCAAGGCTTTAATGGCTGATGATATTACATTCACTGTGGTTATTTACCGGGATAGTTCATTTTTTAACGAGCTTAAACGCAGGTGGAAACATTTGCTCGATCTTATGTTTATTTTTTAACGAGCATGAACTATGCGCTAAAACTTCTCGGATCTTGCGTTTATTTTTTAACGAGCATGAACTTTGTGCTAAAACTGCTCGATGATAAGTTTGCATGCCCCCATCATAACAACGCAAATCAAGGTGCATGCCCCCCAAGCTTCATTGCATTCAACTTGGTGGTTGGAATGAAGGTTTACCTTTGAGATTTGGAAAGGAGATTGTTTCATTTTTTAATGAGGTTGACACAGTAACAGAACTATCCTCATGACTCCTTGTTTCATTTTTTAATGAGGTTGACACGAGATTAGAACCGTCCTCGGAGCCCACTGTATTTACAGTATTTCTATTAGGGCGATGATCCACGCTGACAAAATGTTTAGGAATCTTCCGAATCCATTAGATATAGAAGATTTCATATTGTAGGTTTCCACTGTGGCCACTTCTGCCAGATTACTTGCAGGCGGTAGGGCAAAAGTACCCATTAAGGCAGGGTCTTTTAGGAGACCTACTCCAATATTTTTAAGAGAATGATTGCTTCCATGGATCATTGGAATGCTTCCCGTAACTTGTGAACTGTCGGGGAGGAAAGTTTGTTGGTCGACGACTGTAATTCCTCCTTGAAAGGGAAATGCAATCTTCCTGAAGTAGGTCGACACAACTGCAGCCATGGCATATATCCAGGGCCTTCCCAGTAGGATGTTGTAATCGAGGTTTCCATCAATTACTTCAACATCAATTCCTACTGTTTTGCCCCCTAGTTCAACTTGCAAGTTACTTAAAATCCCGTATGGATCGTATGATCGTCCATCAAATGCTTTTAACGTCGTTGACGATGTCGACAAGGGTGGTGAGCCTAAATTCTTCCAGCAACTCATCGACATAATACACGTAGATGCCCCCTCATCAATAATTGTTCGATGAACAGTTTTGTTGAGGGCTTTCACTTGAATAAGGAAAGCTAGTTGAGCTGGTAACTGAGGGTCATATCCTTTATGATCAAAGGCCACAAGATTGGAGTCCATTGGGTCAATTTCACCTATTGCTGATAATAAAGCTTGCTCTTGGGAGAGGCAATTTTGCGGTACCTCAAGCGTCGACATAGCGGACGGCGATTGGGCCAGGTCCTCTATTATATTATAATTCTGTGCTATTTTTGCACGAGGATTAAATGTCGACTTGTACCCTACTCCCTTTGGCGACTTTATCATTTGTTCAGGAATGGTGGGTGGCACAACTTTGGTCAAAGTTGTTGTCGAACTACTAGGTTGTTCATTAGCCTTGTTATTCGACACCTGTGGATTCCCGTAATCTGTATTCCTTGCCAAAGCATCATTTTGCTGTTTTGAGATAGAAAACATAAGCACTTGGGATCGGGAAGCATTTTGATTAGCAACCAGTTTGGTACCTGGGCTTGGAAACGGATCAGTCAATACTGTTGAGGTTTTTGAACTCTTAAAGAGTTTCTTAACTTCAGCTATATGTGGACAATCTCTCGTCCAATGATCCTCATCGCATATATGACACCCCGCAGGGGGTTTCCTTTTTCTCCCTTTCTTTTTCCTCTTGCCCCCTGGTTGCTTCAATTGTTTGCCCTTGTCGGTCGACGCGGCATTTACTTCCGAGGCAAGAAGTTCCTCATTTTCATTTTGACTGGAAATCTTACGGGCCCTTTTAGATGTAACCTTTGTCGATTTCGTGTCTATCGTGCCAATCACGCCATCGATGGCATGAGAGTCATTGTTTGATTTAGGAGGAGGAGGAATTGAGAATTCCGGTCTAGGGGCGTCAGGTATTTTGTTGTAGAGTGTGCCAGATTGAGTATAGACCAAGTCCAGATATTGCGCACGAGCGATGACTTGCTCTTCTGTTATGACTCCCCCCTTTGCCACATCTTCCGTGATTGTAGGAAGTAAGGATTTGATAAACCATTCAACTAATAGCTGATCGGGAACGTACGTTTTTACCATCCTACGACGACGTCGCCACTCATGTATATGATCACATATGTGAGTGGCCGTTGTCTGTTTGAAGTTGGTTAGGAGTTCCATTCCCATTTCATACCTTATCGGCAATTGAAAATGGGTTAAGAAAGCCGTGGCTAAGGTACTGAAGTTGTCGAACGAAGCTCTAGGCAATTCAATATACCATTTTGCCGCTGGACCCGTTAACGTCCTCTGAAAAAGGCGAAGCCTTATTGAATCATCGTTTAGGGTGTTTGATGAACACCATAGATGAAATGTCATCACATGATTCGACGGATCTTCACCCGGATTTCCATTAAATTTAGGAATATCTGATGGAAGATTATGCGGAATCGCTGGCCACAAAGGGGCATAAGCAATTGGACCATTCGTCAGCCGGTTTAGATCTGGTAATTCTAGAGTTGCTACAAAGGGCAATTGTTGATTTAGGTTAGGCGAAGCATACCCAGGATAAGATGGAATCGCCTGAGCAGTGGGTCTTTGTATACCAGCATAATGCTAGCAACTTTGACAAGGTTGATGGGCATAACCACTATAATATGGTTGTTGATAACCGCTTTGGAAATGCAGTTGGCCATTACTTACAAAGACTTGTTGCTCAGGTCCTTGATATGATTGCTGGAATTGCGGTTGTTGAGGTTGAACCAGCCCTGGTTGTTGTACCATTTGCTATTGTCCAATACTGTATGATTGACCAAGATGAGGAGTCATAGTACTTGTTTGAGCCTGAGTCGCTCCAGATAAGGAGTCACTAACCTGAGGTTGTGATTGAGTCGTTGAGACAAGAGGCTGTTTTATTGCAACCTGAGAAACTTGGGGTTGACATACAACAGGTAACGCTTGTACTTGCGATGCAGTCACCATAGCAGGTATAGTGGGAGTATTCGACACAGGGTGGACTGGCTGCATTGAATATACAACCCTTGGTTGCTGAGGTAGTATTGGTACCCAACCGCTGGATGTAATTCCAGTTTGACCTGAACTTTGTTGTAAACTCTCATATGGTTGTTCTCTAGGAGGGAACAATGAAAAGGCATACTGCCCTCCATATGGTGGCAATCCAGTACTTAAAGGGTAGATTGGCCCTTGAAGACACATTGGATCAATTTGTTGAGTTTCAACATAAGAAATACCAGATGATAATCCGGATGAAGAAATAGGAACTAACCATGTCGTCGAAGCAGTCCCTGATGGGACTGCGTCTTGTTGTTGATAACTTGCCGGGACAGATGGTATACCATCGAACATCGTTGGGGTAGTAGCAGGAGGCTCTGCCGCTGCTGTGTCGGATGACACAGTCCTGGATGTCAACGGTTGTTCAGACATATCTAGTCTATCCAAAAGATTTTCTAGCGATTCTACAAGAACTTACGATGAAAAGAGACTAACTTCGAAGATCAGCGAGGGAATGGTGATGATTTATTCTGTTTAAAATAAATTTTAACGACGCTTGGACACAACTTGCTTTTTCAATTTTAAAGAGTCGAGAAAAAGCAAAAGATGACTCTAGTCTCCTTCGATGTTTTAACGAGCCCGAAGTGACAAATGCTCGGATGGACTTTTTCCGTTATAGAGTCTGAAAAAGGCCAAAAGGAACTACTCTGGAGTTCTAGGTAGAGGGTGTGCCAAACTTTTCGCAAAACCGCAGAATACTTTTTAAGGTACGGGCGGTCAATCTTCCTGAATGCTGTGTTCAGTGCATTGCGATTAGTAGGGCGGCCGACACGGCTTCCTAAGGATAAAGGTTTTATGCCTATAGGGGTCTCCAAATATATACGCGACGGTACGTGGGAGCACAATCCGTACTGTCGCTATCGTCCCTCAGGAGGAATCACCCACCATCAGCGAGATCGACAGTCACCAGGCTTTACGACACCAGAACACGTCTCTAGCCTAGACCTCTATGTTGTGTGTTATGTTGCAAAGCGTTGTTAAGTTCATTCAATTTATTTTAGGTTGATCTTTTTAGAAGTTTGCCTTTCAAGGTTCACCACGAGATGTATGATACAATTCCTAAATGCAGTCTAAAGATGATAAGCAAGATTTATATCTTTTCAACTTTGAAAATCCTAGCTACTAAGGGAAAAGAAAAACACCATCTTTTCTCAAAGAGCAATCAGCACACTCTAATGCACTTTTCCTAAATCAAACATGCAAACTATCAAGATGCAAATGCACAATGCAGGTGTTTGTTTTCCGCTTTCTTAGTATTGATGCCTACACAGAAAGCTTTTTGTACAACTTCGAATTTGCTTTTAAATGACAAGTACAAACAAGTTTACTTTTTCGAAATCAGAGAGGGTAGAAGAGATTACAACACTTAACGATTTCTGAAATGAAGACTTGTTTCGACACTTAAAAGAGACAAACTCAAACCAATAAGTAAGATAAAATGTATAATCAATCTACAAATAGCCAATGAACTCTCTTCTAAGATCACAATCGACAGATCCGAATCAAGGGCTACAGGATGATTATTTCACTCATGTAAAGGAAAACTGTAAATGATGCCACAAACACATAAAAACACTCACAGTCTTTTTGTACAAAAGGAGGCGGAATCTAAGCAGAGAAAAGGAGTTATCAGACTGGTACCTATGCTGGTTACAGGCTGCAAAAATTAGAGATCAAAACAAGGCAAAAAAGAGTAGAGAACCCCAGCTGCACAAGGACAAACTGGTTCAGCGCAACCTCAACACAGGGGTTTTGACATTCAGTGCAGGTAGCCTTCACGGGACCTGCGTTGAAATGCAGAATCCCTTCACTGGGTCTGCGCTAAAGGAGAAACTCTCGTTTCCCATAGGTTCTGGGTCACAGATTGCTATTTAATTCACTGTTTCAGGCCAAATAAAAGCAACAAGCAAGGTACAATCAAAGGGATGCTTTGAGGGGGTACTAAGATCTATCACAAAGCATCATCAAATCATTTGTGAGTCCATTGTTCAGATCATAGAAAAGTCCAGTGATTGGATCAAAGCAGCAACTGTCTACTTTGCATCCGGGAATAGCAGATGCAGTTCGATTGTTGCTGTCAAGTCTATGAAACAATCAATGATAGAAACAAAAATAAAATGACTAAACAAATCTCCCCAGTGGAGTCGCCAATTTGTTGTGGGGAAAAATGCCTATGCAGGACGATCCTATCCACCTAAGGTGTGACAGTGCCTTAGCAACAAACAGAGACAGCTATTCTAATATTTCTTCCTTTATGAATTAAGAATGAAGAGAGATAGATGGACTAACCGGTGTCTTCCGTTTGTCCCTCGATCCGGTCTCTCTTCTCTTGGAGGATTCCCAGCTACTTGTCTTCTTGCTCGCCCAGCTTCAAGAGGTTTCTGCAAGATCACAAGAAGAGAACACTACACAAGACATGGATTCATATTCATAACTAGTTCAGGATTAGAAATAAACTAAACATACTAATGCAATCATACATCAATAATACATCAGCATATAGGAGAAACCAAGATAGGTTTATTGATGAATAACAAGGTTCAGGAAGAGATACAACCCAAAGGGCTCCAATCCAGCATCTCCTTCCCAGCAAATGGAATTCCTATCTTCACCCCCTTCAAAGCATTAAGCACCCAATAGTTCCAGTCTCAAACCAACAGCAATTCTTTGCAATAACAAAATTCCAGCCCTCTAGATCTCATGGAGAAGAGATCCATATATAGATGTTTGGAGAGAGGATGAGTCAGCTTGAGATCTGACTAGTGTCCTCTCCCTCTATCAGTTCTTGACTCCACTTGGAGGTTCTTGCTTCCACTTGGAGATTTGGAACCTCTTACTCATCACAAGTCGAATTCCCTGAGGCAAGTGTCATTTTGGAAGCTTCCTGGGTTTTGACACCTTGAGAAATGAGCCTCCCATTTGTCCACTCTCGTTCAGCGCAAGTAGCCAGTGTTCCAGTTGACATTCAATGCAGGTAGCCAGTGTTGGCTTTGACATTCAGCGCAAACAGCTAGTGTAGCCACTGAAATGATCCTGAATTGAATTGTTTTGAGCAGTTTTTTGGTGGAGAACTTCTGTGAATTGCTGTGGTTTGTTAGCCTTGTTCCTCTAGGGGTAGGAACAACATGTTTAGGGACTTTGGATCCCTTAGATTATGGACATTTCATGCTCAATGCTGTAAGGCACAAAATGTCTATAACACTCTGCAGCTGAGTGCGTAGAGCGCTAGTAGAGTCCGCAGCTGAGTGTGCAGGGCGGAGTCAGGTCTATAAGTGGGATTGTACTTGGAAAGGAATACTAATAAATATAAGTTTGATTCGGAATATCGTGCATCTATGCTTCTATTTATCTTTATGCATTTATACTGTTAATGATTACGCGCACTTTCCTAAATGTTGAATGAAGTAATAAGAATATTGGGCCCTCACAAGTAAAGTTAAAGCACTAATATACTAGCACAGAAAGAATAGAGATCAGGGTAGTACTTTCTTCGTGCCCTTACAGAGGTGCATGGAGGTAGTGGCATAGGTTGCGAAGGATAGACTGCTGCGTGGAGTAGCACAAGCATGCAGGTTCAGACCGCAAACCTCCTGAAACTTCATCAAGACATCCCTAGGGTGCGGAAACCTGGTTCCAACAGCTTCCCATAATACTTCGGGTGAGACCTCAGTGCGCGCTCCACGGATTGTTGCTGAAAGGGCCATTAGTACCAAGATTTGCTTGTCTAAATAACTTCTGAACCTAGGTCAGGCCCCATTAAGCCAACAAATGGTTCCATTGCTGGGACCGGGATCTGCATAAGGGATGTCTAATGTCGTGTCACTGGAAACCAACAAAGAAGGAAATTGAAGACTGGTTGGACAGGAAGCAACACAAGTTCGCGACACAGGAAAACAAAACTCTACAAGTATCTGAGAAAAAGTAGTCGGATTGCCACATGTATACGGAAATCCATGAGATTTTCTTTGCATCGTTTCCTTCTGAACTGTATGAGTGGATCGCGAGGCTAGCCGATAGCCAGGGAAGGTGTAGGCTCGACTAACCGATAGTATGGACTCCAGAATTAGTAAGCAGGCTGGAAGCCTTAGAAGATAAGATAGCGTGAGCTATGGACCACTGGCTCGATCGAATAATAGGAGGATTTATCACTGAGTTCGCGATAGACATGACCATCAGTTACAGCGAGGTAGAGCGACATTTTCTCAAGGGGCTGCGAGGTAAGTATATTAAATCTTTGAATACCTGGATTAAGATGTTGTTATATGAAAAGTGGGTTATGCGAATAAATTAATGTTTGGGACTATGTGGAGCAGAAGAATCTATAGAAGCGGAAGTACTAAAGAATTAGAAAACAGTCCCTTAATTTCACCCTCGCGGGAGAGCAAGGAAAAGCTCGTGAAAGTTTCTCCGAGAAGCACGGTCAGTTTGATAAGGTAGCGGATTCCGTAGTTACCACCCACACTGCCACCACTTCACCTCTTTCACCTCCATCTCCACCCATTCCACCTCCACCACCTCCATGGTTTAGTATTGTGAGCACGATCAAATTGCCAGTATTCAGAGGAGTAGGGAATGAGGATCCAGACCAATTCTAGTTCATGGTAAGAGTAGTATGGGAAGCACAAGGTGTCATGGACGACAACATTAAGAGGGCTACATTGGTGAGCGCGTTGCATTATCGCGCATTAACGTGGTACATCAAGCACTCTAACGTCCACCCAAATGTAGGGATAGCAGAGATTGAGAATGTTGAACATAGAATTTAGTAGGCCAAAATCAGAGACGTAGTCAATCATCATGTTTAAAGAGATCACAATGCTTCCAGGTGAGACCCCCTGGGATCTGGACCAAAGGCTGAATAGTACGATCCATGAAGCCAATATAACGCTAACAGATGCACAAGATTGTGCATGGTTTGTAGCATCTTTGACACCACACTTGAGGACGACGTTGTCACAACAGAAACTTTCTACCCATGCTGAAGCGTTGGAGATGGCAATGAGATTACATGAGACCCCATTACAGGACCTTGGGTTGGGATTTCAGCAAATCCGCACGGAACTACAGAATCTATGTTTGGAAATGCAAAGCTTGAAGCAGGATAGGGCACTACAGCTAGAGGCACATGAGGAGGTATGGTGCATAAAATGGAAAGGCCAGGGTCATGACAAGGATCATTGTCCAGTGTACGTGAACTACTTAGCAGGAGAAGGGCCAATGCCATTGAGACCAGAGGCATTGATAGGGCCGAGCATGGAACCCAATTTATGGTGCACGATTTGTCAGATAGGAGGGAAACACACGATGAACAATTGTCATTTGCTACAGAAATATACGCAGACACCCCAACAATTGTTTTATAATTTCTGCAGGTTAGTAGGCCACGATGAGCACACTTGCCGCAATTACGAGCTAATGACGGATCAGACCCCATCCTATATAATACAGACCGAAATGTGAGCCCTCGAACCATATGCAGGGATGGAATGCGTTGGATTTCAGGAGTGAGGTTGAGGACGAGGAGGAATGGGACTAGGAAGGGGCCGTGGATAGTTAATTTTTTACAATTGCGGAGGACCAGGGCACTATGCCCATGATTGTACCAACCCGATGAGGATATCATGTATGTATTGTACTCAGTTTGATCATGAAACAATAGATTGTCCTACATTGATCACAAATATGCGCGAAAAAGGGGTATTCCAGCCTCCCAAGACTCAGAATCTACAAATGATGAGGTCTAAACTGCGCGAAGAGGACCTGAATGTAAACATGATGCTCAAAAGTTGTGCGACCATGGGAGAGGATAAGGGGAAGCAGCCAGAGGAAAGTACGTGGGTTCATAAGGCTCCTGCAAAGGAACCCGAGTTTGACTTAGAACAAGACATTCATGGAAGCTAAGAAGAGCTTCGTGGAGGCCTCCACTTCAGGTAGTAAGGATCAACGAGAGCCATGAATGGATCCTTCAATGCTTACTACCTTTTTAGAGATGTGCATGAAACTGTTGCGTGACAACAAGGCGGTTAAAGGACTACAGGAGCTGATCACCAGGTGTGCGGGGTCAGGGGAACCGCGGGTTGTCTAGAAATTGGGGAAGCATGCACTGTGCATTGGAAGAGAAATGAGGTTGACTACATAGATTGGGGAATATGAAATGGATCAGGTAATCCTAGATCTGGGTTCGGACGCGAATGTATTACCGAAGAAAACGTGGGAACGTATGGGCAGGCCCGCATTACATTGGTCCCCTATTCAATTATGAATGGCGAACCAACAGAATATTTTGCCCATGGGAAGGTTGCAAGGGGTAACAGTTGATATTGAAGGCGCGAGCACACAGACATATTTTGAAGTGATAGAGATTGTCGATGACAGCAATCCCTATCCCGCGTTGTTAGGAATAGACTGGGTCACTGATATGAATAGAGTCATCAATTTGAAGAAGCGCAAAATTATCTTCGAGAAAAAGTCGCTACGTGTAGTAGTCCCACTGGACCTAGCCGAAGGAGTGCGCTACACTGAACCAGTGCGCGACGATGATCTTGATTGTATTTACAAGATAACTGTGCGAGACCAGGATTGGGTGAATCCAATTGTAGATGGAAGGATCTCGTGGCAGCATGAAAGCTCCTGCACTTTAGATTCAAACGAAGAGGTAGAGCACTAGCATAATTGGTTGCACGAAGTGACAACGTTGAATTTCAACATGATGATTAGATCGTTGCATTGCGTGACAACAGAGGCACGAGAGTTATCGACATATCATGGATTGACAGCGATGGATGAATTCTTGAGAAAATTTGAGAACACAGTACCAGAACAAAAGTGGGTCGATGTGTTGAAATGGGCACTGCGCGCAACACCCGCACGATGGTGGGATACACATCAAGAAAACTTTAAGAATTGGCGCGGATGTAGAAGGATGATGTGGCTACGATTTGGAAGCCCCAGCTTCGAACGAGAATCGGGTAGCCAGGACGGAGTAGCTTGCATGCTCACCTGTGTCGATGGGTACAGGCGTGTGCTGTGTAGTCCACACAAGCCCACCCCAAACTAAGGATCGAAAATCGAAACAGGATGTCGTTGGCATTATGATGCATGTGATGGCAACCCACTTGTAGCAGAACAACTCACTTATATATAAGTAGATGAATCTGTAGAAGAGATATCATATGTGATAGAATTCATGGGATGCAGGGCAGCTCAAAGGAATCAGTTCAGATGTAATTTACAACGACAACTCATTAAGATGACAGTTCTCAGTATAGCAAGATAACATTGCCATCAAGTCCAAAAGGGAAGATTGTTGGCATTATGATACAGGTGTTGTCGTTGATGGCAACTTACTAAGATGTCAGATCACAGTTCAGTCTCATAGACTTAAGAAAAAGAGATATACGCATTGATAAAGCTACGTATACACGTGGGTTAGCAGTACAAAAGGTGCGTATACGTATACACACACTTTCATGCAAGGAAAAGTGCATACATGTGGGAAACTTATTTTTAGTCCATGGTATTTAGTCCTTGGTATTTGGACCTATGGTTTTGGACCATGGTATCTTGTCCGACGTGTTGACCCTAGGTATTGAGTCCAAGGTATTGATTATATATGGTTTTGGACCATGGTATTGAGTAAGGCCTAAGACTATAAAAGGAGGAGAAGATCATTAGGCAAATGCACGAAGAAAGTCTTGAATATCTGATGAAGGATGAGATCTAGTATACAGGTTATGGGTTCATGATGCTTTGCTTGATCTGAGCCAAGGAGGAATCTTAGCGGTTGATGGAGAACAAGATCTAAGGATAGGTCGGGATCTAATGGCTTGGAATGAATCATCTCTATACGGTTTGATCATGCTTATTCTAGATCTGTATACTGATGCATGTAATGTTTTGTAAATATTATGATCTGGGGATAACTCAATTTTGGAATAGCTGCAAATCATGAATGAATATTTACAGATGTATACGCAGGTTGACTTTGATAAAAGCGCGTATATATGCAGGTTAGATACATCTAAGTAGCGTATACCATATGAACTATGATGTTTGAAGTTATAGGTGGTTCTGGTTGTTGATGCAAAGTTCTGAGTTCTGGTGACTATTTACTGGTGTCAATATTCTGCATATTCAGATTGGTTGATTGTGTTTAGCTTCAGTGTTGATGGATGAGATCTAATAATGGATCAGGATCGTAATGACTTATCTTTATGTAGATCTGGTTGCTAACACTCATTTTATCCTTTTGAATGTAATGATTTGGGTATGTCTGAAGTCAGGAAGTGCAACAAAGTTATAAGTAAGTAATTGATGACATATATGCTGGTTTGCTTTGGTGAAGTTGCGTATACACACTGGTTCTGCTCTTCCAAGTAGCATATGCACTCTGATGCATGATTTTTGATGATACAGTTGGCTCTGAATATTTTTTTCTACTCCGTGTTTCGGTGACTGCATTTTGTTGACAGGGTTTCAGTGATTCAGTATTGGGTGATTCAAAGATTGATGATGCAAGTGGTGTTTGATTTTGTGCTTCAATAATATTGATGGGTCCAGTGTGAAAATTGGATGAAACGTGGCCTTCAGATTATGATGTTGAGTTCCATGAGTATCTAGTCTAAAAATTTATGAAACGTGGTACCTGGAAGAAATAGAAGGTTGTGGCCTTCTGTAGGTCGGCACCTATGTACTAGTACATCAGCTAGTACAAGAGCTAAGGGGGTTGTAGCTCCCTTCCAGGAGAAGCTGAAGAACGAGAGGAGGTTGTAACCTTCTGCAGGTAGAAGCCTGCGTACTGGCATAAGACTGCTCTAGTACAAAAATATTGTAAAAAGAAGTTTCTTATTAAACGAAGACAGTGACGAATTGCAGTAGGTGGTTTTCACCCACATTCTGTTTCCACCTTACATCATGGTGTTCATGTGTGCTTATTGTGTGTGATGATCTGCCTGTTTTACTACAGTTGTTTACTATTCATATGATTAATGAAGTTCTGATGCACTAATTAAAGATCAACATTTAATGGATTAACTGAATCATAAGTTTACTAGATATACGCTAGTTGCATTAGACACAGTTGCGTGTACACGCGGGTTCCCTTAACTGTAGTAGCATATATGAATGAGACTATGGAAATGAAAAAGTTATATTGATTAGATAATACTGATTCACACCCCCTCTCAGTATTATTTCCAACAGACGCAACAATAGGAAAGGCGATGCGCACCACAAATGTTCCACGTAGAAGCATTCAAGAAGGTATGTAGAATCCTAAACAGAGTTCACCAGGTGAAACAAACTGATTGGGACCTGCGCGTACCAGCGGTTCGATGGGCCTATAGGGCCATGTGCAAAAACCTAAGTGTGGAAATGATTCCGAAGCTGAAGAGCAGAGTCAAGACCATAATTTTGGAGGAAAGGAATCCTCACGCAATAGCTCCCACAGTTGGGACAGCACGCGAGAACTAGGACGAAGGAATTATGAAGCTACGTAAGGGTGAACAGATGCAGATACAGGAAGCCATTCAGAGAGGGAACCTTAAGCTTCGTGAACTCGAAAAAGATTGAGTACGATTGAGGAGGAAAAGCATGTTAATGGATGCGGAAATCAAAAACCTGGAGAATGAAATCATGCAAGCATGTCACATCGATGGACTTAGCGTGACTAGACAAGTTACGGATAACCAGACTCTTGTATTAGAAGATTGTCGTCGAGCATTTGTGACTCTGCTACCATGGCTGCAACTGCACCTTCCCAAACAGAGTAACTAGCAGAGCACACCACGTAAGGAGGAACGTGCGGTGATGACTGCAGCATGACTAATTGAGGGTACCCGCGGACTATGCTGGAAGGTGAATTGAAGCCTCGCATAGGTAATGCGACCACCTGACTATTCGTAGGGAGCACAATATTAGCGCTCCAAGCAGTTGAAAGAGAGTGTGGGACTATAAAAGAGTTTGTGAGGGAGCTGCGTGCTCAGGAGGGTACGCGCATGATCAATATGTCACAAGGGTCGTGCCCATGCATAGGGGGTTGCGCTGGCGTGCGTGTAGGCTGGGAGGTGACCATTGGTGTCACTGTTCATGACAAGATGTCTAATTTAAGGCAAAGAGGAGTGGGCGGCAGGAAATTAAAACACAAATTAAGAGCTAGATTTGGGACGATCTGCCACCAAGAAGGAATTAATGACTCAGAAGTGGGGGGAATTGCCGAATACAAATTCAAAAGATGCTATAAAATCCCCAGGTCTAGCCACAAGGCAACACTTCGTTGTGTGAGAATTGAGCAGTTATAGAGTAGTGAGTGTCACGTACTCTTACCACCCTTGACTATAGACACGATGACTGCTACCAGAATAAGAGTACGATTCGCCGAAGATACCGCGGAGCCCCATATGGCCCATGAGGAGCCTAGAGAGGCGGCAGTTGCACCAGAAGTTCCAAAATAACCATGAACGCTGCGGCTGAAGAAAGATAAGCAGGCTATGGGCCCAGTCCATGTATCCCCAAGAAACCTATGGTTTGGAAAATTGTCAATGACAGAAAAGGGAAAATTCATCACCATTGAATCAGACGAAGAGGAGGAAGACTTGCAAGCTCTAATCGCTCAAATTGAGGCACAAGATGATGTGGTGGAGGATGTCTCACCAATGCCTTCCGCATGCAAGTTACCTACGTATGTCCCCCCCGTGGAAAGGGAAGGCCAAGATACCGAAATACCTAGAGGCCATAAAGAGTGCGCTCCAGACCTCACTCCTCCTCGATGGTATAATGTTTGATGGTCTGCCTTTGGGATGAATACCTACCATGAAGTTCGAGGATTGGGACCTTGCGGATAGTGAGAAGTTCCCACACCTGGCCATGGAAAGTTTAATGAAGCAGAAATGGTTATGCGGTGTGGAGAACGTTGAGTTACTCCACCTGCGATGGATACCCCACTACCACGGTGTGCCCATCACCATTTTCGTCATCAGGCAGCTGTTGTTCTTAGTGCATGATGGGTATCTCTGGCTGGAAGAGCCTATTCCCATCACGACCGACCTAATTCACAGAATTTCTCGACTACCCTTCAAAGGACACGACCCTGTGGCCATAGCGGGAAAAAGCAGTGACTTGGCCCTCGCAGAAGCCATGAAGGCCAAGTATAAACTAGAGAAGAGAAAGTGGGGGTACACAATAGCAAGCATTAAGGAAAAAAGGGTGCGCGTAACCACCCAACTGCTGGTCGGAAAGCTGATGAGGAGATTCCGCGCTAACGAAGTACCAACATCTGTGATTGCGTTGGCAGAGCAGTGCGCAGACGGGGTACAGTTCAACTAGGTGCAGTTCCTCTGCGAGGATTTTTTGACGAACTGCAAGGAGGCCCAGGAGCAGGGTAAGACCTTCCACTATGCATGGTTTCTCTTATCAATCTTGTTGGTTGCAGGGGAACTACCGGAGGACAGCCAGTTTCCCAGTGTTGAGGATGATCTGCTTGAAGCCGTGAGGTACACTCGCTCTGGGCTACAAAAAACGTGAAGAGGATTCACGAGACGAAGGTGTCTGGGGTGTTCATGGAGGTGAGCATCTGAATGTCGATCAACCGAAGGCTCTGCCTGTCTCCCACAATTTATAATATCTTGCAGAGCTCGGCAGAGTTTGAGGTGGATATGCATAACCTGTATATCTGGGCGTGCAAGGATGCACTGCAGAGATGGGTGATGCGATCTTCGCAGTAATGGAGTCATGGCCTCAAGAGTGGCGCGCCTCGGACTTGGCAGAAATGGAGAAGTCCGCAACACAGTAAATAAAGAAGGACACCAAGCTGCACATGGCACAACTGGCTGAAAAGAGGCGCCAAGAACAAGAAGCAGCCGCACAATAGAAGACGGCCGATGCAGCAGCAGCGGCGCAAATGACAGAAACGACAATAGTGCCGACAGAGGAGCCCGAGGAGGGCCAGGAGATGTCCACGGGACAGCAGATCGGGGAAGTGGACAAGACAAAAGAGCGTACGGACCATAGTTCAGCATCGACCCAACTCACACGGCCATGCGTCCCTGAGAAAACAGCTCCCAGGAATAAGGTAAAGGCAACAAAGATGTCTGTTGATTCGATTGCACTCACAGAAGGGGATCTATTTGACATTGGTGAAATGGTTCACTGGGTCACAAAGGATGCACTCCAGGAAATGAGGATGGAGCAGAACACTGTGTTGGGGGCACTTAGCGCGCAACTACAAGGCTTACAAGTACAGCCCCCCCCAAATGGGTACAATGGATTTGTAAGTCATAGCAGGAACCGCAGAAGCCAAACAAACATTGCACTCGTAGGGACAACGCTTTCGTGTTGCCTGAAGGCATTCTAGTAGCAGCAAGCGAGGTTGACTGGGTGACGATGAGCAACATGAAAGGCGTCAGCTTAAACCTGGTAGCCTTGCTGCGTGAAAATCTGTACCAGTTATAGGATGGGGTCATCATAGAGCTTCGCGCCATGGAAGGCCGCGCGATCCAGGTCTTGAACGAGCAGAAAATAAACATGGATCAGCTTAGCCTCCAGCGTGATGAGTTGGTTGCGTAGGCTCGTGGACTGGAGCAAGCGGTAGAAGATGCATGTAGGAGCGTCCCAGAGTTGGTCGTGCTGGCAGAGCTATCAACAACAGAGTGGGTCCACAGATTGGCAGTCGGAGTCCACGAGGACCGAGAGGAAATGGAAAAGGTTTAGTTGGAACTGAACCTGCAGATCGCCAAGCTATGGTTGAGGGTGCAACCTTCCACGCCCCTAGAGGTCAGAGAGCAGCGCACCCGCACTAACCAAACAGGGTTGGAACAAATTGGCCAAGTGGTACAAGACTGCACCGTGATGTTGGATCAAGCACTAACCATTCTTACATACCTGCAAGAAGATCCAAACCTACAGCACCTAGAGACAGAGGCGCGCAAGTTGCAGCAGGAGTACTACAGTGTCTGGGGGATCATTTAGATGGTGGTCCTTACTCAATGACTCTCCAAACTACAGTAGGCAAGGGCACTGAAGGACCAATTAGATGTCGCGTGACAAAAATAAGCCCTGCTTAAAGCACACATCCAACCATGGATCGATGAAGCTTTCACAATTATAGCTACCATTGAAGGAACGCTGGCACAAATGTAGGAACTCTATGCGGTTAGACAAGAATGTGACCTTGCTCATGAAGGCTCAGAGATACGTGTGCAGCAAGTACAACGGACATTAGAGAAGTGTGTTGCGGACCTTCACGCAGCCCAGGCAAAGTTGGAAGGGCTACGTGCCAAGATTGACGCACCAGCCGAGTGACTCAAGACGAGTCACGATGATTGTGTTGGGGGCCTGTTGGGCATGGGATCCCTCGCAATAGGTTTTGGGGCTTAAAGCCCGAGTTTTGGTCAATTGTATTGTAAGACTCCACGAAGTGCGGGTGCAGAGCACAAAAGTCTAGGATGAGTCATATGGTTGTCCGCCCTAAGAATTGTAAAATAATGTAAAAGTTGTGTCAGCCTACCCATGGTCTGCGGACCATGGGATTGTATAAATAGAGTGAGGCTCTAAGTGCAAAGATAGGTTTTTTGGTAAGCAAGTAATAGATAGATGCGAAGGCATGGTTAGAGCATAGAAGAAAAGTCAAAGGGTACTGGGTCATAGTAGTAGGAAGAGGCTCTGCAGCACAGAGGCCTAGTAGAGTCCGCAACTGAGTGCGCGGACCCCTGCAGTTGAGTGCACAGGGCAGAGTCAGGTCTGTAAGTGGGATTGTACTTGAAAATGAATACTAATAAAGATAAGTTTGATTCGAAATATCTTGCATCTATGCTTCTATTTATCTTTATGCATTTATACTGTTTATGATTATGCGTAATTACTTGAATGTTGAATGAAGTAATAAGAATATTTGGCCCTCACAAGTAAAGTTAAAGCACTAATATAATAGCGCAGTAAGAATAGAGATCGGGGTAGTACTTTCTTCGTTCCCTTACTGAGGTGCGCGGAGGTAGTGGCACAGGTCGCGAAGGATAGAATATTGCGCGGGGTAGCGCAAACATGCAGGTTCAGAGCGCGAACCTGTAGAAACTTCATCAAGACATGCCTAGGGTGCGGAAACCGAGTTCCAGCACCCTCCCATACTATTTCGGGTGAGACCTCAGTTCGCGCTTCGCAGACTGTTGCTGAAAGGGCCAGTAGTACCGGGATTTGCTTGGCTAAATCACTTCCAAACCTGGGTTAGGCCCCACTAAGCCAACAATGCATATAATTGTTTTCAACCATAACATTAAAGATAAAATATCATGACTTAGAAAAACCTTAAAATTTTGACAAATTTTCAACCATGGAATTAAAACCAAAGATCATCACTACAAAAGACCTTAAGTTTTCAACATATTTCAACCATGGTATTATGGAAAATTTTTATGACTAAAACAACCTTAAAAATGAACACTTGAATGAAGGAGTCATTGTACCAAGAGTAATTTCTTTTTCAAATGCTAAAACTATAGTGATTTTAAAATCTTAGCTTAAGACAAATTGACACATTGCAACAAAAATTTAAAAAATCAACCACCAAATTGACTCACACTGCAGTCAAACTCAACCCATTGTATTGAAAACCTAAAGAGCAACCATGAAATTGACACATTTGGCGGCAGACTCGACCCATTATAACGAAAACTTTAAAATCAACTATCAAATTGACAAATAATGGGATCAGGTTGCTAGTCAATGATCGATATGGACCCTGTAAAAAAAAATTAAAAACAAAAAAATACACAAGAAAACAAAAATTAAGAAATTAAAAAAAACTAAAACAAAGCAAAAAAACTCAGAAAGTTTAAGAAAATAATATATATATATATATATATATATATATATATATAAAAGACAAAAAAACCAAACAAAAAAATTGTTAAAATAAAATCATAAAAAAATAAATAAATAAATTACCAAAAATAATTAAAAAAAAAGAAAGCAAAATATTTCAAAAAAGGGAAAAAATTAAAAAATTAACAAAAAAACAAACAAATAATAAAAAAACCAAAAAATACATTAAAATAAGTAAATAATACATTAAAATAAAATTAAAAAAATATTAAAAATAAAAAACATGAAAAATAAGAAAAACATAAAAAAAAAAGTTTTTAATACATTTATGTTTAGAAAATAATAATAATAATAATAATAATAAAAGTAGATTGATATAAAATTCATTTGAAAAAAACACATTAAAAGCATAATAAAAAAGAAAACATTAAAATTAAATTAAAATAAAAAAACAAGGCCCCTCGGGTGGTGGGCGAGGCAAGGCCGATAATACGGGAATCGGTTTACATTCATGGGTTGTTGGTGGGTCAAGACTTGAGAGGGGGCTTGTACACAAGTCCCTTCCTACAGAGGCCCACGGTCTCACGGGCCTTGCAGAAATGCAAGGTCGATTACGGGAATCAACCTTGCCTCCTAAGGCCCAATCGGCCTTTCCTCTACCTCAGGCCTATGGGGCCCTATGTCTTGGTAGGACAAGAGATTGCACATAGCTCCCCTCTTTCCTAGTGCACAAGGGTCTTTGGTTTTTTTTTTTAATGTTTTTTTTATTATTTTTTTAATGTGTATTTTCTAATTTTTTTTAATATTTCTTTTTTCTAAAAAAAAATTTTTTAATATTTTTTTTTTTAAATTAATTTTAACATTTATTTTTTCAAATTCTTTTTTAATGTTATTATTATTTATAATTTGTTTTGTTTTCAATGTTTTTTTCTTACTTTAATTGTATTTTTTTATTTTTTATTTTTTTAATAATGTTTTTCAAGTTTTTATTATGCTAAATTTATTGTTTTTTTTTTAAATTGCATGTTTTTTTTTTCTTTAACATTTTTTTTGTTATTTTTATTTAAATTTTATTTCAATCATTTTTTTGGATTAAAAAACTTCAATTGTCATCATTTTTTGACATAAAATTCGTAAAAACTTCAAAAAAAATTGCTACTTTTCCAACTTTTTATATTCAAATTTTCCATAAAAATATTTTATTTAACATGTCATTTTTAGTGAAAATGTCCTAAGTTATGTATTTTTTTAATTATAACTATATGAAAAATGTGTATTTTTTGTCACGTGTTTAAAATTATTATTTTTTAATAGCAATTATTTTATCTGTATTGAAGTATTTTTTTTCCCCAGGGAAAAATCGTAATTTTCTATTAAAAGGGAAAATTACATGTTGTAGATGCCTAAGAGGAATATGCAGTAAGTTAGGCTGTAGCCTTCAAAAAAATATGTCTGTACAAAATTACCCGCAAGGGGGTATACAATGATTGTTCAGATAAAAAGACATATACAATATATATAGATCTTAGAGTTCTGATAGAAATATGCAAAAATATAAACTGCAATTAGAGCCTATTAGCCCTTTGATATAGCTGATCAATATATGGCCGGTGATAATATTTGAAGTGTTTTGCATCCCGCTACTCTTGGATTAGCCATAAACCCCTGGGATGGATCGTGACCTCATAGGATAAATGATCGATAGTTTATGTTCCCTGTAAATGTGGTGACAAGAAATATAATCAAAATGAGATTTTAAAAGCATGGCTTCATCCAAAATATTCCTGAGAGAGTGCACATGACATGCAGATGTATTATTGAACCAGTTTATAATGATTTTGGAATCCCCATATATCTGTAGGTGTCTGCAATCATGTGCCAATGCAAAATGAAGCAAATGTCTAAGAGTGATGAGTTTAGCAAAGTTATTTGTTCCAGCCCCCAAGCCCATCTGGATACGATAAAAATGACTGTCAGATAAGTGCAATAATATACCCCCCCCCCCCACATCCTTGTTCTTGTGCAGATCCATCAAAATATGCCCAAGGGTGATTTCGGTTAATAACTTCAGGTATCACGACTCGGACAGAGGGAGTGAGATCATCATCAGGAATTTCATGGTAGGCATTGATAATCTGAGCAACTGATAGTGGCCACCGGACTGCTTTGTCTCTAAAGATGATTCCATTTCTGTTCAACCAGATGGTCCAGCATATTACCAAGGGAGATTGTGGCTTTTCTGGTTCGATTTCTTAGCCCACCAATGTTCCCAAGCATCTAGAGTGTTTTGTCCATGCCATCGTTGAGTTATGGCCAATGAGGAAAGAACATGTTCCCATATATTGATAACAGTAGGGCAAAGGAGAAAGAGGTGATCATTCGATTCCTTGGCTTGGTGACATAAAACACACCAAGAGGGACCATAAAAGGATCTTTTCATCAAATTTTCCCCTGTAGGAGTCTTGTTCATTAATACATTCCACATAAACAGTCTGGTGCATGGGGGTGCTTTGAGCTTCCAAAGAGAGCGCCACCAGCCCACCAGCATAGGTGGCTTGTGTGTAACATGTATGATAGGGTATCCTTCTTTTGGTGAATATGATTCGTGCGTTGCAAGTGCCTAAATGAGCTCATCGTCTTCCTCCATAATATGAACATGTGATTCAGTCAATGCGGATATATATCCCTCCCAATCTTGGTACCACTGAGCTGTATTCCCAAATAGTGAGCTGATTTCCAAGCTTGTGCAAATATGGTGGAATTCTCCAAATCAGCAATATTGGCAATCGTAGTTATGCCTCTATCCTTAAGAAAGTTAATAAGATCAGGAGGTAGTCGATACATATTGTCGCATCCAGTCCATGGATCCATGCCAATGCACACAGATGTGCCAGCTTTTATGCGCCATACAAGGCCATTTCTGATAGTGGGTAGAGTATGTAGAACAACCCGCCAGATCGTCGATATTCCATATCTATTCCATGTTGGGAGACGAATCCATTCCATATTCTGTAGCGACCATATGTATTTGTAATGTACCACCTCTGTCCAGAGGCTACGAGAGTTAAGTATGAGCCATCCCATCTTGGCTGCAAGTGCATGTGCAAATGAAGGTAGATATTTTAATCCCCAACCTCCCCACTTTTTAGGAAGTGCAATGTGACTCCATCCCACCCAAGAAAAAGGCTTCCCTTCCTTGTATCCATTCCAAATAAATCTAGAGCAATTTGTTTTTATCCGTTACAGGATTCCTTTAGGTATATAAGCCAAGGACATCCAATAAACTGGGGTTGCTTCCAGGACCAATTTAATGAGTACTAATCGCCCTTCTCTAGATAAGAACCTATGGTTCTAGTTGTGAAGTCTTTTTTCTACCTTGTCCACAAGCCAAATCCAATCCGCAATTTTGTAGAAGTGAGGTTTGATGCGGAAACCAAGGTATTTGAGGCCATCTTCCAAATGATGTCTTTGAAAAGGGAATTTCTGAAGGGCGATCCGAATTTCCTGTGGGGAGCAAGTTGAGAAGGAGATGGTGGATCTAAACCAATTAGAATCCATTTCAGTAGCAAGGAAGAAAAGCAACAAGATATCATAAAAAACCAAGAAGTCTTGAATACCCCCATTAAGGAAGATGAGCACGTCATCAACAAAGAGAAGGTGGGATATAGTACAATGGTCTGTTATCTTGAGACCCAGAAGGCACCCATCTCTTATTGCCTACAATATTGTTCTACTTAGACCTTCCATTACAAGGAGAAATAGGAGTGGAGAAAGAGGACATCCTTGTTTGAGTCCTCACTCAACATGAAAGAAGTTGGAGGCTAAACCATTAATAAGAATGCTGAAGGACATAGTAGTAATGCAGCACATAATCCAATGAATGAAAGTGAGGGGGAATCCTAAATGAGTGAGGAGCATTCTTATGTAAAGCCAGCTAACCCGATCAAATGCCTTGGAGAGATCGATCTTGAGGATGGCTCCTTTTAGATGCTTCGTCTTAATGGAGTGGAGTACCTCCTGAGCAGTACCAATGGCCTCATGAATTTGTCTATTATGCAAGAATGCAAATTTCTCAGGTGAAATGTGGGCAGATAGGATGGGCTTTAATCGGTTGGCAATGATTTTGGCAATAATCTTGTAGAGACAGTTGCAGAGGGATATAGGCCTAAAATCATTGAAAGTAAGTGGGGAGTCCACTTTGGGTATGAGGGCAATGAAAGTGGAGTTGATAGCCTCATACATATGCCCAGATGACCTGCATTCCTCCACAACCTTAAGAAGGTCCTGTCCGATGGTCTCAAAAAAGGCTAGATAAAATTCAACAGACCATCCATCTGGGCCAGGGATTTTATCCTTTTTGAACCATTTAAGTGTACTTTCCAGTTCCCCCATGGATACAGGCTTAATAAGGTCATCTGTTGCATCTTGGTCTACAAATCGAGGGAAAAGCCCGACAATTCAGACTATTTCTGCAAGTGTGGCCCCAAGAGGAGCCTTGAAGAGCTGTTGGAAGTGAGATGTACCAAGATGAGCTAGTTGGTGAAAGGTATGGGCAGATTTTCCATCCTCAGTAGGCATCTTCCATATAGTGTTACTAGCTCGTCTCCCCTTCACATAATTATGAAAGAATTTAGTATTGTCATCCCCAGCCTGTAACCAGATAGCCCTACTCCTAAGGCGCCATGTCTCCTCACGTTCTTTAAGAATTTTGGTCCTTTGAGCCTCCAAATCAGTGAGTAATTTTTTAGCTTCAACAATGGAAAATCCCCGCCCCGCTCATCCATCAGATCAACCATCTTGTTTTCAATGATTTTAAGAGTCTGTTCATCCAAATATCTCTTGTTTTTAGCCCGTTGAATAGATAAACTCTTAAGCTAAATAAGGTTTTGACAAAAGCCTTCTGTTGTGGACCTCCCCTGAGCAAGCGGATGTGCTTGCCAGAAATCATTAACTAGTTTGATATATTTGGGATCCGACAACCAGGTAGAGTTGAATTTGAATGATGCTCTTGGTTTCTGATAGGGACCTGACAACTCCAGAAAAATAGGAGAGTGGTCAGAGATACCACCATATCTCACCCACTGACAATAATTTGTCAAGATCCTTACCAAGTGCTCCTTGATTAAGAATGGATCTAGTTACCTTTCTAGTGATGCATCACCTGTTCTTCTGCGTGTCATGTTGGTTGCATCTTATTCATAGGGATATCTATCAAATGGTGTTGCTCCAAAATTTTCTCCATGGTGTCTGATAGGGGGTCCAACTGAGCATTATATCCCCAAGATTTTGCATGTCCAATAGAGAAATTTAGGTCCCCACCCAAAATAAGATTGTCGGAGTTAGTTAGAGATAAGTTGAGTAGATGATTCCAAAAATCAACCCTGTTAAGACAGAGGCATAAACATTGATGATTCTGAAATCCATACCCAGCTCCGAGGAGTATATGTCCATGCCAATAAATCCTGCACCCCCAGGATGAGATAATCTTGATAGAGCGGGGATTGATGCCCAGTGTGATTCCCCCAGATCGTCCATTGACATCAAGAGCATGGAAAGTCCAACCCGACTTCAGAGAGTGCAAGACAGAGATGACCTTCTCGGCCATCCCTAGGGTTTCTTGTAAATATATAATGTCAATCAACTCAGAATCTGATAGTCTTATGAGGGATAATTTTTTTGGCAGGGTTAGTGAACCCTCTGCAATTAAATGAGATCCACTTCAGGGATGAGACCTGGAAGGTTGTTTGATTATTTGAGAACCTTTTCAAGAGTATATTTCTTACCATAGGCCACATCCACCTAGCTTGGATAATGGCTTTAGAAATATTGGAATGTCGACCCCTAGGGAGCTTGGTGATTTTAGGAGGGGAGATCAGGCCAATCCTAGAAGGCTCAAGAGGGAGTGTCACCTGAGAACAAACATTGTTGGAGTGAGAGTGACCAGAGGAGATCGAAGGACTAGGGGATGGAGGTGAAATAGTAAATCCAGGAATAGAGGGTGGGGTGGTCGAGTAGGATGGGGAATGGAGGTCCAAAGGGAAAGTGAGAGAGGTGGAGGACATGTTTGCAATGGATGCAAATGCAACATGCAAATGTTGTGCAGAACAAGATAAAGACAAAGTAGATGCAAAGCAAAGTGGAGCAGGAATACCCAAAGAGAGAGTGGCCATTCTAGTAGCCTGTAATCTCATCATGGGAGGGGAAGGAGGCTGATGAAGTCATTTGAGCAGAGCAATGATCCGTTGGCTTCAGATGAGTAGACCGAAAAGGCTATCCTTCCACAGGTGCTGGTGCTACAGGACCGGCATCATCCATGGATTTGGAAGGAGAGGAGGCAGAAGTAACCAGAGGGAAATCCTTGTAGAGATGTCCAAACTTATGGAACCTTCTGCATATAAATTACATCCCCTCATAATCCAAAATTTGGATGCGAGTAAATCTTCTCCAATGAAGAGTGATCTGCTCCTCCAGACCTTCTCTGGTGTCCAGGTACACCAATATGCGAGCCATCGATTTATTTCCAGAAGTAATGTATGACTTATCATAATCCAAGAAAGTACCCAATGCATTCCCAATATGAGTGAAGATATCCTTAGACCAGAAGTGCAGGGGGAGTCCGGGTAGCCGGACCCAAAGTAGTCCAACACCCAATTGTTCCTCCTCTGGGTCAAAAAGTGGACTACATCTCTTGACCAACACTAGAGCCAGTTCAATATGCTAGTATCGAGAGAGAATCATGAGGTGTAGTCCTCCCGATGAAAATTAAGGGTGAACTAGCCCTGAGTCAGGTAGTAACAGACAGGAGTTCCCTGACAATGTTTCCCCAAAACTCCATGAACGAGAGGCAAAGTCGGGTGGCTTAGTATGGTCTACCTCTAACTCTACCCACCAAAACCTTATTCACAATATCTATGACATCACCCATTTGAACTCCTTCATCAAAGCAGAGGGACAGGTCCTTGCGATAATATTTTACGCACTTCGGCTTTTTTGGCTTTGCCAGAACGGGGACCCATCGAGTGGTCCCGTAAGGGGTCCTCGATACTCAAGTTGGCCTCCTGAGATACAGGGTTACAAGACTGAGGGTTAACAACCAAAATATCAAAATAGTCGGATGGAAGAGATGACTGCCCAGGGTCTGCAATAGGGTTTAGGAAGGGGGATGAATCTGGGAGGTGGGTGAGGGGAGAAGCTTCAAAAGCAATACCCACCGACGAGGGGAGGGTGGAAGTGGACGACTGATGGGTAGGATCTGAAGGTAGAAAATCGAAAGAAGGGGAAGGTGGAATGCAGGAGGCAAGTAAATGAAGTGTGGCTAGAGAAAGGGGAGGGAAATCAAGACCCAACGAGGCGATGGTGAGAGCTGAAAATGGTAGACAGGGCATGAAAGGACTGGGATCAGAATGGACAGGTGGCAATCCCGACGACGATGGAAAAAGAGAACCCAGGGACCCAAAAACTGACACCTCCGGGAGGGCGCTAGGGTAAGTCCAAATAGGTTTATAGGGATTTGTATCCTCCAAATAGTCGATAGTGTCATCTTACATCACCAACATTCTGCAGTCAATATCGAGGATATTAGGAACGGACCGTAGAAAGCGCTGACTATGAAACCAAAGGATATTTTAGTAGACCGTAACGGTGAGTATGCCATGCAGTTGGGGGACTACGGATAGCAACAACATAGGTTGTAGGGTAGGGGAACAAGATTTGAAATCCTAGTCAAACTCCTTTGGTATTTCAGATTGGAGCTCCATCCTCATTCAACTTCATTCCATCTATATTGAAGTATTAATTAGCGATATATAAATATGTAAAAAATCCTAATCTCAAAATATTATTGTTATTATTTTTTTAAAACTTTGCAAAAAAAATTAGAAATTTCATTATAAAAAACATTGCAAAGAAAAACAAAAACACATATTTGAAAAACCCTTCAATAACAAACATCTTAGAATGAAAAATAAGAAGAGGAATAAGACAAATTTAAAATTGGTTAAATAATCAACATTTAAAGAAATATTGTGCATACTTAGGATATAAGAAAATTTAAAATGTCAAAAATATGCTTTAAAAAAAAATGTTGATGCATTTCATAATCCACATGAAAATCACCTACATATAAAAAAAATATCCACACTTAATACATTCGAAAATTTAAAGTTTCAAAAATATTCCCTCTAAAAAAAGGAGTTGATGTTGTATCAACACTTCTCAAAATCAGCATGAAAATCACTAACATTTAAAAAAATGTACATAATTGATACATAAGAAAATTTAAAGTGTCAAAAATATGCTCCAAAAAGAAATGTGTATTCTCAATCAACACTTTTCAAAATAGGATGATCTTTTGTTACCTCAAAAAACTAAGTACTTGGTAAAGTTCCCATTTGATATTTTACTTTGTTTAGAAAGGAAGGAGAGTCAAACACTATAGAAATCTCACCCTTTTATTCATCCTTTTTATCCTTCCTACTTCTACCTCTTCCTCTTCTAGTTTGAATTCCTGCACATATGCTAATTGAGGTCTCATTCCTATTTCTTGGAGTTGATTATCTATTTTCTCTTGTTCCTTTGTTCATGACCTCAATTTACACTCAAAATTATTCATATGAGAACCTTTATCAATGAGGCCCTCTTTTTCTTCCTCTTAAGTTTCTACATCTTTAAATATGTTATTAGAGAGATTATAATGATGTGACTATTGCCTTTTGTCAAGAAAATCCCCCTAGGTTGTTGTTTCTTATGCTTTCTTGAAGATTGTTTTAATAAACCTTACTTAGTGTTATTATGAGGTGTCGGAGTTTACATAGAGATGCGTAATTTTCTTTAGCTCTTGGAAAATGTTTAGTGAAATTCCCATACTTATGGAAAGAGTTAAATTTGAAAGGAACTTTCTCATAATCAAGGTCTTGAAGATGACTATAGCCATTCTAATTGAGTTGAAATGCCTTTGGTAGTCCCTTCCAAAATGCATGTCTATGCAAATTCTAGTGCATGTGAAAACTCTACCTTTTGGCTTAGCATGACCATTATAATAAGCCAACTTGTATCTAGGAGCTTTAAGAGAGTCTTTATTCTAGAAAATAATGGGAAGGTGTAGTAGCCAATCTAAACAAAAAAAATAGAAATTTACATGTCTAGATTAATGTGAAGATACCAATAAGAAATGAGCATTATTGTCCCATGAAATAAGGACTCAATTTGACGATCATGTCCCTATATTCTTTATCACCAAATAGGAACATAGAAAAAGCTTTTCCACAATAGCAGATCTAAGCAAGGAAGCAAAGGTTTCTTCATTTCAAATAGAAGGCTCACCCATGGCAAATAATCAAGAGATTATCCCAAATTTGATGGAAGAAACTATGAATTGATGAAATTGAAGTGAACCCAAACTGTAGGGGCTTCACGTTATTGATCAATATCTTTTCACGTTCATACATAAAAGGGGTTTTAAATTTGGGAAAAGTATGATCAATATATTGTATGTATTAGGGTCGATGGATGCAGGGTACATAGGGGTTTATAAGTATTGTGGGGTATAAAAAGTGGCATTTGGTAAAATAGGGGATATCCAGTAAAAATAGGGGTTTTATTGCTAGAAATATATATTGGGAAGGTGACTTAGCGAAATAATTTTGGGAGGTATTTTTTAATATATAGTCAAATTAGGGGTATTCTTTAATATCCCATGAATTCATGTGTTATGTCACAATTTCATTGAGTGTATACCCCATCCAAATGATAAAACAAATTTGATCCAAATGCTTCTATTGTCGGTTATAAATATTCATTACAACTTGAGCAGATATTTCAGGTGGTGGGGATGGAACCATTGTAGGTTGTGGCTAAGGTAAACCCTAGGTGCTTGGAACAATACCTACATACATCATCACTCTACATTTGAAATCCTTTATTACCACTAGAGTTATCCCATAAAAGTGACAATGATATTAGTACAAGAGTGAAAGTCATGATAAGTGAAATGCATTATATGTGACATTGAATTGTTGACAATGTTATGAGAAGGAGAATAAGCTAGGGTGAAATTGTCAATGGTGTTAGTATGGGAGTAAAAATGAGCGAGGATGATGATATTAGTATAATCATTGTACTAGAGAGAAGGAAATCCCATAATACATAATGCACAACACTAAAAATGATTGAAGATGCTAGTATCATAAGAAGAATGGTACAAGATGAGAAGATTATTGTCATCTTGCAATGCTTCATCCATTAAATACTCCTTGATTTCATGCAAATTTTCTACCAATGGTAGATTATTAGCCAATAATTCATTGATGTCATCAATGATTTAATCATGTAGTAAGAACCATTTGGCTACATCCAAATCCAAATTCACAATTTTTTTTTATGTTGTTGCATAATGAGTATAACTACCCTAGTGTGCATCTACCAAATGTTTGAATATATGATCCTAATTTGTTAATACTAAAGTGAGAGAGGATGGTTATATTCGTACATAAGCTATTAGAGTGGAGGATAATACACACCCTAAAATGAGAGTTATCACTAAGAAAGGAGGATTTTTATAAACATCATATAAATAATAACTCCAAGGTAAAGAGCTCCCACCATAAGAATAAGGAAGAAATGGTCCACACATACATGATAAAATAAGTGATGATAATATTAATACTGTAGTGAAAGTCATGATAGGTGAAATGAATAATACATGACCTTGAAGTGTTGACCATGTTACATGAGGGAGGCTTAGAATGAAATTGTCAATAACATTGTCAATGCTACTAGTATGAAAGGGAAGATGAGGTAGGATGTTGTTCTTAGTATTATCTTAGTAGTAGAGTAAGGGAAAGCCCATAATGAATGCAACATGACATTGAAATTAATGAATATGTTAGTATAAGAGGGAGCATGGTATGAGATGAGAAAATTATTGTCATTTCAAAACATTATGTCAATTAAATTCTCTCTCATTGCATGCAATTTCATTAGCAATGGTAGATAATTAGATAAGTAGTTATTGATGTCATTGAAGATTAAATTATCCTTTGAAAATAATATAATTTCATCCCAATCCATATCCATGTTGAAATTTTGTATTCTTTCAGAATGATAATCTCTATCCGAATCTATATATAGTGAATGATTGAATATATGATCCCAACCTTGTTCAAAATACCAAAAGTAACAATTTTAGCTTGAAAACAATAAGCACATGTTGACGGTGTTGGACCTACCAACATGTCGAGGGATCTCCCCAGTAAGAAGTCCCAACTAGGCCTCAGACCATTTGGAGTACAGTGTCTCCTTGATTATGATCTTGTGCAGAGGTAAGCAAGATGTCTTTATTGGAAGCAAGAGTGTGACCTTGTAGAAAGTTAGGCAAGATGCATGGAAAGGCTCTAACACATGGAAGGGGAGAGGAGTGCGCCCCTTAGAAGCCTGTAATAACATGCAACTTGAAAGGGAACACACAAGCTAGAAGACATCACAATATGGAAAGAAAAATAGTCGAAAATCCAAAGTGATGAGTTAAACCAACAACACGCTTCGATAAGATTCATACAAACATATATAGAATAGTCCATACATACATGCATAAGTTAAAACTAAATACATTGTTAGAGTAACCAAAATAGTCGAACTACAATAAAAATACATTCATGAAACGTGTTGGCTCTATTATATTAAAAGAGTTAAAGATCCAATCATACATACAACCATGAGAGCCACTAGCCCCAATAGTGGAATGTTATAGTCACTCTCACCTACTCCTCCAAAGATATGTACTCACTCTGAACTGTGGAGAAGCCAAGGCTCATTACAATATACTCCAAGCTTTCTCTAAGTTATACCTATTAGAAGCTTGTCTCCCAAAAGCCTGTACAATGAGTTATGAAGTTCTATATATAGCAAAGGGTGGGATGACCCTTGAAATTCCCCTTTATGACTCTTGAGCTACCCTCATGACTCTTCAACTTACATGACTATTTACATCTACTATTGACACTTGGTCTTTCACTTTACAACATGTTTACCATACAATCTGCACATGTACCCATGTGAGACAAAAATGGGCTTGAGTAAGCCATATAAGGCATCATTAAGACTCAGACAGTTGTGGGAAGACGAACTTTTCATCATCCTCTTGGTGACCGTTGGTGGCAAATTGATGCCAAGCTTGGTAGTCTACTATGGTGTTTGTGTACTTTGTGGTGACATGCTTTTGAAATCAATCTCTTGCCTCCGTAGCATCCGGGTATACTGATCTCACACCTCTGTCCAAATCATTATGTAGCATGTGCATCATGGTCTTCAGTACATCCGGACGAATGATATACTTGTGCCTAGTGTCTGCTCTCATCTGCAAATTTGCACGGGTGACTGCGTGCATAAACTACTCGAAGTACATGTATAGCTCTAGTCGGACTTGGTTCTTTACTTTTTCCTTGGTGAGTGTGCTAATGGATGCGATAACATGCATGCACATAATGATATCCATGCTTCTGAACACTCATGCATATGAAGCCTATAAGTTGGTGATGAGTTGTGGGAGTTCCTCATTGTTTCAAATCTGATTCCGGATGCATGCTTTCAACTCCACCACCTTTGGATTCATCATATTTGGAAATAACAATGGGGCTCCCTTGTATCTCTTTGTCCATATCTGCATGTGATCGAAAGCAGTGTGTATTTCTGTCAAGGTGCATGATCTGCTAGTGTAGCGCTACTTATAACCATTAATATGGACAACTTACTTATGCATGATGACAAACCTAAATTACAACTAGTGCATGATTGTCATCAAGTATCGCTTTCCTCCACTTTGATTTGGAAAATGTTGTAGCTTGCTCTTCCCTCTACTTGGCCGCTTGTAATTCCTTAGCCATGCACTCATTCTCAGCTATCAAGAATCTCACACTTGAGCTGGTGGCTTTGGAATATGTCTTAATAACATTGGCCAATGCAGTTGGATGTTTGCACACATCAGACACGATCAATCGTTCTTGAAACTGCCCAGGAGATTCATGGTCATCTGGATTGGGTACTCTGCGCAACTGCACAAATCTATGTTGTGACTCGTCAAAGGATATGTTGTGCACATCTGCTTTTGGATTATCCTCAAGGATTTTAGTGTCTCCTTGATTATTTGGGACTTGCTCTTCTCCCAGATCTGGTGAAGCTAGTGTAGTGACCTATGGGTCTTTGGGCATGAGGTTTGTATCCTGATCCTCCTCTAGCTGAACCCGATTTGTGTCAATCTACTCCAACATCTGTTCAATCTCCTAAGCAAAGTCCTGCTTCTATGATTGCTCACACTATTTTCTATCTGCCAGTTGTTCTGATTCAATAACCTATATTTGCCCAGTTTCATCAATGTGCACAGATTGTGCTTCTTGTTGTTCCTATTCCTCTTTCACTTCCTTCTCCCTTATGCCCAACTCTTGTTCTTCCCTTAGTTGTCACTTCACCTACTGCAACTTCTTCTTTACCTCCTCCAATTTCTGCTTCTCCCTCTGCCTTTGTGTAATCCTTTTGTTGCGTTGTCGCTTCTTTGCTTCAATCTCCAAATATTCTCTTTCTATAAGTGGATCTTCCTCGAACTTGTAGCTTTGCTCTGCCTCTGTGTTGTTGCTATTGTAGTTGTTGCCCTGTCAAGTTTTGATGCCTTGTGTCATGCTAACCATTCTATAGCCAATATGACTGGTTCATTGAGCCTTGAGGAATTATATAGTATCTCCATGGGTCTTCCTCAAGCGAATGACATGCCCCATGGATCCAAGGATGATACACTCTCGCATAGTGATCTTTCACTAAGGAATGTCATTCATATGGATTGAAACTTCTGGTGCTGAAGGTGAACCTCTTTAATTCCCCCATCACAACCTCAGCATGCTTTAGACTCTCGATCTCATACAACCCTATCTGCAAAGGAAGAGTGGGCTAAGGTGCCTTGTTCTTCGTGTGCAATCTCATTGAAAACCTTATTGAGATGTGATATGAAACCTCTTGCATGACCAACTTGTGCATGGAAAACTTCGATAACACATGCGAGGCCTTCTCTGCACTATACATCTGAATGAAGGTGCCAAGGGGTGAGGCGTACCAATCTGATATGTTAACCAATGCCTTCATCGCTTCTTGTGACATGCAAGGCGGATCCTGCTCAAAGATTATATTGTACACTGGGCTGAAAATGTGGTATGATAGTTGTAGTATAACTCCATGGAAGCTGCACTTGGAAAGCAACCTGTAATATATTTGCACATACTTTTCTAAAGGTTTCCATACCCAACCCAAGCCACGAAACTATTGACGGGAACAGATTGCATCAAGCATGTAAGCCAACATGAAGAGCTTTGCTTGTTGACCCTTGGGTGGATGTCGAGTATTTGTTACTTGCCTCCTTAGCTAGAGAGTCAACATCTCAGACCAATTGAACGGCCTTCCTTCAGTAGCTAGCTGATCCAACACAATCACCCAACTCTGTAGGAATGTCTATGTACTCTCTTTGCAATACAAGTGGCAGGCGAAGATGACCAAGAACTAATAAGACTTACATAGTGTCTTTGTCTTGTATACCTGGTTGGGTGTCGTACTAATCTTAGATGGCTCTCTTATCCATCTCTTCAGGATGTCTCTTGAGTTCGCACTGCTGGTGGGATGGTGAAGAGTGCATCCATTTTGTTCACCAGCTGCAACAAGTGATACATCTCTTGAAAGATTTACACCCTAAAGGTAGCAATTTGTGTTCCACTAACACTACTCAGTACCATTGTCTCTGGAATAGTATGCAAGAGAATCAAGTGGATCATGTCTGTGCATGGGAATGCGGGATACCTGCATGCAACTCGGAACAAGCCACACTTTTGTATGTTGACATAGACTCTGTGGTCCTCCAAATTCTCCTCAAAGGTGCCTAAAAATATGTCATTTATGTCTTTCCATGTGATCTTAATCTCCTTGTCTATAAGCATCTTATTATCTTCATAGATGGGCAAGCTCATAGACACTTTCTCGACCACATCTCTAGTTATGCTCTCTATGGTGTCCTTTGACCCTGCACTCTTGAAAGCCATTGTACCTGTACTGATGACAGATTGATGAGGACTTATGATACCTAGAGATAGAGTAATGTTCATGGCAAGCGAAATGTCAGTTGAAAACCAAAAGGAACTTGAGGACTAACATGAAACACACTTGATTGATTGACTCGGAAAATTGCTACTTTTCTCTTGGAGAAGCTGGGAGACTGACTGTTGAAACTAAGAAGAGTCCAAGCTGCCAATGAGATGAATCACTGCTGCAACTGTGCAGAGCACTGTCTAGATTGGCATGCTGAGGACTGGAACTACGTAATGCACAGTTTCAGTCAGCATGATTGCTGACACAGAAATTGCATTGCACAATCACGGGGGCCAACTGAGGCACTGTCTCTCAAAACTACACAGAGCACAGCCTGGGAGGCCAGTGTGAGGCAGGCTCTAGGAAATTCTTGGGATCAAGTTAAGGCCTTCCATCCCATAAATGCGTTGTGCAAGCCGGACGAGGCAAGGCCCGAGCCAAGGCGTCTCAGACTTGCTGACGGGCGACTGAAAATCGGTAAGGGCTAAAAGCATGTGCAAATATGGTGCATAAATGAATGAATGAACATGCATGTGATTACAGTCACTGTAGAATTCAGTAAAAAGGGAAAAAAATGAAGTGTGTGAAGCGAGTCACCGCAACGACAACCATTAGTCCAGAAACAATGTCATGCATGTGACAACAATGAAATGCAATGCAAAACTTGAAACAATGCTTCTACAAGCTAACATGCAATGAAACGATAGACAACATTCAATAAAACCAAGGAAAAAACACTCACACAAATTAAAATGTAAAAAGTAATAGAAAAGCAGCAAAATACATGAAAAGCGAACTTACCCGAAAAAGTTTCGATGAGTATGCCAAAGGTTGATGAGTTGGGAATGCCAGAGCTCCAATATCGAAAGTGAAGAATTCTCTAAGGCATTGAATAAATAGTTTTGGCAAGATCGAGGCTTATGGCATGCATGCCACAAATCTAGGAAAAAGCGACACTTGGCAAGAGGTTTCTAAAACAGATTTTTCATGTAGCTCCCAGCTACTAAAAATAAATACCTAAAATCTAGGGATGTTTTTGATTTTTTTTTGCCTTCTTATTTTTCGAGAAAAGTTGCCCATGCATGCAAGGCAAGATTGCACTGTCATGGAGGGAAGTGGTCAACTTGTGAGCACATGCAATGGTTAGCAAGCCACGGGATGACTTCTGGTTTCTGGGCTGAGTGGCTATGGCTGCCTGTTAAGATCTGCTCAATTTCTAGACTGAAGCTAAGGTTGCCAGTTAGAACTGACACTCAAATTCTGAGAGCAAGCTCGACAATGGGCAGCTCTACGCAATTTTCTTGGGGAAGGCAGCCTGCCTGCTTTGCGCAATTTTGGATAGAAGTTCTGGCTTCCAGGATGCACTACGCAATTTTGAAGAGCAAGGTTGGTTTCCCTTTAGTGTTGTGCAGTTTTCCAAGTTAGCACAAGAACCGGTTTGAGACTAAGTCACGGGAGTTCAGCTTGTAGGTGAAAGACAAACAAGTTAGCAAACACAAGTTTTTATTCTAAAGAAACTCAACTAAAATCATAATTACCTGGGTAGTGCAAGACATGTTGCTAAGGATGGTTGGTAGGGAGGCTCCAAAACAAAGTTAAGCCAAAAACTTTGGAGGACGGTTGTAGCCACTACAACATTGGAGACTCACTCATAGAACTCTAGCTTTTTGAACATACCTTGTTTCTTGAAAAGCAATTCGAACTTCTCTAAAATTATTTTTCGATTCTTTGATGATCATGGTTTCCACACTAGCTTGAGTGAAAGATGTAGCACTTGCCATTCTCTTGATCGGTCAGCACACATTCCAAGCCAATTCAACTTAGTTGTTTCGATTGGGGATGAGGGGTATATTGGTGCATGAGTAATATGACTATCAGAGTTTAAGTTTGATCTTTGGTGTTGCTCCACTGCCAACAGGCCTAGATAGTACCCCGACAGAGTCACGCAGGAACACAAGAATTTTTCCACTACCAGCAAGCCTGGTCAGTACCCTGACGGAGTTGCGTGCATCACCTCTCTACGCAGGAAGCCTTTCTATTCTCTGAAAGCTTGATCGACAAGAATGTCACAGGAAGCGTTGGAGGCATTGGTTAACATAGCATATTGGTACGCATCATCCCTTGACATCTTTATCTGGATGTATAGCACGAAGAAGGCCCCGCATGTGTTACCGAAGTTTTCCATGGAGAAGATGGTCATGCAAGAGGTTGCATAATCTAGATAGGTTTTTAGCAAGACTACACAAGAAGAAGAAGGCACCTTCACCTGCTCTTCCTTTGTAGATCTGGTTGTATGAGATCCTGAGTCTCAAGCATGCTAAGGCCTAGATGGAGGAATTCAAGATGTTCATCTTCGACATAAGAAGTTTCAATCCATATGAACCACATTGCTTAGTGAAGGACCACTGTATGAGAGTGTATCATCCTTGGGTCCATGGGGCATGTCATTTCCCTGAGGAAGGCCCATGGAGATAATGCTATAACTCCTCAAGGCTCAATGAACAAGTTAAAGTGGTTGTAGAATGGTTAGTAGCATCCAAGGAGACAACACTTGACAGGGCACCAACTACAGCAACATCAGAGAGTAGCAGACCTGCGCCGAAAAAAGGAAAAGGAAGATTGTTGACAACACAGAGGCATAGAAAAGCTCCAAGTTCAAGTAAGATCCACTTGTAGAAAGAGCAGCTTTGGAGATTGAATTAAAGAAGCGACAATGCAATAGAAGGATTGCGTAAAGAGAGAGGGAGAAGCATAAACTGGAGGAGGCAGAGAAGAAGTTGAAGGAGGTGAAGCAACAACTAAGGGAAGAACAAGAGCTGCGCAGAAGGGAGAAGGAAGCACAACAAGAACAGGAACAATAGTAAGTGAAGTGTGTACACATTGATGACACTCCACAAATATAGGTTATTGAATCAGAACAGTTGGGAGATAGCAAACAATGTGAGAAGTTGCAAGACTATGACTTTAATCAAGAGATTGAACAGATGTTGGAGCAGATGGACATGGATTTGGTTCAGTCGATGCAGGATTAGGATACAAACTTCATGCCCAAAGACCCAAAGGTCACTCCACTAGCTTCACCAGAGCCAGGAGCAGAGCAAGTCCCAAGTGATCAAGGAGAGACTGAAATCCTTGAGGACTATCTGGAAGCAGATGTGCACAACATATCCTTTGATGAGTCACAACATAGAGTTGTGCAGTCACGTAGAGTGCCTACTCTGGATGACCATGCATCTCCTGCGCAGTTTCCAGAAAAAGTGACTGTGTCTAATGTGCACAGACATCCAGCGACATTGGCTGATGCTACAAAGGCATATGCCGAAGCTACCAACTCAAGTGTGAGATTCTTGATAGATGAGAATGAGCGCATGGCTAAGGAATTGCAAGCAGCCAAGTAGAGGGAAGAACAAGTTACAACATCCGCTAGAGTAGAGTGGAGGAAAGCGATACTCGATGAAGTATCATCTCTCAAGAAAGTCATGTGGAAGTTGTACTTCAGGTTCATCACCTTGCATAAGTTAGTTGTCCATCTTAATGGTTGGAAGCAATGTTATGCTAGGAGAGCACGCATCTTGAAAAACATACACACCGTTGTCGATCACATGAAGATGTGGACATTGAGGTACATGGGATCCCCATTATACTTGCTAAAGATGATGAAGCCAAAGGCAGTGGAGTTGAAAGCCGAATGTGGAGTCAGTTTCAGAACTATGAGGAACTCCCACATCTCATCACTAGCTTACATGATTCACATGCACGAGTGTTCAGGAGCATGGATGTCATTGTGCACACACATGCTATCCCATCCATTGGGACATTCACCGAGGGGAAACAAAAGAACCAAGTTGGACTGGAGCTAGACATGTACTTCGAGCAGTTGATGCACACAACCACCAACACAGATTTGAAGATCTGCGTAGTCACTATGCACAAGTATGTCATTGGTCTGACTGCACTCAAGACCATGATGCACATGCTACGTGATGAGTTGGACAAAGGTGCCATATCAGTGTACCCAGATGCTACGGAGGCAAGAGTTCGATTTCAGAAGGATGTCACCACAAAGTACATAGACACCATAGTAGACTACCAAGCTTGGCATCAGTTCTCCACCAATGATCACCAAGAGGATGTCGACGAGTTAGTATTCCCACAACTATCTAATTCGAAATGATGTCTTGTATGGATTACTCAATCCCATTTTTGTCTCACATGGGTACATGTGCAGATTATATGGTAAACATGTTGTAAAGTTAAAGACCAAGCGTCAATAGTAGAATGTAAACAGACATGTGTAAGTTGAAGAGTTATGAGTGTAGCTCAAGAGTCACAAAGGGGAATGTCAAGTGCCACCCCACCCTTTGCTATATATAGAACCTCATAACTCATCGTATAGACTTTTGGGAGCTAAGATTCTGATAGGTATTTGTAACAATCATTTGCTTCTCCACAGTGCAGAGTGAGTACATCTCTTTGGAGGAGCATGCGGTAGTGACTGTAACATTCCACTATTGGGGCTAGTGGTTGTCATGGTTATATGTATGATTGGATCTTTCATTCTTTTAATATAATAGAGTTGCACGTTTCATGCATGTATTTTTATTGTAGTTCAACTATTGTGGTTACTCTAACAATGTATGTAGTTGTAACTTACGCATGTATGTATGGACTATTCCTTATATGTTTGTATGAATCTTATCAAAGCGTGTTATTGGTTTAAATCATCACTTTGGATTGTCGACTATTCTTCTTTCAATCTTGTGATGTCTTCCATCTCGTGTGTTCCCTTTCAAGCTGCATACTATTACAAGCTTCTAAGGGGCACACTCCTCCTTCCTTCCATGTGTTAAATCCTTTCCATGCATCTTCCCCACTTGCTGCAAGGTGATACCCTTGCTTCCAACAAAGACATCTTGCTTACCTCTGCGCGCGATTGCAGTGAAGGCGATACCGTACTACCCACTACTAGGACTCCTACTCCAAACGGTTTGAGGCTTAGTTGGGACTTCTTACTGGGGAGATCCCCTGACATGTTGGCGGGTCCAGCACCGTCAGCAACATCCAATAATGGATTCATTAGTTCTATACAAGTTTGGATATATATTGTAGGATCATAATGAATATACTCATTAATGTTGAATCACTAGAATATATATAGTATATGATGGGACACACATTTAGATTTGAATACACAAACTCATTGATGTTGTATATGCTAAGATATATACCATATATTCAATGATATATACCATTTTTTTAAGGTATAAAACTAATAGATGAATGACATATATCCCAACATACACAATATTAATTGTTCTAGGCCTTTCAAATTAAATATGAAAATATAACTTAACTACATTGCATATCTTAAGATATGTAGTTAGCAACTAGATGATATAATCAAATTTAAAAACATAAACTCATTAATGTTGTCTACAACATTAATGAATCTACCTCTCACAATCCAACGATATATATCATAATGCCATATTCCAATATATACATTGTAACTAATGAATCTTTACTTTTAAATAAATCAACAATATTTATCCCAATATATACAATGTTAATGAGTTTAATCCTTGGTATATAATGTTTTATATTCCAACGTTTAAATTAAAACCCCTAGTTTCACTCCCATGCAAAGAAGAGACAAGTTGTGATAATGACCAATTCAATGAGACATATTTTAATGAGGCAATTCTTTGACTTTTTCGTAATAGTCTAATGGTACATATTTTAATTAAATTACATTTTTAACCGTACTGGAAAACCTTTTCAACAACTAAAATATACCAGGTCAATAATTTAAAATTTACAAATTTTCCTGTTTCCTATCAGATTTTTGGGCAAAATCCGCTGAAAATATCTTAAAAAACCAACGATTACCACATTAAAATATGTTTTTTATTAGGTTATTGTCCATTTATTTGCAACATACAACATTATAATATGTTTTTAATTATGTTGTTATTGATTTATTTGCAACATTAATTAGGTTATTATCGATTTATTTGAAGCGTTCATTCCATATGACATCACTTGTGGGACATCCTTGCAAAGCACCGAGATAGATTGCAAGTTCGTTGACAAAGATCGAACATTACTACTTTTTAAGAAAGGGGACAGAAGCATTAGTTCAATGCCTTCACTTTCATGGAAACCGCCATAGAGAAGGACTTTCTTGTTTAGTGTGCCACTGAAAAATGTACCAGAGACATCAAGAGTGATTGCAACGTCATTGATATCATGCCCTCTACGTCAGTTTTACAACTCAATCTTCTTACCCCATAAACTATATGAACTTGTCGAAGGAACACATGGTTGGGGTTGCTGAAAAATTGTTACAACGTATCGACAAAATTTCCACTGTATAACGTGGACCATTCTATCCTTTTTTTTTACTGAAGAAATCCTACCTAGAGCAGCTAGTCGGCTTACATAAAGAACATCTGGTTAGGGTTGCTGAAAATTTATTGCAGTGTCATTTTTTTAACGGAAAAAATCCCACCAGGACCAGATCGTCCGCTTCCATAAGGAACATCTGGTTAGGGTTGTTGAAAAATTACTGCAATGTCATTGAAAAAATTTGCACTGTGTCATGTGAATCACCCATTTATATTTCTTTTCCTTTTTAAGTGAAAAAATCTCATTTGGAACATCTCTTAAGCTTACATAGTACTACCCAGCCCTACCCGAAATTGCACCATAAAACTTCTAAGATTAAAAGATTAAACCTCCACGGATAGTCATTAAACCACCCCATCTACTTATTCCAAGAACCTACATGAACTTAGACAGGAACTCCTAGTTGGGGTAGCTGAAAAATTAAGTGATCAGGACTTTTATTTCAGGCCGCGTCCATCCAGCTGGCTACGCAGCATTCGATCCAGCAGCCGCAGCACTGAATGCCGAATAGCCAGGTTGACAGACGCGGCATTTCTTTTCATTTTCTACGGCGTCACGTGGGGGACGGGACGTAAGTGTAGAGCATAGTATATCTCACTAATGGCACCTCAGATTTCGACATGGTTTTGACAAAATTTGTCGTCGACGCCTTCGTATACAGTTACGTAATATCTATAAAGATTACAATTCAAGGAACTGAAGATTTCGATATGATATGGGCACTATTTCTCCATGTCCAATTATTTGCTATAAATATACATATTGCAGTTGAAAGCTCTCGTAATCCAATTACATTCTCTCTAGATGGTAAGTCGAAGTACGATAACCGTATGCGCTCACTGCAATATTTCAACTTGTTCTCGTCCTTTTATTGGGAGGATTGAAAAATTTGATACGGAAGATTAATTAAGCCTACGCGTCTGCTTTCACCGAAAAAAACATATGGGAAAAGCCCTAGTCAGATTTTGGTTTAGGTTGTTTTTCCAGGAATTTAATAAACATTTATTGGAAAGTTCGAGTTATGAACTGTGTGTCAAAGATTTAAATCTATTTATATACTATTTTCAATAATAATTTTTTTGGTATAACTATAAATTTGTTTAGCAAAATTCTTAATAACAACTCTAAAATGTAAATAAATCTGTTTATGTATTTGAAAATACATTTTGAATAACAAAACATCTTAATGTAACTATAAATCGTTTAACAAAATTCTCGACAAAAAAACCTCTAAAAGCTGGAACCATAAAAACTAAGGTACCAGATTCCGAAACTGGTTAAGGTTGACAGAAGATGGTTGTTATAGGTGGAGATAAATGAAATTTGTTTATTTATGAATCCACCTCGTAGGAGATGAACCAGTTATATAGGGCAGTCCGTTCATTTCACTGACCGAAGTGGGCAGTTGTCTCTTCATTTCTGCTTGCCTCTTCATTTCTTCGGTTGTTTGCTACGCACCTTTCCATCTGCCTCTCACATCTGAGATGATATTCACATAATGTGTTGATGGCAATTCTTTAATAATAGTGATTTCCTTCCTCATTTAAATATTTTAGGTTTGAAATTTGATGCTTTTCAATGTTAGAGAAATTTTTAAGGTGGTGAATTTATTTATGTATTTAAAAATTTATTTTAAGTAATATAAAATTAAAATTTTAGCATAATTGTGTAGAGAGGTTTATTTTACAGTTATTATAATGTGTAACTTTTATTATCAAAGTTGAAATTTTGATATAAATTCATAAAATAACATTTGAAGAAATTAAATTCCTGCACTGATTTTAAATCGGTATTTAACTTATATTAAATCAATATTTATCTCATATTAGATTAATATTTAATATAAATCTATGGTAATAAATAACCCAATTGATCGAAGCCTGGTCAAATTATTGACCCTTTGTGATGAAAGTGAATTCAATTCTCCTGAGTCAATCAAAATCAGGCTCCCAAAAATAGAGTGTATTGGGCTGGTAAATTACACCCTATTGTTTTATTGAGGCCAATACAACGCTATGGAATAAAGCGATTCGTGTCATGCTGTGTGTATTATTTTCTTAGCATAATAATTTCATGTTCTCCTCAACAGTTTAAGGTTGGGTATTGTGTTATTTAGGGCAATACAACGGTATGGAAGAAAGTGATTCATGTCAAGATGTATGTATTATTTTCGTATGAAGATGCCTATTGCCATTAGGCTGATGAAACGTCTCTTTGAGGTCTTGTTTAGGTGTTGTTTTAACATTATCGTGTAGGTTTTAAAAGTTGCCACGTCTCCAAATATTTTAAAACTCTATGGTTCTATTACAGGCGGGAGAAGCCAACCTGGCCGTTTGGTTTGGCTGTCAAATTTAGAAATATCATTCTATATACGCGTCATATTTATATGAGCTGGACTGCTTCGAAGTTGGTGTTCTGAGTCACGCAAAGCTATTAATTTTTCTATAGTTACGGCACATCAACACGTAGTGGTGGTTTTTACACTGCTCAGGTTATGGCAGTTGTTTATAATGTGATTTTTTGAAAGTTGTTTCGGTGGGTTTTTTTTGTCAAAATCCAACAGTAATTTATTGGAATCGCAAGTTTGATAGCTAATTTCTATACAATCAAACCGTCCCAGTGCTTTTTAACTGACACATGAATTATGGCTAGCGGTCCCAGAATCATGTCAAATATAATGTCAAATATTTTTGTATTCAGGGAAATAATAGTACTCATTCAAAGTGGTCGTCGAATATTAAGGTTTAAAAGCATTCGATCAGCCATTTTCCTTGGAGGAATACAAAAAAAGTAAGCACCGCATCATCAAAGCTTACTTATGACTTTGGTGTTTTCAATATCGAGGGGGGCTCGGTGTCGGAGTTATTTATGATTTTTGAGGAAAAACAGTGGCAACTTATTAGGTTTAGAGAAATATTTAAATAACCCAATAAAGCTGTATACAATTTTATTTTCTTTTTTCGACTAGGGAAACTGAGATCAAAGGTTCGATTGCCATCTTTATTTCAGGTTCGTCATTAAAATTACGCTAGGCAATACAACCCGTAAGTTTGCAATGATTATTGCTCAAGCTAAGAAAAAAAATGTAATCACATTAACCAAAATTTCATAAAGCAATATCTAAATTCAAAAGCAAACATGTGTTTCAACAAAGCCATCAATTAAGGAAGCAATATCAAAATTCAAAAGCAAACATGTGTTTCTAACAGAGCCATCAATTAAGGATAGGAGAGCTTGAGAAAAATGGGGGTGAATCTTGTTGCAACATCTTTTGAGTTTTGGAATGGTTAAGGCACATCAATTAGCATTAGCTTCCTGCATGATTCAACATCAGACACGTTAATATTGTTGCATTGGAATGGGGCTAATGAGGATAACACTCAGTCTTTCTAGCATGTGAGCCATAATCATGGTTTTCCTTTTCTAATGCACTTGTATGCTTTTCTATTAGCTTTGTGGCATAATGGAATGATTGAAGTAAAGGAATTAAGTGCATTTGCAATATGGACCCCAAGGTGTTAGTCCTTGTGGTAGTGGTTTCTTTATATTTGGGTTATCTATTTAGGACTGTGGTTATTGTATTCCAAATTTAGGAGTCACCAAAAGGAATGCGGTTAAGGTAATCAGTCTGGCTTTAGTAATTTGGATTTCATATTTTAATTTTGGAAAAGGTGATTTGAAAACTTCACTGAGAAAGTTGCTTTTGGATTTCAGATTTTATCTTTAGCTCTATATCTCTTTGGTATTCTATCTTTATGTTATCGTCTTCTTGATTGGTTTTTGTTGGGCATCTTCTGGAAAAAATATCGTCAGGGGTCATTGTATAGGTTTCATATTTTAGTGGATGTATAGGGTGTCTATATATTTCTTCATAATTATGTTTTGAGCCTTGACATCCTTAGCCTAGTTCATATTGCAAAGAATAATGTCCTGAATTCATCTATATGGAAAAAATAGCTGTTATGGAATTTAGGAGAACCCTAGGAAGACATGAGGAATACATTTAGTCTAACAAAAGATCTTTCTTCTTAGCAACAACAAGAGTGTATGAGAATGAACACCATTGTGTCTCCCAACATTCAACCATCATGAATTTATTGGTTCAACACAAATAAAGGATTGACATTTTGGACATATAATGCAACATATTAAGGAACTTGGCTCTCAACCTTCTCAAGGATCTCTCTATGTAGGCTCAAATAATAGGGTATCGATTAACTCTCCAAATGCTAAAGTTAGGGAATATGACATAGTCCATCATCACAAGGATCCAATGGATATTGAGTATCATAATTCTACTCTTTTATGTGTTGGTCAAGAAGCGAACAACTCTTGTCTCGTCCATTAGTTGTTATATTTTTTAGCATTATTAGGCTTTTGGGTGTTTTTCTCAAATGGGCTACATGTCGGAGTACTTAGAATGTATATTTTATAGGCTATTGCAAAATCTCCTACCTAACATAAAAGGGTTGCTTATTTTGTTTGATGAAAAGATGGAATAGTCCTTTTGTATACTAATATTAGTTTGTCTACATTGCTTTAATATCATATAGTATTTACAATATTTTAATTATGAAAACAACTTATGGTGTTTCAATAAAATATGTGTTATGGAAGGAGAACAACAATAATTCACATTTAGAAAGGGTTTCAATTAGTCACATAAATACTTTTTTTATTATTCTATGATAGATATTATTTTGATGGTTGTGTTAGGTTGTAGTTGTGGTATTGATTAAGAGTTAATTAATCATGTAATAAATTTCTATTTCATTATTGGAATTCACAATATAAAATTTATAGATTCCTTGATCCAAAATATTAATTTAATATTTAATGATATAAATCAATTAAAAATTTTACAAAACCATTATAAAATTTTTCAGCCATACATGGGCTTGGATCACGGTAGAACACTGGTCATGCCTAATATTTATGCTGGATTCTTTCCAAATTTGTAGCTAAAAGGACGCTACTTTTACCACAAGATTAACATACCCTGTATCAAATTTGTATTGAAAAATGGTTTTTTGGTACCCCTTTAGTCATTCCTCTGCTGACTTCTTATCGAAATGACATGGAACATGCATCAACCATTTCCAACATTGTCACCCTAAGCATATGGTACCTTGGGACTACCACTAGAAATATACATGCTAATGTATTGGTTTATAGTACTATATGTGGAAAGGTGTCATTCTTTCACTTTTTGAGCTCAAATCTACGTCCAGATGTCATAGATATGACATTTTTTACACAATATCAGCCTTTTACCTTAAAATTCAACATTATATGGTTTCTAGGCAATATAATTAAAAAAAATGCTCTCTCTCTCTCTCTACACACACACACACACATAGTTGTGTTGAGGGTGGCATATCAATGTGTAAGAGTTGAATGCACTATGGAGCTGTGAAATCTAGTCAATAAATTTATTTAAGGAAACGGGGCAATGGTTATGGAAAGTAAAACCGTTGTTGGCTCTTAGGTGGGGCTAAATGGTGGTTGTTACTAAGGGAAAATGTGGTAGTGGTCAAGAGGCAATGGAGGAGGAGAAAGAAGTGGATAGGAGGGGGAGGATGGTGGGAGAGTGGATGTATAAGATTGGTGGACAGATAGAGAGGGGGAATGTGTAATGAGAAACCATAAGAATGGATGGAGGTGGTAGATTAGGGGAAATGGGCAATGAGGGAAGTGTGTAATGGGATGAAGGGGAGAAGGTTATATAAGGAGGATACAATGATATCTAAGGAGATAAAGGGGTTTATATTGGAACTGTTCGTGAGGTACAGAGAGGGGTGTGAAAGATATAGGTGGCCACCAACCTATTCCACTGAGTCATAATAATATCACATCATTTTGGTTTCGTGTCATATATTTAGGTCTTGATCTGCTAGTGTTTGTTTAGGTGTTTACCTTGTGTTTTTTATGGGCCACATAATATAATATTATATCACTTACCAAACACATAGTTCATTAATTACGCTTTGTGATGGTCAAAGAAATTTCTTAAATAGAGTTTGTATGAAAAATATATGCACTTGGAAATTGATATATTATATAGCCTCAACAAGGCTTCCATTTCTTTTACCACATCATTTCATAGGTTTATGGTTTTGAGTCTTTAGGGTTTCTATATTTATGGAATCATAACTTATGTTAAAGGGGAATTTTTGCCTCTTATAATGTCTTTTTATGAGTGATCATAACTAACACATCTATTTTTAGAGATAATCTACCTCCATTCTAGCTAGTTTATATTTCTTTGAATTTTATAGTATTTTCCTTTTTCACTATAGCATTGGGCTCTCTATAATATCTATATTTAGGTATCCATTAGTATTACCTCCATTGTTTTCTCTATATAATCTATATTTGTGGTATGAGATACATTTGGCTTTTTTGTTTTTCTATGCATGTTACTAATGCGGGTAGTTGTATATGGTGTTGGGTCTTTGTAGAATTTCCCATTGTAGATCAACAAATTATGCAATATAATAAAGCAAAATACAAGATCTACTTCTACAACAAACTTGCGGAAGCTTAATCGATTTTGAGCAAGATCAAATAGAACATATATAATAGAGAATGAGAAATCAATCACACATGAACACAAAAGAATACTTTGGGGAAAGCCTTAGCTAAAAACCCTGATCTCTGTCTTATCATACAAGTGGAAATATGTTTAGATTACACAAAGCATGAAATCACAAGCTATCTTTCTCTCAGCACAATCCAACAATACCACTTACAGATTGAATAGACACAAGATATGCCTTCCCTCAGCCCTCCAAGCCTCCTATTTCTTTGCGCATTTTCTCTTGGGGTCCAATGTTGCCACTTGTGTGAATTGGCCTCATCACACACTCATCAAACTCAAAAGTAATTGCACAATCTCCAAGGACTGAATTCCTTCTTCATGCAAGAGATATCCTCCATGGAATAGTCCTACAACTGATAGTACACTATCCCATCATTTGATCTCAACTGGGTATCTTACTGAACTGACATGCATGAGTTATTTATGAGAGAATATTCAGTTATCTGAAGTGTAGCAATTACATGCATGCATGCATTAACTAACTGAACTCACAATTAGTTCAACAAACTATTTGAATTAATGTAACTGGACGTAACTCAGTTAACTGAGCTAACTCATTACAAATCAAAGTACAACTCTTCCTGATCTCCTTTAATCAAGGGATAACTTCCTCAATCAATGGAGAAACTGTTGCATGTCTTCACATAGACTGCATGTTTGATTTTATACAACTAATTAACTCAAGATGAATTAATTAATTATCTTACAAACAACTGCTAAGATCAAATTCAAATTTTAATTCTCAATTTTTTGTTTAGGGGCTAACTAAAATTGGAATGTATCCTGAAATGCTATTTATAGCAGTGCTATTTTTAGCACTTCTATTTTTAACATTTTTTGTTGCTATTTTCAACACTCCCTCTCAACAAGAAAGGGATTATCAGTCACCCCAATCTTGTCTCTGTGGAACTCTAACTTGCATTTTGACAATGCCTTAGTCAAAATATCTGCATCTTGCTCCTCAGTCGAAACATACAGCAACAACATGATCCTCTTCACCACACAGTCTCGAAGATGATGGTACCGGATATCAATGTTCTTGGACTTGTCATGAAAAAATGGATTCTCAGATAGTTTGATACAACTCTGATTATCGCAGTAGATCATAGTTGGATCCATCCTCTAACCAAACAATCCCACTAGAATCTTCCACATCCAAATGGCCTCGCATGATGCCTGACTGGCAGCCATGTATTCAGCCTCTGTTGAGCTAAGTGCAACTGACCTCTGTTTCCTGCTATACCAGGAAACTGCAGTTGAACCAAGGTTGAAGATTCCTCCATAAGTGCTCTTTCGGTCTGATGGACTCCCTGCCCAATCTGCATCGGTGAAGCCCTAAAGCTTCACTCCCTCTGTCCATCTGTACCATAATCCATACTGAGATGTGCCTCTAAGGTATCTTAGCACATACTTCACTTCCTTCCAAAACAGCTTGGTAGGCTGAACCATAGCTTGACTCAGCTGGTACACCCCAAAGCACAAGTTCTGGTCATGTGTTCACTAGATAAATAAGTGAACCCACAAGCTGCCGATAAATAGTAGCAGCTACTACCTCACTTGAAGTAGCATCCTCCTTCCTCCATTTCCTAGCTAGAGGAGTCCGCATGGGCTTGCACTTCTCCATGTGAAAGTTCTTGAGTATCTCATTAGCATACTTGTCTTGAGACACAAATACTTCCCCATCTTTCTGCCACACTTCCATGCCTAGAAAGTAATGCATAAGACCCATGTCTTTCATATCGAACTCTCTTGCACGGTCCTCCTTGCAAGACTTAATCAACTGATCATCACCTGTCAAAATCAGATCATCATCATAAATAACAATGATCAATGGCTTACCTTCTACCATGATGTGGTAAAGGTTCGCATCTGCTTCGCTCTTCGTGAAACCCAACCCGATGAAATAGCTGTAGATCTTGGTGTACCAAGCACGGGGTTCTTGCTTCAGCCCATACAAAGCCCTCTTGAGTTGGCACACATACGACTCATGATAGAAGGTCTCAAAACCTTCCGGCTGCTCAATGTACACTTCTTCCTCAATCTTCCCATTGAGGAATGTTGTCCTCACATCCATCTGATGGACCTTCCAACCCATCTGAGCTGATAGTGTCAACATTGATCTGATAGATGAGTACCTTGCTACAGAAGCAAAGGTCTCATCGTAGTCAATCCACTCGACTTGTGAGGAACCACGGGAAACAAACCTTGCCTTATGTTTCTAAACACTGCCATCAACTACGTGCTTTACCTTGTAAAGCCATCTGGAACTCACCACTGACTTGTCTTGAGGTCTTGGGACAACATCCCACACACTGTTCCAAATGATAGAGTTTTACTCCTCTACCATTGCATCAACCAGAATGGTTACTGCACTGCCTCCTTGAATGAAGAAGGTTCAGACTCTACACACTCCACAACCAGGGCCATGTAACCAGTGTACCACTTGGGTGACCTCCTTTGTCTACACTGAGAAGATGGTTGTCCCACATTCTCTCGTGCATCCAACATCAACCTGTCAGCTTCCATTGAGCGTTTTCGCCCATCTCTGGAAGACTCAGCATGAGTGGATGTCTCCACCCCTAGATCCTCTGCATGCAACTGCTCTGCATCAATCTGAGGCTCCTCCTCCTTAGGAACTGAAAGTTCCTCCTCTACATGCAACTTGAGCTCCCTCTCAAGTGATATTTGCATGGCTTTCTGCTCGTCGACCTTTAGATCTCTGTGTACCACTGTCCTCTGACTGGTAGGCAGGAACACCTGACAGTTGTGGGGTGTATTAGTGTACCCCACAAGTATCCCCAACTCAGCTATTGGATCTAGCTTCTTCCGAGCATCTTTCGTCACATGGTAATAAACCGATGATCCAAAGATCCTGAAGTGACTCACATCTGGTTGCTTCCTGGAAAAGGCCTCCATAGGTGTCTTCATTCCCAGTATATGGTGCGGGATTCTGTTCTATAAGTATACTGTTGTATTGCATGCCTCACCCCACAAATGAAGTGGTAGGCTTTGGTCGTGCAACATCGCTCGAGCTGCTCCCACAATCGTTCTGTTCTTCCTTTCGGCCACCCCATTCTGCTACGGGTTATGAGGTGTCGTCAACTCTCGTTTAATTCCTTCTGCAACGTAGAAGTCCTTAAACTGTTGGGAGACATACTCTCCACCATTGTCGCTATGCAAGGCTTTTATTTTCTTTCCAGATTCTTTCTCTGCCAAGGGTTTAAACTCACAGAACCTCAAGAAGGTTTGATCCTTCTTTTGCATAAAGTAGATCCAACATCTACGAGAAAAGTCATCAATAAAAATAATATAGTACCTTTGTTTAGCGGTGTAGGCTGTAAAGAATGGTCCACAAATATCTGAGTGAACTCACTCCAAGATTGCTTCAGCTCTACTGTCTTGATCCTGAAATGAAGATTTAGCATACTTACCCAAGGTACAGCCTTTGTATGTATCCGTCTGCTCCAGTTTTCCCTTGGGAAGTCTGGTAGAAATCTGCTGCATTATCTTCAAGGCGCCATGGTGCAAGTGGCCCAATCTTCTATGCCATAGCTCGCCAACATCTCGACTTTGAACCACCTCTGCTTTGGAACTCAATGCAGTACAATCGTCTACCTCTAGCTTGTAGAGATTCTTTACTCGAATCCCAATCGTCTTGCTCTGTCCAGTACCAATACGCCTCAGGAATACCTTTCCTTTACTAAAGACTACATCATAGCCTTTATCTTCTAACATATAGATAGACACAAGATTCTTCTTCAGACTCGGTACATACTTTACATCAGTCAGGGTGAGAGGAGCTCCATGCTCCCTCTGAAACACAACCATACATTCACCTGAAACACGGTACTTTCCATCATCGCCCATGTCGATCTGCATCTGGAGATCCTTCTCCTTCAAGGTACTAAAAATATTCTTGTCACCAGACATGTGGAAAGAGGCTCCACTGTCCAGGTACCAAACACATCCCACCATGGATGAAACCATGCATGCGATGAGAGAGAAATCCAACTCAAACTTTGAGGCCAGTGCCTCACCGTCTGATCCCTTTGAGGATCCCTTCTTGGCTTTCTTCTGTGGACAATTCGTGTCATAGTGGCCCACCTCATGACAATGAAAGCATCACACTTTCGATTTGTCAAACTTCTTACCACTGTGGGAAGAACTAGATTTTGGATGCGATGCCTTCCCTTTCTCTTTCTTCGCCTTACTCGCTAAGGCTGGATTTTCCTCATCATCTTATTTTGATGAAGATCCATTTTTGGTGCTTCTTCTTATCTCCTCCTGCATTAGATCTGACCAAAGTCGTTCCCAATCTGGCAGTTTCTCTCTTCCATTTACCGAGTCTTGGTAGCTATGCCAGCTCTTAGGTAGACCAAGGAGAGCAAGACTCACCTTGTCATCATTGGATGTCATGATCCCTACACTTCCAAGCTCATCCCTGCAGGTGGTGAGATTGTTCAGATATGTAGAGATCGTGTCGCCCTTTTCACACTTGATTTTTCGAAGTTTGTCTTTTAGCTCCAACTTCCTTTGATCGTTGTTGTTCTAATATAGATCTTTCAATGTTTTCCACATTGAAAATGGTGTCTCCTTCCCATGGAGGCTCGAGACAATGTGGTCTTGAACTCCCTCCAGGAGGATTCTCCTCGCTCTAGCCACACATTTCTTCCATTTCGCCAATTCTGTAGCATTAGCTGCTACTGGTTTGGGGACTTCTTGATCAATGAAGTCCTTTAGATCGTTGTCCTCTAATACTGCTTCCATGCGATCCTTCCAGGCTATATAATTCGAGCTGCCATCAAGGGCATACTTGAGTCTCAAACCACTAAATGTCATTGGTGAAATTGAGATGTGATAAGAATTTGAATTCTATAATCAGGAGCTTGAAACACCAAACTTTTCCCTTCTTTGTATACTGTTCTTCACTTTGATCACCTTTGCTCTGATACCATGTAAAATTTCCCACTGTAGATCAACATATTATGTGATATACTAAAGCAAAATACAAGATCTACTTCTACAACAAACTTGCGGAAGCTTAATTGATTTTGAGCAAGATCAAATAGAACACATATAACAGAGAATGAGAAATAAATCACACATGAACACAGAAGAATACTCTGAGGAAAGCCTCAACTAAAAACCCCGATCTCTGTATTATCATACAAGTGGAAATATGTTCAAATTACACAAAGCATTAGCTCACAAGCTATCCTGCTCTCAGCACAACCCAACAATACCACTCACAGACTGAATAGACACAATATATGCCTTCCCTCAACCCTCCAAGCCTCCTATTTCCTTACACAGTTTCTCTTGGGGTCCAATGCTACCACTTGTGTGAATTGGCTTGATAACACACTCATCAAACACAAAAGTAACTGCACAATCTCCAAGGAATGATTTCCTCCTGCATGCAAGAGATATCCTCCATGGAATATTCCTGCAACTGATAGTACACTGTCCCATCATCTCATCTCAATTGGGTCTCTGACTGAACTAACATGCATGAGTTATTTATGAGAGAATATTTAGTTATCTGAAGTGCAGCAGTTACATGCATGCATGCATTAACTAACTAAACTCACAATTAGTTCAAAAAACTATTTGAACTAATCTAACTGGACTTAACTCAGTTAACTGAGCTAACTAATTACAACTCATCCTGATCTCCTTTAATCAAGGGATAACTTCCTCAATCAATGGAGAAACTATTGCATGTCTTCACATAGACTTCATGTTTGATTTTCTACAACTAATTAACTCAAGATGAATTAATTAATTATTTTAGAAACCACTGCTAAGATCAAATTCGAATTTAATTCTCAATTTTATTTTAGGGACTAACTAAAATTGGAATGTATCCCGAAATGCTATTTATAACATTGCTATTTTTAACACTTCTATTTTTAGCATTTCTTGTTGCTATTTTCAACAGTCTTGAGCTAATTAAGCTTTGGGAAGACCACTCTCATTAGTATAAGAAATATTCCATGGAAAAATAAGAGGGAGATTATTTTGTAGGAGATCTTATTAAGTCGTTACTCAAGGAGGGCATTGCGTGACAAAGGAACAAGATGATGGATGATTTTTCCTAGGTCCTTCAATAACTATCAAAACTTCCATGGACACATTCAACAAGGAGGCACAACACCCTTCAAGATATAAGTTAACTTTAAATTTCCTTTATTGAAGGCCATATAAGCATAGATTCTTTGGAGAAATGGTTAAATCTGTTAGATGGTTATTACTTTACTTTTATTTTTTTCAATAGTGAAAGATTGCATTATAACTCCATGAGTCCCTCTTCCCTGTCAAATATTAATTGGATAGTTACTAGAATAGATGTATTAGATATGAGTCTACAACATTTAGGACATAACCAACTTGGGTGAATTTTATTGGTGCCCTCAATCAGGAACTCTTCCGTATTAAAAAATATTAGGACTTGTCCATGAAATGGACAACTTTACGCCAAAAGAGAGACTAGATAGTGTTGGTGTAAACTAATATCTTCCATACCTTATACTTAAATATGGGTATCAGGTACATTATGTAGCACTTAGTATTAAAGTATTTAGTGGACTTTGTAGGTACATCCAAATAGAGATAGACTTCTTGGACATATCCTCATCACTAGCCACATTGATATTCTATTAATATCAAGAAAAATTTTAAGGTAATAATAGCAAGAGTTTTGACCTACAAATCCATCATAGTAGAAGAATGGTAAAGGTGGACCTAACTTGTGAATTATGTTATAGAGAAAGGATATTGAACATTAAGAGCACCTATCTAATCCATGTGAAAGAAAGGCATCATGAAGTTGAAGAAGGGCACTAGAAAGTGGTGTAAGTTCCATAAAATCCCTTAGCAGAACACTAATCAATGTTCATCGAGGTAGTCATAATTTTGTTTTGCAAGTTGAAGGCCTCATTTGGATTATGGTTTGGAATTTTGTTAAAGCTAGATAAGGAAAAGGGGGTAACCTATGTGCATTATAACTACAATAACAAATATCTAACCAAAAGAGCCAAATGATCCCAAGGAAAGTAAGTGCATATTCTAGTTGCAAATTTTGGTGAAGTGAGGTCCACTACATTTCACTTTGGACAACTATAGTTAGAATAACTCAGACTAAGCATAGGTTGTTCAAATATTGAAGTGTTGACAATGCTACATCCCTAACCATACACCATTATTTAGCTAAGATTAGAATGAGTCATCCACATCGGTCAATGGTATCACCTACCTTATGACATTAAGCCGTGTAATGATGAGTTAATGCATGATGTTCCCTTGTTTTAAGTTTGTGATGATGTTTTAGAACAACCCTATCCGTGGAAATGACACAATGTTTACAACTATATTCCTTACAATGTCATTATTACATTAGGAGGTTAGCTCTATAGGCTATTAGAGGTAGTTTTAATTACTATAGTTTCCTTAATCATAATGAAGTAGGGAAATAACGTAATCTCGTAAACTGGGATATTTTTCCTCTTCATGATTTGTTTAAAATGTAAAGAAAAGATCATTATAACCTCCATCAATGCTACATACGGTGTATGTACATAATATAAATAAGTGGAAAATATAGTTGAAGAGTATATATATATATCTTTACTTTGCTTATAGGGGTGCCTCTACACTACTAGTTCAAACATTCAATTGATCTGATTAGTAGTGCTCATTTACATAATGGCATAATATATGAGCACTCCCTTTTAGAGAATAAATAAATAAAATGTTATATTCAATATATAATATAACAAGACCACATTTGATCGAGCTTATTACCTTCCATGCGCTCAATTGTGTTGGCATAAAAGAATTATGGGGCATGGAATCTCTAAATTAATCAAAGATCCCTAAACAAAATCATAGTTAAAGTACAATATCTAATTCACCAAATTAATAATATCCTTGACCAGCTCAAGGGTGCCAATTTTACAAGAACATTAATTTGAGGTTCAGCTACAACCAAGTAATAATTGAGTACAATTATCTATGGAAGAATTCCTTCATATATAAAGATGTTATCTTTGAGTAGTTGGTCATGTATTTTTGCTTGAATAATACCTCGACAATGTTCACCAAGATGATTCATGCCATCTTGTGTCCATCCAAAAAAAAATTCTAGTTGTATTTTTGATGATATCTTCATCTTCAACAAAAAATGGGTAAAACATTTGTAACATATCAACTAGACATTCATAATGCAATGTATATGCCAATTTAGAAAAAAATTCATCTGAAATGAAGAAAATTCAATATATACCATACATTGTGAATGAACATGGTGTGAATCTAGATCTAGCCAAGATCCAAGCCATTAATGATTTCTCGGTTTGGACAACTCTAATAGGGCTCATAATTTTGTTTGGGCTCACCAACTTATATTTTAATTTTATTTTGTGGTTATATCATGTTTCTTGGCCTTTAAACCAAGTGACCAAGGATGGGGTTAGGACCACTTTCATCTAGGTCGAGTCACAATACAAATAATTTGAGGATTTGAAACACTATCTTTGTTTGGAACCAATAATCTCTCTACCAAACCTACATCAACCTTTCAATGTGAAAATAGATTCATTATAATATTTAATTGATGTAATCCTCACTAATGAAAGACATCCAATGACTTATTATAATGAGACAATCTCTAATGTGTCTCATAGGTACCCCATATATGAAAAGGACATGTCTTGAATTGTGCAATCCTATCACTAGTCAAAGCATTATATTTTAGGAAGAATATGGTCATACACATTGATTACATGACCTTTCTGTTCATGGAAGTTAAGGGAATGTTAGAAAATGACTACCATAGTAAGTGGTCCATGTACATACAATATTTCCACCTAAACATCAATTATAATAAGAGTTATACAAATTTTGTTGTTGACCCCATTAGATAACCTCTAGTTGTAGTTTTAACCATATTTCTCAATTCTTGTTGACATGAAACCTATAGGTTTACCCTATTATATGAAAATGGTACTAAATTTGTTGTTACATACTGGAAATTGGCATAGCTAAATCTGTCCCTAGATTACATCTCCAACATAAAATTTTATACCATCTAGGACATATCTATGTTCCTTCAATCAAATGTGGGAAGATAATTCGGGAGTTTGATTACTATTATGTGGTATTACACATTTATGCAACAAGGATAATGGAAATGCTACAAAAGTACTTCTATTGGGAATAGCTATGTAATGATGTTAGTAGGTATATTAGATTGTGTGCTTCCTATGTCATTATCAAATTTACACACAAGAATTAAGGATTGTATACTCTTTTAGCTACCCTAGATAAGCCATAGAAGTATATTTGTGGATTGGATGTCTCTCTTTCCTTCATCCAAGCATGGTAATGCATATGTATTTGTGGCTGTTCATATGGAGTACCTTTTAGTCCAACCTATGGTAACAAATGGACATCACCCTAACCATGTTAACTAACTTCCATCCTAAACTAATGGATAAATAAATTTAGCAAACATGATTATTATCCACATCATTAAATTTTCCAAATCCAAACATCCATGGACGTGGGATGGGAGCCTTCCTTATATTTATCATAGCTACAATACATCCCTTCATATTTCTATTGGCCACAACCCTTTTTAGGTTTACTTAGGGTTCTAGTTATTGGCCCTCATTAACATAGATATACCCATTCATAAATATATTAATAATTGTTGCATACTTATACTGAGGATGATATAGAAGTGAAATGTTTTGGATGGATCCAAAACATCTAATAAGAATTCATGATATTCTATGAGTTGACAATGGTAAGTACAAGAAGTTCCATAATCAACATCAAGTTCCACACAAATTTTATGTGGGATATAAGGTATGGTTTTATTTGTAAAAAGAGTGCTTCATAGGACCCCACAAAATCCCTTTCCACTCTGATATGGGCCTTATTGTTAGGGTCCCACCCTAATCCCCTTATTTATGTAATGGGATCGAGTCATACTCAAGATTCAATAAAGCCCATATTAATAATAGTAAGTGGTTAACCTGCAATTAATGAAGGGACCACAGTTAGTTGCAAATGGGCTGTAGTATTAGATAGATGGTATTAATAAAACCCATGGTATTGCATGTATGAGTCATATATAAAGGATAGAGACTCCCTGCGAGGAGCATTGTGTCTTATTTTTGTATCGAGCTCTGCTCTATTGGAGGTTGCCCCCTCGAAGAGGCCAGTGAACATTGCTTTCTGAATAATAAAATATTTGTTGTTGTCTCTCACTATTCTATGTTCTGGGTATCTTTCTTCACATATTCTGTATTTGGGTATCTTTATGCAGGTTAAGAGCATAACAAGTGGTATCAGAGCACTTTCCAGGGCCAGTGGGATCTCCATTTCTTAGCAATTTTCTTTTTTTTTTTGGCTAGAGATGTGTTCCGGCGTCTTTAATTCACGGGATCTGTTGTTGAGCACATAAACCTGTGGATTTGGGGAGGCATGCATGCAGGAAATACAAGAGGTGGTCATGCTTGTTGGACTCCCTTGTAACCCCTGTGGGTACCCCTTCGAGTAGTAGCGCATTAGACACAACCGCGTACGGACTGTCTTCCAAGTACCTTCTGGGTATATCGGAAGCCCCCTTAGCTCCTCTGCAACCTCGCCATAGATAAACCGTCGGCCGTCTTGCTGCTACAGTACACCGAGAACAACACTCGGAGAGATTACTCGCCCGTACAATAAGGTAGTCGGGTTGTATGGCTAAGGGTACGGTTGATCCTCCTTAGTTAGAGCCCTGAAACATTGAGCCGAGTACTACTATCAGACCCTTATGTATATTGTGATCTGTAGCACCTGACACTCCTCGAGAACCATAGTTCCCTTTTCTATTTTGGGATCACGCATCATGTCTACCAGATCAGCGCGCAAAGAGGTGAAGCAGCAGCAGACATCAGTCCCGCAGTTTCGAGTTAGCAGACCAGCCATTCCGATCTATTAGATCCATCAAATCCGCAACAGCAGTCTATTCCGCCGCCTAGAGCTATCCGATCCGCCATTCAGATCTCTCAGATCCACCAGATCTGAGTAGTTGTGTGGGGTTCCTATACTGTGGTATAATTTTCGCAGGACTTTTGGCAACATTGACATTTTGAGGATTTGGCGACTGCAGTATTCATAAGGAAGGAGTAAAACTCCATTCAAAGTTTTCAGAATCAGGACGATGAGCTGAGCACAGTGGTACCATTCAATTCTTAGTGAATTTTTTTTTTTTAGGCGGTCCCAATTTTCAAGAACATCAGGTTGGTGCATGGTAGAAACTAGAGCTCAAGCTATGGCCAATGAAAGGATGGACAAACTTGAAGAATCCTTGCAATCCCTCCAAATTCAGCTTGACCAAATAAATAGCATGATCCGGAGCATAATCTCGACGGGCAAGGAGGAAGCCCATGAGGAGGCGTATATTGGCAATGGACACAGTGAGGGTGAGTCTAGCCACTCTCTTCACCTCGGGGGCCCCCACCAACAATCCCGTCCGCGACCTCCCAAGTTGGATATGCATAAATTTGATGGTTCTCACCCGACAGCATGGATAACACAAATGGAGCAGTATTTCAATCTGAATAACATCTTAGATAATGAGACTGAGCTTATGGTGGGGAGCATGTACTTGGAAAATGAAAGGTGGCAATGGTGGGAATTGCATCAACGTTGCAATGGACCTTTTAGGACTTGGAACTCCTTCAAAAAAGCTCTTACAGAACGCTTTGACCAGGAATCTTCTTTTTTGGGTTGTTTTACTAAGCTTCGACAGACTGGCATAGTGGATGAATATATTACAACCTTTGAAGCCTTAGCCTTCCGCACTAGGGGTCTCTCAGATGTGTTATACACGGAATTTTTTATCAGCGGTCTTAAAGAAGCCATAAAAGCCCACGTCTTACTGCACCACCCTCCCACATGGATGGAGGCTTGTAAGGTAGCTTGTAACATGGAACGTGCGTTAGCAGCCCAGTACAGTCACCCAAATTTCACCGCTAAGGGTCACCCCGCACAGGCTCACAGCACGACTCAAACACTTAAGGTTCAAAAGGTGTCACCTGCAGAAATGGCCGAAATAAGAAAGCAAGGATTATGTTACTACTGTGATGAAAAATACTACCCAGGTCATAAATGCAAGGAGCCCAATTTTTTTCAAATTGATGCCACTGATTACAGCTCATCGGAGGAAGATCCACCACTAGAGGAACATGAGGCGGTAGAAGAGGACAACCAAAAGGACAATGTCCCTGACGAACCAGTTATTTCACTGCATGCTTTGGCAGGGATTTCTTCACCTCAAACTCTCAAAATCAGAGGTTTTATTAAACATCGCCCAATAGTAGTCTTGATTGATAGTGGAAGTGCACATAATTTCATCCATCAAAAAGTCGCGGAAGCAGTGCATTGTTTTGTACGAGCAGTTTCTAACTTCCAAGTCCAAATTGCGGATGGGGGCACAATGAAATGTGAAGGCCGCTATCAAAATGTCAAACTTCAAATGGGGGATTATCAGTTGAAGACCCACATGTTTGCCATACACATGGGAGGGTGCGACATTGTCCTCGGTGCTGAATGGCTTCTCACTCTTAAGCCAATCACAATGGATTTCCAGGAGTTATATATGAGTTTAAGCAGAACAACTCCACACATACCCTCCGTGGACTCCAGGCGTGAGCTCCCTCTATCATCAGCTCGCATAGGATGGAAAAATTGCTAAAAAAGGGCCATCATGGAGTTATAGCTCAATTTAATGCCATCTAGGCAGTCGAAACCAAGTCTCTGCTGATTCATCCTGAGATGCAGCAGATTTTAAATAACCATCTGCCGGTCTTTGACAAGCCTCATTAGCTTCCACCCTCAAGAGGGAAACATGATCATAGCATCACCTTGGTTCCAGGGGCCCAACCCCCAAATGTGTGCCCATACAGATATCTGTTCACCCAAAAGAATGAAATAGAAAAAATAATCAAAGAATTTTTGGAAGCAGGTGTCATTCGTCCCAGCATTAGTCCTTATTCATCACCGGTGGTCATGGTGCTCAAGAAAGATGGGGAGTGGTGGATGTGTCCAGACTTCAGGGCCCTCAATAAGTTGACAGTCAAAGATAAATTTCCCATCCCAGTGGTTGACAATTTGCTGGATGAACTGAATGGGGCTCAATTCTTCACTAAGCTGGATCTTCGCTCGGGCTACCACCAAATTCACATGAAGGAAGTTGACATTCCAAACACTGCTTTGAGAACTCATGAAGGCCATTATGAGTTCCTGGTCATGCCATTCGGTCTTTGTAATGCCCCCTCTACTTTTCAGAGCCTTATGAACCACCTTCTCAAACCATATCTCAGGAAATTTCTCCTTGTCTTCTTCGATGACATCCTCATTTATAGTTGCACTTGGGCCGCACATCTTCAGCATGTAGATCTACTCTTTCAACTACTCCACAAGCATAAATTATTTGTTAAGATGTCCAAGTGTTCGTTTGGCATGGAAGAAGTTGAGTATTTGGGCCACATTATGGGGTGTGAAGTTGTCAAGGTGGACCCCAAAAAGATCCAGGCAATGCGGGATTGGCCTCGACCTAAGACCTTGAAGAGCTTGAGAGGATTTTTGGGTCTCACAGGCTATTATCGTAAAGTTGTCCGCAACTATGGTTGCATAGCGAAGCCCCTCACTCAACTCCTGAAGAAAAATTCATTCTTCTGGAATAAGGATGCACAACAGGCATTTACAGCTCTCAAAAATGCCATGTGTTCCACTCCAGTCTTAGCACTACCTGACTTCACCAAATCTTTTGTCATTGAATGTGATGCTTCGGGTACGGGTATTGGGGCGGTCTTAATGCAGGAAGGGCGACCTTTGGCCTTCACAAGCCAACAACTAAGTGGGAAGAATCTGGGCCAATCTACCTACGAGAAGGAAATGATGGCCATCTTACATGCAGTAGAGACCTGGCGACCTTACTTATTGGGGCGATGTTTCCAAATCTCCACAAACCATCACAGCCTTAAATATTTTTTGGAGCAATGCCTATCCTCCCCACAACAAAATAAATGGCTCGCCAAAATGCTGGGATATGATTATGAGATCATTTACAAGAAAGGGCAAGAAAATAGTGTAGCAGATGCATTATCTCGCCAATTTGAGGAGGAAAGTACTCTGCTAGCAATTTCCCTCCCCATTCCAGAATGGATTGAAGAGGCTCGCAGGGAATGGTTTTCACATCCCGGGCTCTCCCAACTCATTTCTCAATTGCAGGTGGATCCAAATTCCACCAAGGGCTACTCGTGGCAGGATGAGATTCTTCGCTACAGGGACAGAGTCATAATATCACCAACATCCACCCTCAAAAGTTGCATTTTGGCAGAATTGCACTCATCCCCCATTGCAGGACATTCAGGCTTTCAGAAGACGTATGCTCACACCAGAAGATCATTTTTTTGGACAGGCATGAAAAAGGACATCCTTAATTTCATAGCAGAATGTGATGTCTATCGACGCCACAAAGGGAAGACCGTCAACACACCAGGCACATTACAACCGTTGCCCATCCCGACATCAATATGGAAAAAGGTTTCTATGGATTTCATTACATGTCTTCCAAAGTCAGGAAACAAGTCAGTCATCATGGTGGTTGTGGACAGACTTTCAAAGTATGCTCATTTCTGCGCCCTACCCCACCCGTTTACACTGACTTTGCTAGCTCAATCTTTCATGGATCAGATCTTCAAATTGCATGGCATGCCCACTTCTATTGTGTCCGATCACGACCTGATCTTCACTAGTAATTTTTGGCAGGAACTCTTCAGGCTACAAGGCACTCAACTAAAACTTAGTACTTCCTATCATCCGCAAACGGATGGTCAAACTGAAGCCGTCAACAAATGTCTGGAAACCTACCTTAGGTGTTTCACTTCAGAAAAGCAACATCTTTGGGTACAGTGGTTACCTCTGGCTGAATGGTGGTATAACACAAACTATCATGCCACCACCAAAATGACTCCCTATGAAGCAGTATATGGTCAACTCCCTCCTTCCCCTACTTCTTATATCAAGGGGTGCTCAAAGGTACAAGCACTGGATCAAATCCTACAACATCGCGCAACCATGCTCGCCCATCTTAGAGAGAATCTTCATCAAGCTCAAAACCGCATGAAGCAATAGGTAGACCAGCATCGCTCAGAGTGCCAATTTCAAGAGGGGGATCAGGTCTTTTTAAGGTTGCAACCATATAAGAAAACATCACTCAAAGACAAGGGTTGTCAGAAACTATCTCCAAAATTCTACGGACCATATCAAGTACTTCAGCGCATTGGAGAAGTGGCTTACAAGCTGGCTTTGCCACCTACTGCAAAAATCCATCCAGTTTTCCATGTCTCATGCCTCAAGAAAGTGATTGGGAACAATTGCAGAATTCAAACTAGTCTACCTGAATTGGACGAAGAAGGGTCAATCTGGCTCCAACCTGAACAGGTCCTAGACACACGAGACAGGCACCTACGGGGCCGCATGATTAAGGAAGTCCTCGTCAAGTGGAAAGACACCTCTCCGGAAGATGCAACTTGGGAACCAGCCACTATTCTTTAGTAGTTTCCACAGCTTCAGCCTTGAGGACAAGGCTAGTCTTAAGGGGGAGGGCATGTTAGGGTCCCACCCTAACCCCCTTATTTATGTAATGGGATCGAGTCATAGTCAAGAGTCAATAAAGCCCATATTAATAATTGTAAGTGGTTAACCCGCAATTAACGAAGGGACCACAATTAGTTGCAAATGGGCTGTATTATTAGATAGATGGTATTAATAAAACCCATGGTATTGATCCTTGGTATTGCATATATGAGTCATATATAAAGGATAGAGACTCCCTGCGAGGAGCATCGTGTCTTATTTTTGTATCGAGATCTTCTCTATTGGAGGTTGCCCCCTCGAAGAGGCCAGTGAACATTGCTTTCTGAATAATAAAATATTTGTTGTTGTCTCTCACTATTCTATGTTCTCGGTATCTTTCTTCGCATATTCTGTATTTGGGTATCTTTTTGCAGGTTAAGAGCATAACACTTATACCATCACTAATGTTGTGGGTGAGAATTATTTTGAATTAAATATTCCCCCTTTCCATGAACTACACATTTTGTTTAATATGGGGTTTCTTCAACCATATCTTCCATGCCTCTTGCACATATTTTAGGTCGATGGGAACTTTTCCCTACAAGAATAAATATTGAATTGGAGGTGGATGAACACTTGACCCTCCAAGAATAAATATTTAATTAGAGGTGGATGAGCACTTGGTCCCTACAAGAATAAATTTTGAATTAATTGAGAAGGTGATAGTTCAAAATATCATGGACACTAAAATGAACGTAACTTGCTACTAAAACATCCAACTCTATCGGGTCACTAAAGTATGGCATCTCCTTCACCAACTAAAGTAACTCACTAGGAGTCTCACTTAACATAAGTTTATCCATTTGATAAAGGACATTGACATAATGGAGACATTGAATCCTAAATGGTGTTTACTAATCCAAGTTGGAATCAATGGCCACCCACATATATCACTAACTTAGAATGGTTAGAGTGACATACATTCAATTTTACTATAGTTTTTTATGTCCCAAAATTTTAGTACCTTTTTTAGTATTTTCCTTGCATTTTTTAGCAGCAAACATAGGCTAAGAAATTTGATGTTATTTGGTCTACCAAACACATACAACATGGATTAATATTTGTAATTTTCTAACAAACATCCTGATTATAGTTTATATGCAAAAGTTACACTCGTGGGAGATTGATGTATCAAATAGCCTTCATAAAGCTTGCATTCCTTTTTCAATGTCATCTCTTAGGGGTTAGTTTTTTTTATATATAAGCTTTTTTTGATATTGGTTATTCATCATTTATGTTATGAAAAAATTTTGGCCTCTTTTAATGTCTTCTTGTGAATAAGCATAAGTAACACATCTCTCTTTAGAGATGACCTACCACCATTATATCTAGTTCGTATTAGTGGGATATCTATAAAATATATTTTTCTATATCCATTTTTATTTCTTTTGTCATTTTTATTTATATATTCCATATTAGAGAGGGAAAGGGAGATAGAGTTAAGGGTATTATTGAGAATGGGGATGGGGATTAAAACCCAAAGGTGAGAGGTGCTAATGTGGAAAGAGGGGGATGAGAGGGAAGGATTTAATACATGATGGGTTATGGTTGCGAAGGAATAAGGTCAAGGATATGCACATAAAGGAATTAAAGGGTGTTAGGAAGGGAGAGTGAAGGGTTTGGGGAGTGCATGGGGAATGGGGATCAAGAAGTGGGAAATGGCCATAAAATATGGAAGAAGTGTGAGGACTATAGATTGATGTGTAGCTCGTAATAGGTTGCAAAGGAAATGGGATTATGGGGGATTAGACTAGGTTCCTAATGGGTTTTAAATGCCACCCCCATAAATATTTAAAAACAAAAATCATGATAAAAAATAAAACATGCATTGACAAAAATATTAAGGCACAAATGATGAGCTAGAGAAATCATACTCATAAGACAAGAACTAGAGAATGAGAATGTACCATCAATAATTTAACTATTAATTTATAAAAAAATGGTTTACCTACACAAATCACAAATCACCTGAAATGGCTGCCCTAAGCTACACTTGAACATGACTTCTTTAATCAATGAACTATGAAGGGAAAAAATGAGTCTATGAATAAAGCAACTACTTATTTGAAACTTTTATTTTTTCTTTTACGAGTTTCACATACTAAACTATGCATGAGTTATCCACAATTTTTAAAAATTTCTTTTTATTTATTTATATATATTATTTAATATAAAAAAGAATGCCATAATTGATGTTTAATGTTTTCTCCTATTTTCCACTGACTTTTCCCTATACTTATAAAGATTGAATTAGGGCCATATGAAGGAAGAATGAGATGTGGATAACACTTTTGGAAATATCTCATGAACATCACTCAATTAATTTGTTGGAAACCTAATCCAACAATTGAAAGATGATATTTTTAACATGGAAACATCTAATTCTAAACAATGTTCTACCAGTGGGGCCCATAAGTACCTTGTCTTTTGAAGGTTGTTACCTAGCCATATAGTACTAAAATAAAGAAAATGTGGTATCATTGGGAAGGTATCAATGTTTAATTTAATTCTATCAATAAAAAAAGTTGATTCCATGTTACAAACACTTGATTTCCCTCCGCAAGGTTTCTACCATATAAGTTGCTCAAACACCACCCCTTAAACTTCTTTATTTGGAAAGGCCCTAAATGAGTCATTTAAGTATGGAATGAGGAAAATAATTTGTGGTGGGAAATATCTTAAAGTGAGATACAGTGTGAAAATTCTAGAGTATGTATTTTGGTGTCAAGAAATAATACTTATTAAACTTTAAACCTCTACTATCAATTTTCTTCCCTAAAATTAGTCATGATATTGTGAAAGATCATTTTTAACAACTCAACATTGAAACCAGGCATATAAAATAACATTAGAAATATATTTAAAAACATCTACGTAATCATTGGGTCTATTTTCTATTTTGACCATGATTTAGAATATAAACTAAACACTAAATTCATAATAATGAAATTTCTCCCCTAGGAGATGTGCAATATCTACACCCTAAATTAGGCATACAAAATCATAATTGGGAAAATTAGGCCCCATTAGATATATTATCCTAATAACTATATAGTGAAAATTAGGCCCCATTAGATATATTATCCTAATAACTAGTTTGTATTGAAACCCCAACTCAAATGAAACATGTCTACTAACTAGTGAAAGGGGTCAACATTAAAAAAAATAAAGCTATATTCCCTTTTTGAAAATATGAAATGATAAATGGACATAGGACGAAACATCTAGGGTTCTGGGCTGTTGCAGAGGCGGTCCGCCATGGAAGAGCTCAAAAGAGGGAGCTCCACTCCCTCCATCAAACAGGTTGTGACCAGCAGGGGAAAAAAAACCTATGGAATATGGTAGAGGACCTTTAGAGGGAACAAATAGGAACAGGGAAGAGGAACAAGATGGATAGAAGTAAAAAGAGAATAATATTACTAAAGAAAATGAGGAAGAAGACAAGGAACAAGGAACAAAAAACAAAGCACAAATGGGCCCATGTAAGCCCAAAACTGCTGTAACTCCCAGAGTTGTTTTAAATGAGCCTGCTCTGCAGGCGCATAGGGACCATATGCAAACCTATGCAATCATTTGCAAATTCATGGGTTTATGGCCCACTGAAAAAGCCTTACAAATGTGGATAAGATATCACTGGAAACCAAAAGGAAGCATTGACCTACACCTAGGATGAAAGGGTTTGTTTACTATGGTATTCACAAACATCGAAGATAAGGATAGAGTTTTTGAAGGTGGGCCCTACTTCTACGCTGCAGCAGGTCTCTATATGAGACCTTGGATCATGAATTTTGTCTCGGAACGTGAAACATTCACTTCGGTCCCAGTTTGGGTAAGGCTCTATTCTCTTCCGCTTGATTATTGGCAAACAAAGTCCTTAACAGCCATAGGAAACAAGTTAGGATGATTTGTCAAAGCTTCTGAAGCCACTAGGAGGGGAAAGTATACTTCATTTGCTAGAATATGTGTGGAGATGGATCTCTCAGGAGCTCTACCAGATGAGGTAATATTGGAAGTTTTTGATGAAGAATGGGTTCAAACTATAGATTACGAACATATTCCATTCAGATGTCGCAAATGCCATGAGCATGGTCACCTATTCAGGGATTTCCCTCTCACTAAAATGGAGAATAAGAGTAAAACTAACGCAATGAAAGACTCTGAAAGCTTTCACAAAGTGACAAACAAAGGAAAAGGAAGCAAGAGGGGGTCAAAGACACAAAAATCTGAAGGGCAACAAGCCAGTCAAAATAGGTTCCAAGTCCTAGAAGAGGAAGAAGAGATACCCACAATAGACCAGATGAAGGGAGAAGGTTTAATGGAGGAAGGGAAAGAAGAGGACAAGGAACAAATACCAGATAAAAATCTGCAGACAGAAATGTTGGTGAGTGATGTTGAAACAGAAATGGATCATGAGATGACCCAAAGTGAGATGGAAATGGAGGACCAAGAACTTCAGGCGATTCTTGAGACAGAGAATCTAGATCTGGAGGATTTCTTGATTCAAGGAACTAAAGAAGGGATTGACTCTTTACCTCTAGAGGAGTTCAGAAGAGTCCAGCAACTATATATATGGAAAACACAAAACAAAGGGCCGGAGAGGCAAAGAAACAAGGAAAAGCAGAGTAGCGAAGGGGTAAAAACGGTGAAATCCACACCAAGATTAGCACCCAGAAACCCAGGAAAAAAAAGAGGTAGGAAAAAGCAGAACGAACTATTGATGGAATGTGGAAAGCTAATGATAGACTCAGGTAAGATGAAAGACCTAACTAGCTACTCCTTTACCAATCTTTAATAATGAAGTTTACTTCTTGGAATATTAGAGGTCTGGGTAGTAAAAGAAAACAGAGACTGATTAGTAATAGAATGAAACAAATAGCTCCGGATGTGATCTTCATCCAGGAAACTAAATGTTCCATTCAAAAACTAAAAGAGATTCATAGTAAATGGCTCAATTGTTATGAGTTTCTGGAAGTCAAAGCGGAGAATACAGCAGGTGGTATTCTCACCCTTTGGAATCCAAATAAAATAGACATTTTAGATGCTGAGGCATCTAGAGAATACCTTTCAGTGGTCATACAACCTGTAGGAGATAAGGAAACCTACCTGGTCACAAATGTGTATGGCCCCCAAAGAATGGAGGGTAAACTCAAATTTCTCGATTCTCTGGAGGAACTCAGAGATAGGTATTCAGGCATGCCATGGATTCTGGGAGGGGATTTCAATATGATTAAATCACTCTCGGAGAAAAAAGGTGGAACCAGAGTTCTTAGTAAAGAATCTCTGAAGTTTCAGACTTTTATAGATAGTATGAAGTTAGTGGATATGGTAACTAGTAATGGCATATTTACTTGGAACAACAAAAGAGGAGGAGAATCTCAGGTAGCTTCAAAATTAGACAGATTTATAATATCAGAAGACCTTATGCTCAATGATAAGGAAATATCAGCAAAAATTATACCCTTTGGAGGCTCAGACCATTGGCTGGTTCATTTGGAGGTGCATAGTATAGGTACTCCCCAGAATAGACCTTTTTGTTTTGAAAATATCTGGCTTTCACATCTAGATTTTACCATCAACATTGCCAAATCATGGTCAGAAGATTTGAACATTCAGGGCACCAGAATTTTCCTTCTTCAGAAGAGACTAAAACACATCAAGATCCGGCTCAAGGATTGGAACAAGAAGGAGCATGACAATATTTTTGTAGCTAAAAAAGCAGTAGAGGGTAAAATGCAGGAAATCAACCAAGCCCTTATCACAGATGGCTTCGATGAAACCAGAAATGATCAAGCCACCAAATGTAATCAAGAATGGGAGAATTTATGTAAACAAGAGGAAATATTTTGGAGGCAAAAATCAAGGGTTCAATGGCTCAAAGAAGGAGAAAGAAACACTAGATTTTTCCACAGAACCACTATGGCGAACAGAGTTCACAACAGAATTTCAGTGATCAAGGATGAGAGAGGTATTCTTCACAACTCTCATGCAGAGATAGAAGAAGCACCTGTTAAGAACTTTCGAGGCATAGCTAAGGAAACATGTCATGACAGAGAGAATTCCATCAGAAACTTCACAAGACATATACCTAGGCTGGTGTCCAGTGAGGACAATTTCAACCTTAACAAGCCAGTAACCAAAGATGAGGTCAGTGAAGTGCTCAAAGAAATGCAAAACGGTAAAGCACCTGGCCCAGATGGTTTCAATTTAGACTTCTTCAAGGCTTGCAGGAACATTGTTAAATGGGATATTCTGAATGTTGTAGAAGATTCTAGGATAAACAGAACTATTCTAAAAGCTCTGAACACCTCCTTCATTGCCCTGATCCCTAAACAGGAGGCAGCCCAAACTCATGACAAATTTAGACCGATAGCTTTATGTAATGTAGTTTACGAGATTATATCAAAAGTGATGGCTAATAGACTTAAGCCTCTCCTTCCTATCCTTGTCTCTATGGAACAATCTGGATATGTAGAAGGAAGGCATGAGGTGGTACACTCTCTGACTATCAACCGAAAGGCTGGCATGATCATGTAATTGGATATTGCTAGGGCCTATGACAAGTTGAACTGGAATTATATCAGGAAAATTGTTATAGCTTTTGGGTTTGATCACAACTGGGTGAGATGGGTCTTGGCCCTAGTCACTTCCTCCAACTTCTCAATTCTAGTCAATGGCTCCCCTTTTGAAAATTTTCTTCCCTCTAGAGTCCTTAGACAGGGGGAGCCACTCTCTCCCTTTCTCTTCATCCTCATGATGGAAGGACTGGGTCAGTCTATCAAACATGCTAAAGAAGTCGGTAAGATCAAAGGTCTCCAACTTTATGATAGGGGATAGGCTTGGACGCATCAACAATTTGTGGATGATACCATGCTGCAGGGAATCCCCATAGTCAAAGAAGCTCAGGAATTCAAACAAATACTAAATGACTTTTCCAGGGCTTCAAGTATGGAAGTTAATCTCTCCAAATCTAATACTTTCTTCTTCAATACTAATATTGCCATTGAAAGGAAAATTGCTAAAATTCTAGGCTTTCAAAGAGATTCTCTCCCCTCAAAATATTTGGGGGTCCCTCTAACTGCTAAGCCTCTACTCAAGAGCATATGGGAGCTGGTGATCAATAAACTGTAAGACAAAATAAGGAAATGGACTATGAGGTCCTTAAACTTGGCTGGTAGGTTAGTGCTCACCAAGGCTGTTCTGCAAGCTATCCCAGTTTTTATGCTCTTCGCTCTCCTGGCTCCTAAAGGAGTCTTGCAGCTTTTCAGAACCATACAGAGAGACTTTCTTTGGGGCAAGGGGGAGGAAAAGAAAAAATGGGCCTTGGTAGCTTGGGAAAAACTCTGCAAACCTAGAAAACATGGAGGTCTAGGATTGGATGATCCAGAAATTTTAAGCAAAGCTTTAGGAGCTAAATTATGGTGGCGTTGGCTAAAAGAACCAAAGGCTCAGTGGGCTACAATCTGGAAAGAAAAATATGCCAGCTCATGGCAAAGTGAAGACCATATAAGAATGGATGGAAACATTAAGGGATCACACATGTGGAACAAGGCCTGGGACAATAGAGGTCTAGTCCAAGATAATGGCTTCTGGGAAATTAGAGAGGGAAACTTAGCTCTGTTCTGGGAGGACAGATGGCAACAAGAACCCATTCTTTTAAAAGAGGAATTGAAGGAACTTAAGGCAGAGGCAGATGCTAAAGGATTAACCAAAGTAAAGGATTTCTGGGATCAAACCAATAATGCAGGAAAGTGGAGAACATGGAGGAAATTTGATTTCAGGTATGACAACCCCTTAAAAGCCAAAGCTGAAATGCTAATGCAAGAGTTAGATCGAAGGAAAATTCTAGTTTCAGAAGGGAATGACCAGCTGAGATGGGGCAAAAACAATGAGGGCTCCTTTAATCTTAAGGAAGCTAAATTCATTCTCCTTGGTTTGGCCTCCCAGGCTCCAGACAAAGCATGGCAAAGACTATGGAGGCATCAAGGTTGGATGAAAATAAAACTCTTTATGTGGCTGGTCCAGCATAGGAAGATTTTGACATGGGACAATATTAGGAAAAGGGGTGTTTTGGGGCCTTCCAGGTGCCAGCTATGTGAAGCTCAAGAGGAAACAATGGAGCACCTTCTCAACAACTGCTCCTTTTCCTCCAAGTTGTGGGATTCTTTCGCCTCCATTTTCCATCAGTCGGATAGGGACAAAGGGAGCATCATCAACACCCTAAACAAGTGGAGAAGCAATTTTTCAAATAATGAAGTCCTTAGCATTGCTTGGGCTCTAACGCCAGGCTTCATCATATGGAACATTTGGAAAGAAAGGAATAACAGAATTTTCAAGGATGTTAAAAAACCACCCCTTTACCTTTTAGATCAAATCTTAAAGCAGCTTCAAGAGACAGTGGGTTCTATTGTTCGAAATCTCCCTAAGAATCCTCCCTCGGCACCAGATTGGAGAATCCTATGTCTGCTAGGGTTACAGGGTCTCATTCCTCAGGGCCTGGATTAGAAGATTCTCATTAGAGATTCTGAGCTTGATTTTTGGCACCCTCCCCCCAAGGGTTTTTTGAAGTTCAATGTTGACGGTGCCTCAAAGGGCAACCCGGGTATGGCGGGTCATGGCGGAGTTTTAAGGGATGAAAGAGGGAACATCCTGTTTATTTTCTATGGTCACCTTGGGAGAGCCACCAACAATATGGCAGAAGTTCTGGCTATGGAGCACTGTTTAGAATTCCTAATTCGGGATAATCGACACAATGTGATTGTGGAAGAAGATTCTGAGTTAATCATTAACTCGTTCAAGAGAATCAGCTGGGGTATGGCGCCGGAAAAGACCTCAAGGAATTGGAGGTTGATCCAGATCTTCCAACAGATCCACAACCACCTTCTAAGCCTCTGCACAATTACTTTTAAACATGTTCAAAGATCGGCCAATAAGCTGGAAAATCTTCTAGCTAATCAAGGAGTGATTTGCGTAGAAGACAGGTTTGCAGTAAAATGGCATGAGCTACCTTAGCACAGTCTTAAGGAAAAATTCCAAGACCAGGCTGAGGAATATTGCTTGGTGTTTTGGAGCAGGACTATGGAGAGCAGCATAGATAACTCAGAAGCGATATGAGCAGAGGTGAGCACATAATTGGTTTTACAGCGAGTGATAAGCTTCGGCAGTTTGATGTTCGGAGAATCAAGCTCAGTCAGGTCATCAGCGGTGATAGAGCGGGTATTTCTTTTCCAGGAGTTTCTAGCAGGCTGGCAGTAGCCTCTTCTCACAATGTCCCTGGCAGAGCTGATTTGGTGGGCGATCGGGTGCTAGGAGCCCTTGGCGTCCCCGATTACCTGTACCTTTCACCTTCGATCAGAATACCAGGCCCAAAGTGGTTTTGGGGTGATCGCGAGCCTCGTGAGCAGGAAGCTGTTTTTCCTTTTTTGCAGTGATCCCATTCAGTGGACAACACGTGGTAGTGGGACCGTTTGGAAAACCACCTCGATCGCACGCTAAAAATCGGCATGTTGGGTGGAGCGATATTCATATCAGCCATCGGATCTTGTGGTAAGGATCAACGATCAGGATTGATCGTGCTTTTTTATGGGGCCGGGGAGTTAAGTTCGGTCCGCCTCCTTGGGATGATTTTCATCTCAGTCATCGGATTAAGACGGGGTTTGGGAGGCCAAGACTTAATGAGCAGGTTGAGTGAGTGCTGACGCGGGCAATTGCTCGGCTTGGAGTTAGTCAGCTCGTTTAGGACCGGTTTCCAATTGGTTTTGTCGATTTTTTTTTTTGGGTTGAAAGTTCTTACCTTTGACGGACAACACCCTTGTTTTGAGTCCACTCTGCTGAGTGGACATTTGTAAAATATGTAAATTATTTTGGATTAATGATATAGAAGGATTGTCTCTTGCATCAGCAAAAAAAAATATATATATATATATATATATATATATATATATATATATATATATATGAAACGATAAACATCACATATAATTTGATAGTATGGTAGTTTTTATAACCCAAGCTTAATCTAGGGATGTCCTACCCAAATTCTAAAATCTTTGGTTCTACAAATGAGTCAAAGTATATATATATATATATATATATATATATATATTATATATATATATATATATATATATATATATATATATATATATATATATATATATTATATATATATATATATATATATATATATATATATATATATATATATATATATATATATATATATATATATGAAACGATAAACATCACATATGCTTTGATAGTATGGTAGTTTTTATAACCCAAGCTTAATCTAGGGATGTCTTACCCAAATTCTGAAATCTTTGGTTCTACAAATGAGTCAAAGAAGGCCAAATTGATTTTGATTATTGGCCAACAAGAGGCTGTTAGGAACTTTGACTTCAACAATTATCTTGAACATATGGGGGGATAGTATGATATGAAAAAATGTTAATATGAATTCCAACTGGCAACGAAGTCCCAATTTTGGTGTGTTAGCCCTACCTAGTTGGAAAACAAAACATTGTCGCCCTTTTTAACCAATTATAGGTGAATTAATGCAAAAAAATTAACCCTTCTAGTGTCTAGTAACTCATTCCACACTTGAAATGGAAAATGAATATATCCCTTTGATACTCTTTGATGATGACTCATAATTTATTCTTATCTAAAGTTTAGTCCATGAAAGGTCTGTAGGAGGTGATGAAAAATATCATGTTGGTCCCAAAAAAAATTAGATCAATAATGAGAGTTATTAAGGTAGAGAAAAAAGTGAATGTGGGTATAATATGAAGCCACTAAAAGTTACCTTTCATGTTGGTGTTGGCTTGTTGGGTCTGACCCAGGTTCAAAGGTGATTTAGCCAAACAAATCCCAGTACTACTAGACCTTTTGGAAACAGTCCACGGAACGCGGACTGAGGTCTCACCCGAAGTAGTATGGGAGGGTGCTAGAACCAGGTTTCCGCACCATGGAGATGTCTAATGTTTTCAAGTGGTCCGTGGTTCGACCATGCACGGATGTCGCTATGCACACTTACCCATACCTTGCAGCCTGAGATGTTGCCTTCGCGCAGCCTTACTCGGGGCCGAACAATGTTATTACCCAAGTCCTTACTATTAATCCTATCTGATTTGATTAACTTAGCTTATTTGTATGCTTTCAGTTATACTTAACAATATTCACAATTCATACAAGTGCACGTAGTAAATAAACAATATAATTGCAATTCATATCCAATAGATAATAACCCAAGACAGAAACACGTAATTCATATAAAACTTATCTTTATTATTCTTTCCCTTCGGTTACAAACTCTATTCTGCCCTATGAACTCAGCTGCAGGGGTCCGTGCACTCAGCTACGTACTCTACTAAGCCTCTACACAGTCAGCTGCAGAACCTTTTCCTACTACTACGACCCAAAATACACTTAGACACTTGCTCTGTGCTTCTATCTCATACTTCGCTCTTCCTTTTGTCTTAACCTGACTAACTTTTACACTTAGAGCTTTGCTCTATTTATACAATCCCATGGTTTGCGGACCATGGGTAGGCCGACATTACATTCAAAACTTAGGGTAGACAACCCTATGACTCTATCATACATTCTGTGCCCGCAATTCATGGAGCTTTACAATAATATTACTCAACACTTGGGCTTTGAGCCCCAAAACATGTTGTGGGGCGATTCCATGCCCAACAGGCCCCCAATACAAACATCGTGACTCACCCTCGAGTCACTCGATCGGCGCGGTGATCTTGGCATGGAGTCCCTCCAACTGCTCTCGAATGGTGCTGATTTTGGTAGCGCATTGAGCTACTGCTTGCTGAAACCGCTGCATCTGTTCTTCTGAGACCTCTATTTCGGGCGTGCTGCCCTGTATATACGCATGCATCCCCTGAATGTGCATGAGCTTCCCTTCAATATTCGCTGTGATTGTGAAGGCCTCTTCAATCCATGGCTGAATGCGCGTTTTGAGAACTGCTTCCTTATGGCGTGCCGTATCCACCTGATCCTTTAATGCCTTGGCTTGTTGCATCCTCGCGAGTCGCTGAGTGAGGACTATTATCTGTGCAGTTCCTATGATGCTGTCATACTACTACTGGAGTTCGTGCGCCTCTGTCTCCAGTCGTTGAATGTTGGGGTCCTCCTGCAAAGTCGTGAGGACCTCAAGTTCTTGTTCCAACATATTCGTACGGTTGTGCACTGTACCTCCAATTCCTTCCAACCCTGCTGCAATAGCGCTGGCGCATTGTTATTGGACTTCTGGGGCAGTGGAAGGCTGTGCCTTCAACTGCAGCTCGACGATTTGAAGATTCAACTCCTGCTAAACCTTTGTCGTCTCTTCTCTCGCGTCACGGACTCCACTTGCCAAACTGTGTATCTGCACTTCTACTAGTAGATCTACCGTGATGGATAACTTCAGAACGTGTCAACAAGCATCATCTATTGTTTGCACCAACCATTGATTCTGTGACACCAATTCATAGTGCTACAAATTGAGCTATTCTATGTTAATTTTCTGCTCGCTAAGAACCTGGATCGTGCGGCTATCCCTGGCCCGCATTTCTGCTATTATCCCATCCTTTAACTGGTGTAACGTTTCTCGGGGAAGGGCAGCTAGATTAAGGCCAAGGCCTTTCATCATGCTAATCGATAATCGATCCATTGCATTTGCCAATGCTAGAGCTCCCTCCGGTAACACTATTGTGTTCACCATCCTTGCCCACAACATCTACTCTGCTGCTAAAGTTCCTACTGCAACATGTGTTGACAAGGTACCTTCTTGAGGGGTCCATACTTGTAACTCTTGCAGCTGTGCCCTGAGGGCCCCCAACACAACCTGATGCTCCTGCATGAACTCCTGAAGCACTTCACCTGTGACATCGCGAACCCTCTCGCCGATGTCATGGAGATCATCTTCAGTTAAGGTGATCAGGTCAATGGCCAACCTCGAGGCCTTGACCTTCTTCCTCGGGCCTGATCTTTCAATGATGCATAGATGCTTTAACTAAGTGGACACGGCCCCCAAGTCTGCGCTCCATTCTGTTGTTTTTGGTTCCTCTGCCTCCTGTCCTGAGGATGTTTCCTGGCCCTCATCTTCCTGTGTTGTTTCTATCTTTACTTCCTGCATTGTTGTTGCTGCTTTGATGGCTTCTCGCATTGTCTTTCCCTTAGTTGTTGCTTTTTCGTTCCACCTTTTCTCTACTAATTGAGTGACGCGTAGATAGTAAAATTCGCATTGTCAGTGGCTACAATGGTAGCTTTGTCCACTGCTTCGCTAGATGCCCTCATATAAATTTTGTGCATATCGGCTTTAAACTCTGCAAAATTATTTAGACTGTTATACACCATAGGCGACAGGCGTGGCCTCCTATTGATCCACATCCGTATACTCGCCTCCATGAGCACCCAAAATTTTTGATGTCACAAACCCGTTTCGTGTCCTTGGTGGCCCAGAGCGAAGCGTACTTCATGGCCTCTGGCAACTCTTTGTTAATGTGGGGAAACTGACTGTCCTCTGACAGTTCTCTCGCTACCAGCAATATGGATAAGAGCAACCATGCATAGTGGAAGGTCTTACCCTACTCTTGGGCTTCACGACAGTTTGTCAAAAATTATTCACAGAGGAATTCGAACCAGTTGAACTGAACCCTCTTCATGCACTGCTCGGCCAACGCGACCACCAGCATCAGTACCTCAACGGCATGGCACTTCCTCATCACTTTGCTATCCAGGAGTTGGGTTGCTATGCACACCCCTTTGTCCTTGATGCTGGAGATGACGTAGCCCCTCTTCTTATTCTCCAGCTTATACTTTGCCTTCCTGGCTTCCGCGAGAGCCAAATCGCTACCTTTTCTGGCTATAGTCGCGAGGTCCATTCCTTTACAGGGGAGCTGAGAAATCTGATGAATGAGGTTTGTCGTGATGGGAATAGGCTCCTCTAGCCATAGATACCCATCATGCACCAGGAAGAGTAGCTGCCTGATGACGAAAATGGTGATGGGCACGCGGTGGAAATGTGGTGTCCATAATAAAATGTAGCAACCCGGACTTTTCCACACCATGCAACCATTTCCATAGCTTTAACGCTATCACTGCGCCCTCAGTGTTTTGCTTCATCAAATTCCCGGTCTCTAGGTGCAGAAACTTCTCGCTGTCAGCGAGGTCCCAGTCTTCAAATTTCATGGTTAGCACGTGGCCTAGGTGCGTGCCCTCAAATACAATGCCGTTGGGGAGGAGCGAGGTTTGGAGTGAGCTTTTCATTTTGTCCAGGCTCTTTGGCACCTTGGTTTTCCCTTTCTATAGAGGGACATATGCTTGCAATTTTGTTGTAGAGCGCAATGGTTGGATATCCTGCTCCATATCTTCTTCTTCCTATGTTGTAGCAATCAGGGCCTGCAAGTCTTCTTCTTCCTCGTCGGTTTCTATTGTGACTGCCTTGCCTTTCTCTTCCATGGATAGTTTATCCCGTGGATTCCTTGGGGACATGTGTACTAGCCCCATTGCTTGTTTATCCTTCTTGGGCCTCGGTGTTCGTGGTGATTTGGGGATTTCTGTTACCACCCCGGCACCTTCTGGAACATCCTCCACCATGTGGGTCTGTGTGGCCTCGCCGGTGGTTACCTCCTCAATTCCTAACCCATCCTTAGTGGCCGTCATCCTCTCTGGGCTATATTCTGTCTCTTGTGAACTTAGGGGCTCAATTATCTCTCGGATCTCAACACTCTGTGCTTTACTCAAATGATCAATTCTCAAATGACCAAGTGTTGTTCGTTGGCTAGCCCTGTTAGTTTTATAGCGCCTTCCAAATTCGAATTCGACTGTTCCCCCCAATTTCGGGCCATTAATGCTTTCTTGGCATCAGATTTTCCTAAATATTGCCCATAACGCGTGTCTTAAATGCCCGTTGGCCGCTCCGTTTGGCCTCAAATTGAACATGCCATCATGAATAGTGACACTAATGGTCACTTCCCAGCCAACTCGCGTAGCAGCACAACCCTCCATGCGCGGTCATGAACCTTGTGACATTATGATTTTGCACACCTCTCTAATATTGTGCACCTTCCAAACAAATTATTTTATAGTCCTGCACTCCCTTTCAGCTGCCTAGAGTGCTAAGACTATTCTCCCTATGGCTATTCAGGTGGTCGCACCACCCTTGTCAGGCTCCATCCCATCCTTCAGCATGGTTCGTGGAGAATCACCATCTTCCACTGTGATGATCGACATCACTTACTCTCCTATTGGCAATGTGCTACCCTGTTTGGCTATATGCGGTCCCAGCCACGGCAACAGACTAACCAGTCCATGGCGATAGTCCTCCAACTCGTTAGTATGATCGTATGCACCTTGCCGTGCCATCCTTAGCTTTTCGATGAAAAATTATTCCTTTATTTCATTTTCTAGCTTCTTGACCTTTGCGTCCATTAAAGCGCTTTTCTCCCTTAGCCGTACCTGGTCTTTTTCAAGTTTGTGAAGTCTAAAGTTTCCCCATCGAATTTCTTCCTTAAGTCTTATATGTTCTATTTCACGTAGTTGTGTGATTTCTTTGTTCCGGTCTACACGGACCATCATATCTATGGGTGTTGTTATGAGTGGACTCGGCTTTGCATGCTCCACAGGGATTTCAGCCCTGGTTTCATACTTCGGCTTTGGAACTACTCTCACGGTCAGGGTTTGAGACATGGTCCTATAGGCCCATCAAACCACTAGTACGCGCAAGTCGAATTAGTGCATCTCACATGGTGGACCTTGTTCAACACTTCACACACCTTGTCAAAGGCTTCCCCGTGCATGAATTTTGGTGTGCTAGGTTGTACCATACTTCGCCATTCGCGCACTTGTCCTGCTTGCTTTTGCTTGTTGTTCCTATTTTGTATCGTGAGAGTGATGTGCATTCATGCAGGTTGTGTACCATAAACCTGTACCCATCTGGAAAGGTGGGCGCACAAGCTGTTGCGCCCATCCTCCCTGACTTCCATCCTCCTCTAAGGCTTCCCAAATCATAAGCGCATCATCTTTCGGCATTTCCACCAGTCCTCAAAGCTTCTTTGATGCATACCCCACCACCTTGCAGGCATAGAGCACAATGCCCATTTCAGAGCGTCAAAACACTACTGTTCCGACACTTCTCTTTCAAATTTGCCCAGGAATTCATCCACCACTATTAACCCGTCATACATAGGTAGATCCCTTGCCTCTATTATCACACAGTGTAGTGATATTGCAATCATGTTGCAATTGAGTGTGGTTACCTTGTGTAGCCAGTTCTCCCATCGTTCTGTTTCCCCATCTGAATTTGATGTGCAGGAGCTTTCACGCTCCCACAAAATTCTGCCATGTGCTATTGGATTCACCCAATCCTATTCCCGAACAGTTATCTTGTAGATACATTCTAGCTCGTCGTCACTTTCATCATCGCACATTGGCTCTGTGTAGTGCGATCCTTCCGCAGGGTCTAACGGTACCACTACGCGCAATGACTTTTTCTCAAAAATCATTTCACACTTCTTCAGATTTATGACTTCATTCATATCAGTGGCCCAATCTATTCCCAGTAGCACAGGATAGGGATTTTTTTTGTCTACAATCTCTATCACCTCGAAATGTGCAAGCGCACTCACACCTTCAATGTCTACTGTTATTCCCTGCAATCTTCCCATCGGTAAGATCTTCTGTTGGTTCACCATTCATAATTGAATAGGACACTATTGCAACGCGGGCCTACCCATGCTCTCCCATGTCTGTTTTGGCAGCACATTTGCGTCCAATCTTAGATCCAGAATTATTTGATCCATTTCATATTGCCCAATTTGCGCAGTCAATCTCATTTCCCTTCCTATTCGCCGTGCATGCTTTCCAAGTTTCCAGACTATGCGCGGTTCTCTCGACCCAGTGCACCTAGTGATAAGTTCTTGTAGTCCCTTCATCGCTTTGTTGTCATGCAGTAGTTTCATGCATGTCTCAAGAAAGGTAGTGAGCATTTAAGGATCCATCCCTGCTTCTAGTTGATCCTTACTACCTGAAGTGGAGGCCTTCGTGAATCTCTTCTTAGCTTCCATGAATGTCTCCTTCGCGTGCTCCAAATCAAATTCAGGTTCCTTTGTAGGAGCCTTGTGAACCCACACACTTTATTCAGGCTGCTTATCTTTGTCATCTCCTGTCATAATACCACTTCGGAGCACTATGTTTACATTCGGGTCCTCTTCGTGCGGCTCAAACCTCATCATTTGCAAATTCTAAGTCAGGGGAGGCTGGAGTGTCCCTTTATTGCACAGCCTCGATATTAGTGTAGGGAAGTCCTCCATCTCATGATAAAACTAAGTATAATATAAATATGATGCTCTCGTCAGATTTTTACAATCACGGGCATAATGCCCTAACCCTATGCAATTGTAACAAATCAGCTGTATGTGACCCCTTCCCGGTCCCATTCCTCCCCGACCTCGTCTGCGTCCCTAAAATCCAGCGCATGCCACCCCTGCATTTGGATTGAGGGCTCGTGTTTCGGTCTGCACTCTGTAGGAAGGAGTGTGATCCATCATCATCTCGTAACTTTTGCAGGTGTGCTCATCATGGCCTACCAACCTGCAAAAATTATAGAACAATTGTTGGGACGTCTGCTTATACTTCTGTAATAGGTGACAATTATCTGTAGCGTTTTTTCCTCCTATCTGAAAAATCGTGCACCATAATGCAGGTGCTGCGCTCGATCCTGCTTGTGCCTCTAGTCTTAAGGGCATCGACCCTCCTCCTACCAAGTAATTTGTGAAAACTAGACAATGGTCCTTGTCATGCCCCTGGCCTTTGCATTTTATGCACCCTACTTCCTTGCGCGCTTCTGGGCGAGTTGTCCTATCTTGTTTCAAACTCTGCATTTCTAGACACAAATTTTGCAGTTGTGTGTGGATTTTTTGAACTCCTAGGCCAGGATCTTGTATTGGAGTCTCGTGCAGTCTCATTGCAATCTCCAAAGCCTCGACTTGGGTGGATAACTTCTGTTGCGACAGTGCCATCCTCAAATGTGGCGTTAGTGACACTACAAACCATGCACGGTGTTGTCCACATATCAAGGTCATGTTGGCTTCGTGAATCATACTCTTTAGTCTCTGATCTAGATCCCATGGGGTCTCACCTGGAAGCATCGCGATTTCCTTAAACCTGATAATCGATTGTGTCTCCAACTTTGGCTTTCTAAATTATTTGTTCAGCGCAGCCTAGATATCTACGATACCCAAGTTTGGATGGTCATTAGAATGCTTAATGTACCATGTTAGCACGTGATCCCACAACACACTTACCAATGTTGCCTTCTTTATATTATCATCCACAACTCCTTGTGCTTCTCATACAGCCTTTACCATGAACCAAAATTGGTCCGGATCTTCGTTCCCAGCTCCTCTAAATACCGACAATTTTATCGCACTCGCCATATTGAACTGTGGTGGTGGCGGAGGTGGTGTGGGAGGAGATGGAGGTGACGGTGGTGAGATTGGTGGTGGCATAGGTGGAGGTGGTATGCGCAGGATTCGTTGCCTTATTAGACTGATCGCGCTTCTCTAAGAAACTTTCGCTAGCTCTTCTTCACTTTCCCGTCGTGGTGAAATCAAGGGACTATTTTCTATCTCTGTGCTACCTTCGTTTCTATAAATCCTCCCACTTCACGTAGTCCCAAACATTAATTTATTTGCATAGCATGCATTTCACACAACAACATTTTAATCTAACTGTTCAACAATTTAATGTACTTACCTCGCGGTCCTTAAGGAAGCATCCTTCCTCCTCATTGTAGCTGACAGTCGTATCTACCGCGAACTCAGTGATAAACCCTCCTATAATTCTGTTATCACTGAAAATACAGTTGTCAAAAATTTTTAGCTTAGCTTAAAGTCAGGGTGTTTTCGCAGCGCCTGAGTTCTTTTTAGCAGTTTCGCAGCGCTACCTGTTTGAGTGGTTTCGTAGCGTGCTACGAAACTGGGGATTTGTTTGAGTTTTCAGTGGAGGCCTGAATCATAGCATGTCTATTGTACACTGACTGCAACTGCTGTGGATGAGTGGCCAATTTGTGATTGTTTTTATTAAACCAGCTATCCTTTTGAGAAAGTTGAAGCTTATGCTACTCTTTGAAAGCCTTTCCTTCTGAATGAGCTTAGATCTTAACATCCTCTCCATAATAGTCGAAAGGTATATGAGCGCCTTCAAAATTCTAGGCATTCTCACTCCAAGTATGCACTTGTAAACGGGGATTACCTCTATCAAGAGTTGGACTATTTTGTAGAGCAAGGGATTTTGTTCAAGTTCATGAAAAGTGAATTATGAAGCCTTTTGTGAAAAAACCAGTTCATGGATATGATCACAGTGTTATGATTTACTATCCAAGTTCTGCTGGTGGAGGAATGAAAAGCTACTTCAACAGGTTGGAAATCATTCATGTGAGTTTTGTCAAGATCTTAGAAATGTACGATGGAAGGTCAGTCTATTGAGTCCAGTTAAAGGGGATGTTAAGGAGCGCATTTCCTGAAGTTGATGTGGAACTTTAAAATTATCCCTTCACCATTATCGAAGTGTGTGCTTAGCAAGTTTGTGCCAGTATTACAGATAGGCAGCATTGTGTTTATTGCTGGCAGAAGAAAAAAGGGACGCTGAGAATTCTGTTTGGAACCGGTGTAAGAGGCTGAGATTCGCTTTTTCCCAGCTATTGAGTAATCCTATATTAAAGTTCATCTATTGCATTCTATAAAACATGAACTTTTCAGCCAGAAAACGAGATATTAGAGGCCGAATTCTTCTGGTGTTGATTTTATAATTATTGTGCATTGGTAATGTGGTATGAGGCCAGAACTTTTCTCAGCAACCATAGCCCCTGTATTTGTCATCACAATGGTCCGAGTGGTAGCAATGTAGAAGAAGAGTTTAGTAATTAAATTCTTGAAGGGCGAATGGTATCGTTTGAGAATTTGCGAATGGTATCATTTGAGAATTTGCAAGCCAAGCTTTTGCTAGAAAAGGGATTTATCTGTGATTTAAGTTACACCCTGCTACCTAAAAAAAAAAAAAAAAAGCAAGCAACTCCTCTTTCATGGCTTATGCGAAATGCATTGCAGCCGTTTCTTCAAGGCACACAGGTTTTAAAAATGACTGATATAAATGAAAATGGCGTGAATGTTATTAAGCACGTTGTTTCATTATTAATGCATGTTATGAAGTTATGAAAACGCTCTTATGAGATGTAGTGGTTAACGCCAAGTGTCAAGTAGCTTTCATAAAGTTTTGGTCGCCACAAGGTCGCCATTATCGGTGACACCGCGATAGAAATGTGGCACTAAAGCGGGAATTATGTTAACTGCTGTCATTAACAGATGTGTGCGCAAAACAAAAGAAGGGTGGTGCAATTACTACGAGAGACACTATCAATACAGGGCTTCTTGATCTGAACACTCCAAATGATCTCTGTTTGGCATTAATTTTTCAAATCATCTTCATAATCAAATGTCGGTGGCAGAGAAGAGAAATCGCTGTCGTAGTTACAAGGAAGCAAATGGTAAAGAGTTCGAAATAGACAAGTTTCCTCAGTCAATATGGACTGTATCGTGTAAGTGTTGTCTGCTATAAACGTGGTTGCCGTGCCCGTTATATGCTTCAACTATTAGCTTTGAGAAGGGGGATTGTCATATATCATTAGCGCTCACTTCAAAGCCATGGATTAAGAAAAGAACATTACCAGAAGACGTGATATTGGATGGGAAAGTTTAGATAAGTTTAGGTAAGAACTGGAAAGTTCAGCACGACATCCAGTATCTTATACTTCTCGGCTTCTTATGATAAGTTTGTAGAACCAGGGTCTCATCGCCGGATTAACTTGACATTATACATTGTACAGTCAATCAACGTTGCAAAGGATGTGTTTTAGCTTGGCTCTCAGGATTTCTACATTTCTGTTCATATTTGCTTGATGTGGGAACGTTCTTTTGGTCATTTATTCAAACAGAGACCGTCATTTACTCAATTATCTGCTCTGCAACAACCATGTTTAGGCTCAGGTGTATGCAATCAGTGGTTTCGTTGCACAGTGGTACTTTCAAGTATCTGATTGTTGAAAAGGCGCGCAGAGAGCATCAATGTCAGATTTGCATAATAGTGCCCGGAAGGAAAAGGATCAGAGTATATCTCAGAGTTCAAAATACAACCGCAAGGGTTTCAATTGCAGATTGAATTGCGCAGAAGATGTGAATTTAAAAGTATCCTGAACATGTTGGCGGTACTGAGGAGGATCCAGAATGTATTATATGTTGATATTTTTACATCTTTCTGTTGTTGTGTGCAGTTAACACCAGGTGCTTTTGTTTGTCTACAACATACAAGAATGACCTTGTGAAATACAACCCAGTTAACTTCTCAGGTTGCAGAGATCCGATTTGAAGTTGCACCACAGCATCAAAACAGTAAAGGAGCTCATAGTGACTCAAATCATAGTCAAAGTAACCGGAGAAAGCACAGATTCTCAAGCAGATCATTTACCAACTCAAGATTTATTCGCTACGGAACAAATAGAGGTTATCTACAGCAGTTTCGTAGCGCGCTACGAAACTGCTGTAGAATGCTGTTTTGTGGAAAAACAATGAATTTTGATGATGAGGTCAGTTAATGGTGAAAGAAGGTCTCAAACTCAGGCAGTGAGATCATACATGTGTTTCATAACCACTCAAACAGTGACAGGTGTAGCTCTTGAAGAGAAGATAAAATATTTTGTTTATTTTCATAAAGTTTTCTCAAAGGCAATTTATGACCGAGCTACTAACGTATTGGTGGGGTTACCAGAATCTTCGGTTGATACACCTGTTGGTCCTTGAAGTATCCAGATCATATAACATATGGTGGTTATGCGTTGATTAATTGAAGGTTCAAAGAACTCGGAGTGTGGTCTTTAAATGATGAAGAGGAATGGAAGACAGGGGACCGTGGATGTAGGGTGATTAATTTTATCAATTAATAAGCTGTCTTACAGCTAGCATCCGAGACCAGCTTGCTCGGTGATTGTTCCCTTAACATATCTTAGCCATAATGAAAATCATACAGCTGTCCAGCATCCAAGAAAGCATCAAGTCTGCGAGGAGAATGAAATTAGTATTTTAGTTGGATTAGGATTGTGTGTAATTTTAGTTCAGCATGTTTGTAATTAATGCAGTAGTTAAGAGCATGTAGGAAGAGTTAATAGCCACCTTCGAGGCTCCCCTCATGCTGGAGGAGGAAGCTCGAGGTGTTGGAGTTTGCTTGCCTATATATGGGCCAAGTTAGGATGTAAAAAGGGTTGGACTGTATATACAAAAACAGAGTTTTATAGAGCTTATGAAAAGACTGTTACAGTAATAGCAAACAGAGTTTTTTCTTCCCAAGATTCTCAATGCATCTCTTTGTTCAAATGTGATGGTGGTTTTAGTTTCTTAATGTTCTTTTTACAGCCTTGTTATGGTACAATCCCTCAGAATTCATATTATATGCTCTGACTTCCTGTGTGCTTGACAGGCTGTGGGTTTTGGTGAAGCATGTTTGAACATCACTCAGAATTCATTTTTTAATGCTCTGACTTCCTGTATGTTCAGCAGGCTTTGATTTAGGTAAATTATGTTTGAACCTTCGATGATGCAAAGAGCCTTGGCTTCTATGAGATGACTGTGATTTGGTTTATTAACTGTGAGAGACTCCATAGCCCAATGAAGACTAATTTGATGTATGTCCAGCCAGCTATATTTTTATAAATGTGTGAAGAGTTAGCCCTCTAGTGTTTGAAGGATTTTGTCAAGAGTCATGAGAGAGCCCTCTCTGATTAGGAAGGCTAATTCCTAATCTAAAGTATGGTCTGAAACAGTTACATGAGACCTTGCTTGGTTGCAGTCCCTAGTACTGGTTTTGTGATAACATTTTGGTGCGTCTGCCGGGAGCTTAAGATTGAATTTCTGAAGGTAGCAGGAGTTCAAATGATTTTCAAGGCTGCAAAACTACCTTGGCGACTCCATTGTTGAAGAATTCAAAGTTATATATTCATGGTGATTCCACTGGAGTTATGAAAGACCCAGAAGCTGCCCTTCTTTGTTCAAGGTATGCATGCATAGATTTCTCAGGACTTCATGGTTTCCCAAACCATTTTCCCAAGGATGTTTATTTTCTAAAGAATGGTCCGAAATTTAACGGTGAAGACTTGAGTTTAACGTTGGAGCATATCTCAGATTTTTGTCATTTTGCACGGCTTCTTAGAATTAAACATGAGGATGTTTGCATAAGGTTATTTTATGATTCTTTCCAAGGGAAATGCAAACAGTGGGTTGAATGCTTGCCTGCCAAGTCCATTAAGTCATTGCCAGACTTTTGGCTTTTGTTCTTGGAGGAATGGATAGATAGGCCAGAGGTGGAAGTAAAATCTCCTTCAGTTGAAGGTTTTAAACAGTGGAATGATGATCATAATAAAGAAGAAACAAATGAATCTTTTTCTTTGTCCCTGTCCTCATATCTGGAATCTTTTGACTGTAAGTCAGAGGATAAAATGAATTTTTTTGATGAAATTGCCAAAGATATTGAGAAAGAAATTGAAGGCTTAGAAGGACAGATTCAGGCATACAATTTTCATGATCATGATTATTATTCTCAAAAGTTTCCTGTGACAGAGCGCAAGGAGACTATGCTGCTTCCATTCTCTTTCATGATTGAGGAACTGAACACTGTGATTGAAGATCAGTTTGCACAGCTGGAAAGTTTCAAGGAAGGACAAGCTGATCATGTGTTCTGGGATCCTATAGCTGATTACATGGAAGAGTTTTATTCTCCAGTGTTTCAGCTTACCTATGAAGATCAGAGACAGTTTCAGTGGCAGGGGTCATTACATTATCACATTGGCTCTGAAATCCGATGCAGTCAAAGACATTTTCAGTGGCAGCTGTCATCTCACTATCACATTGGCGCTGAACTTCGGGACAGGCGAAGAAGTCAAATGTCAGACAAAGCAAAGGATTGGCTGCATTGGAAGTTTCATATTGATTGAGCTGAGGAAAGTTTAAATGGTTAGGGTAGGTAGGTAGGTAAATTGCAAATAAGCTCAAGGTTGGCTGAGCATTTATTTTTCAGTAGCATTAGTTTCTTTCTCCTACAGTCAGGCGTGTCAAGCAAATTTCTGTTTGTTACAAATGGGTAAGGCACTGGAGCTGCGTGTTCTTAGCGCACCACAAGGGCACACTATCCCTAGTGGAGCCACTGTTATCACTGAAAATACAGTTGTCAAAATTTTTTAGCTTAGCTTAAAGTCAGGGTGTTTTCGCAGCGCCTGAGTTCTTTTTAGCAGTTTCGCAGCGCTACCTGTTTGAGTGGTTTCGTAGCGTGCTACGAAACTGGGGATTTGTTTGAGTTTTCAGTGGAGGCCTGAATCATAGCATGTCTATTGTACACTGACTGCAACTGCTGTGGATGAGTGGCCAATTTGTGATTGTTTTTATTAAACCAGCTATCCTTTTGAGAAAGTTGAAGCTTATGCTACTCTTTGAAAGCCTTTCCTTCTGAATGAGCTTAGATCTTAACATCCTCTCCATAATAGTCGAAAGGTATATGAGCGCCTTCAAAATTCTAGGCATTCTCACTCCAAGTATGCACTTGTAAACGGGGATTACCTCTATCAAGAGTTGGACTATTTTGTAGAGCAAGGGATTTTGTTCAAGTTCATGAAAAGTGAATTATGAAGCCTTTTGTGAAAAAACCAGTTCATGGATATGATCACAGTGTTATGATTTACTATCCAAGTTCTGCTGGTGGAGGAATGAAAAGCTACTTCAACAGGTTGGAAATCATTCATGTGAGTTTTGTCAAGATCTTAGAAATGTACGATGGAAGGTCAGTCTATTGAGTCCAGTTAAAGGGAATGTTAAGGAGCGCATTTCCTGAAGTTGATGTGGAACTTTAAAATTATCCCTTCACCATTATCGAAGTGTGTGCTTAGCAAGTTTGTGCCAGTATTACAGATAGGCAGCATTGTGTTTATTGCTGGCAGAAGAAAAAAGGGACGCTGAGAATTCTGTTTGGAACCGGTGTAAGAGGCTGAGATTCGCTTTTTCCCAGCTATTGAGTAATCCTATATTAAAGTTCATCTATTGCATTCTATAAAACATGAACTTTTCAGCCAGAAAACGAGATATTAGAGGCCGAATTCTTCTGGTGTTGATTTTATAATTATTGTGCATTGGTAACGTGGTATGAGGCCAGAACTTTTCTCAGCAACCATAGCCCCTGTATTTGTCATCACAATGGTCCGAGTGGTAGCAATGTAGAAGAAGAGTTTAGTAATTGAATTCTTGAAGGGCGAATGGTATCGTTTGAGAATTTGCGAATGGTATCATTTGAGAATTTGCAAGCCAAGCTTTTGCTAGAAAAGGGATTTATCTGTGATTTAAGTTACACCCTGCTACCTAAAAAAAAAAAAAAAAAAGCAAGCAACTCCTCTTTCATGGCTTATGCAAAATGCATTGCAGCCGTTTCTTCAAGGCACACAGGTTTTAAAAATGACTGATATAAATGAAAATGGCGTGAATGTTATTAAGCACGTTGTTTCATTATTAATGCATGTTATGAAGTTATGAAAACGCTCTTATGAGATGTAGTGGTTAACGCCAAGTGTCAAGTAGCTTTCATAAAGTTTTGGTCGCCACAAGGTCGCCATTATCGGTGACACCGCGATAGAAATGTGGCACTAAAGCGGGAATTATGTTAACTGCTGTCATTAACAGATGTGTGCGCAAAACAAAAGAAGGGTGGTGCAATTACTACGAGAGACACTATCAATACAGGGCTTCTTGATCTGAACACTCCAAATGATCTCTGTTTGGCATTAATTTTTCAAATCATCTTCATAATCAAATGTCGGTGGCAGAGAAGAGAAATCGCTGTCGTAGTTACAAGGAAGCAAATGGTAAAGAGTTCGAAATAGACAAGTTTCCTCAGTCAATATGGACTGTATCGTGTAAGTGTTGTCTGCTATAAACGTGGTTGCCGTGCCCGTTATATGCTTCAGCTATTAGCTTTGAGAAGGGGGATTGTCATATATCATTAGCGCTCACTTCAAAGCCATGGATTAAGAAAAGAACATTACCAGAAGACGTGATATTGGATGGGAAAGTTTAGATAAGTTTAGGTAAGAACTGGAAAGTTCAGCACGGCATCCAGTATCTTATACTTCTCGGCTTCTTATGATAAGTTTGTAGAACCAGGGTCTCATCGCCGGATTAACTTGACATTATACATTGTACAGTCAATCAACGTTGCAAAGGATGTGTTTTAGCTTGGCTCTCAGGATTTCTACATTTCTGTTCATATTTGCTTGATGTGGGAACGTTCTTTTGGTCATTTATTCAAACAGAGACCGTCATTTACTCAATTATCTGCTCTGCAACAACCATGTTTAGGCTCAGGTGTATGCAATCAGTGGTTTCGTTGCACAGTGGTACTTTCAAGTATCTGATTGTTGAAAAGGCGCGCAGAGAGCATCAATGTCAGATTTGCATAATAGTGCCCGGAAGGAGAAGGTTCAGAGTATATCTCAGAGTTCAAATTACAACCGCAAGGGTTTCAATTGCAGATTGAATTGCGCAGAAGATGTGAATTTAAAAGTATCCTGAACATGTTGGCGGTACTGAGGAGGATCCAGAATGTAGTATATGTTGATATTTTTACATCTTTCTGTTGTTGTGTGCAGTTAACACCAGGTGCTTTTGTTTGTCTACAACATACAAGAATGACCTTGTGAAATGCAACCCAGTCAACTTCTCAGGTTGCAGAGATCCGATTTGAAGTTGCACCACAGCATCAAAACAGTAAAGGAGCTCATAGTGACTCAAATCATAGTCAAAGTAACCAGAGAAAACACAGATTCTCAAGCAGATCATTTACCAACTCAAGATTTATTTGCTACGGAACAAATAGAGGTTATCTACAGCAGTTTCGTAGCGCGCTACGAAACTGCTGTAGAATGCTGTTTTGTGGAAAAACAATGAATTTTGATGATGAGGTCAGTTAATGGTGAAAGAAGGTCTCAAACTCAGGCAGTGAGATCATACATGTGTTTCATAACCACTCAAACAGTGACAGGTGTAGCTCTTGAAGAGAAGATAAAATATTTTGTTTATTTTCATAAAGTTTTCTCAAAGGCAATTTATGACCGAGCTACTAACGTATTGGTGGGGTTACCAGAATCTTCGGTTGATACACCTGTTGGTCCTTGAAGTATCCAGATCATATAACATATGGTGGTTATGCGTTGATTAATTGAAGGTTCAAAGAACTCGGAGTGTGGTCTTTAAATGATGAAGAGGAATGGAAGACAGGGGACCGTGGATGTAGGGTGATTAATTTTATCAATTAATAAGCTGTCTTACAGCTAGCATCCGAGACCAGCTTGCTCGGTGATTGTTCCCTTAACATATCTTAGCCATAATGAAAATCATACAGCTGTCCAGCATCCAAGAAAGCATCAAGTCTGCGAGGAGAATGAAATTAGTATTTTAGTTGGATTAGGATTGTGTGTAATTTTAGTTCAGCATGTTTGTAATTAATGCAGTAGTTAAGAGCATGTAGGAAGAGTTAATAGCCACCTTCGAGGCTCCCCTCATGCTGGAGGAGGAAGCTCGAGGTGTTGGAGTTTTCTTGCCTATATATGGGCCAAGTTAGGATGTAAAAAGGGTTGGACTGTATATACAAAAACAGAGTTTTATAGAGCTTATGAAAAGACTGTTACAGTAATAGCAAACAGAGTTTTTTCTTCCCAAGATTCTCAATGCATCTCTTTGTTCAAATGTGATGGTGGTTTTAGTTTCTTAATGTTCTTTTTACAGCCTTGTTATGGTACAATCCCTCAGAATTCATATTATATGCTCTGACTTCCTGTGTGCTTGACAGGCTGTGGGTTTTGGTGAAGCATGTTTGAACATCACTCAGAATTCATTTTTTAATGCTCTGACTTCCTGTATGTTCAGCAGGCTTTGATTTAGGTAAATTATGTTTGAACCTTCGATGATGCAAAGAGCCTTGGCTTCTATGAGATGACTGTGATTTGGTTTATTAACTGTGAGAGACTCCATAGCCCAATGAAGACTAATTTGATGTATGTCCAGCCAGCTATATTTTTATAAATGTGTGAAGAGTTAGCCCTCTAGTGTTTGAAGGATTTTGTCAAGAGTCATGAGAGAGCCCTCTCTGATTAGGAAGGCTAATTCCTAATCTAAAGTATGGTCTGAAACAGTTACATGAGACCTTGCTTGGTTGCAGTCCCTAGTACTGGTTTTGTGATAACAAATTCGATCGAGCAAATGGTCCACAAAGCGCACGATATTCTCTTCTGACGCTTCTAGTCTGTGCACTAATTTTGGAGTCCACACAATCCGTTTGTCAAGCCTAGACCTTCCCTGACTGTCTACTAGCTTCATGATCCACTCGTACAGTTCAGAGGGGAAGGATGCAAAGAGAATATCATGGATTCCCATATATAAATAGTGCTCTAACCAATGTTCCTTTGATACTTGCAGATTCCTGTTTTCCCGTGCTGCGAACTCGTGAATTTTTCTATCTAACCACCCTTCAATTTCCTTCTTCGTCGGATTCCAACGACACAACATCAGACATACCTCATGCAGATCCCGGTCTCGGCAACGAAACCATTTGTTGGCTTGTTGCGGCCTGACCTAGGTTCAGGGGTGATTTAGTCAAACGAATCCCGGTACTATTGGCCCTTTCGGCAACAGTCTGCGGAGTGCGGACTAAGGTCTCACCTAAGGTAGTACGGGAGGGTGCTAGAACCAGGTTTCCACACCCTGGAGATGTTTGATGTTTCAAGTGGTCCGTGGTTCGACCCTACGGGCGCTTCGCTACGCGCACTTACCCATACCTTGCAGCCTAAGATGTTGCCTTCACGCAGCTTACTCGGGGGCTGAACAATGTTATTACCCAAGTCCTTACTAGTAATCCTATCTGATTTGATTAACTTAGCTTATTTGTATGCTTTCAGTTATACTTAACAATATTCACAATTCATATAAGTGTGCACAGTAAATAAACAATATAATTGCAATTCATATCCAACAGATAATAACCCAAGATAGATACACGTAATTCAGATAAAACTTCTCTTTATTATTCTTTCCCTTTAGTTACAGACTCTATTTTTCCCTGCGCACTCAGCTGCAGGGGTACGCGCACTCAGCTGCAGACTCTACTAGGCCTATGCGCACTCAGCTGCATAGCCTTTTCCTACTACTATGACCCAAGACACACTTAGACACTTGCTCTGTACATCTATCTCATACTTCGCTCTTCCTTTTGTTTTAACATGACTAACTTTTACACTCAGAGCTTCGCTCTATTTATACAATCCCATGGTCTGTGGACCATGGGTAGGCCGACATTACATTCAAAACTTAGGGTGGACAACCCTATGACTCTATGATACATTCCGTGCCCACAATTCGCGTAGCTTTACAATAATATTACTCAACACTTGGGCTTTGAACCCCAAAACATGCTGCAGGGGGATTCCATGCCCAATAATTGGAAAGAGAGGAGGGGTGAGTGGAGATATAGCACAAGTCAATAAATAATGTGACACATGGGACTTCCACTATTGTCTTGGTATTAGAATGTAACATACCAATACCGTTTATGCATTGTTGAGGATACGGGATACTTACTTAAACCACCAAATTGAATAACTTCTTTCTTTGATACCAATTTCTTATTGTATTGCTACTAATTAATTAATTAATTAATTCATGCATACATGACAATGCAAATTTCTACAAACATAATTAATCATTTTGTGGAAAATGACACCATGGTTACAAATGTAGGATTAAGTATGCAAATAGAATTTAAGAAACTAAGTACTAATTCAATTCATAACATAAACAACAATAGTTCAACATATTCATAAAAAAATCATAAACATTTATTTTTTTGTAAATTGATAACCAACTAGTCATAGAAGGAAAACGTTCAACCCAACCATAGGCTCTATGTTGCATTGAACTTCTTTGCAATAGAGGTCACTCTTGAATTGAGGCTAAGAATCCACAAGGATGAATATATTTATGATTGGATATATTTCTTTTCACATAACTTAATTTCTTGAATTCAATATTTGCAAACTCTTATAACTATCCAAATCCACAATCCATTCCCCCCATTAACCTGCACATCATAAGGCATGGGATTCCCTTCTCTACCACTAAGTCCATTAATTTACTCCACTTCCTTGTATAACTCGAACATAGATTAGCAATGAAATATCACTATTAGGAATTGTCGAGATTATCAAATTTAATAAATTTTCCTCAACGACAATGATTTCCATTACACATAGTCACAATTTCGACATACTTTGAGGGAATCCATTTTCCATAAGTGTAACAATAGTAATATTGGATCTTTTTATTATAGAGAAAAACATTTGAAAGAGTCCATGTGAATTAGCTCTTCTATGCCCAAGAACATGGTGTTTATTTACATGCTAACAAATAAACCATGTGTCTTCCTCGGAAGTACATGTTTCCCTTCCAAAGAATAATCACAAGGATTAAGGAATAATAATCAAGTTAGGTCAAAGACTGAGACTTATGAATAATATTGTCTTCCTTTAGATCCTTTTGGACATTTAATCCATTTCTTTCACCTATTTTGTAGTCATCCCACCATGATTTCTGTCCTCCTTCTCATGATTTATTTTCTTATTATCATATAATCTAGCTCATAGGTTCTTTCGAATGAGACTACTCATTTATTAGAAATTCAGGGAACTTGTTTTTTGTTTTTGTAGAGGATGAATCTTGTGCGATTTCAGGTACCTGAAAAAAGGGTTCATGTTTCTTCTTGGAAAGAGAGCTTCCTATTGGATTTAAATAATTGACTTGATCATGTCCTTTCTCCTCTTGAAAATTTCTTGCACTAATAGTCTTATGTGGATTTTTGGTGGAGATAATGAATCTCCCTTACTAGTCTCTAGCTCTATTCATGGAAAATTGAAAATAAATTCCTTCTAAAGCAAATTACTAAAAAATAAACACATGAATGAAACACATCACACCAATTACTTTAACGAAATTTGTTGACTAAATAAAACAATAAAACAATGGTTTCATTATTCACGCTTCACTAGAAAAATGACAGGTTCTTAAACTACCCCCTAAGTACTTAGTAGAGAAATGAGAAAATACACATTTAATGATCAATATAAAGTTCATATGGAACTTGTTAATTTCCATGCAATGTATATGTTGATACAATACTATAAAGTGTCATTGAGATTGTAGTATCCTAGATGAGCATTTCAGTGAAAGATATTAATGTGTTTTACAAGTCACTAAGAAAATAAAACCACACTTATAGGAAAATGAAGGTCACACTTACAAAATTTAAATTACATACTTTTACCTAGTGGACATAGGAATTTGAACACAGTAACTCCCAGCCTTGGTAGAAAAATGCACATAGAAAGAAATAAATCACACAAGTAGTAAAGTGTTGACTTTCTCAAGGTTTATGGTGGTCCTGATCCTTGGAACAAAGTTGCATATGCAATGGTAGAATTCTAATAAACTACAATATACATAATCCAATCCAACCAAATAAATTAAATACAACATTAGATATATAGAAAATACAGTACTGGAATACAATCCTTAGAAAAGATAGTAAGTTACCTATTTAGAATTATGAATTGCAAAAATATAAATAAATAGAATTACTTAATAGTACAATCGACAATATAGAGGAACAAATCATTTATCCAATTAGTGAGTTGCAACAATATACATAAATAGAGTAATTTATCAAATTAGTGAGTTGTAACAATATACATACACAGAGCCATTTATTGGAGTAGTTAGTTGCAACAATATAAATAAGACAAGCTACACGAATATAAATGAATCTAGGAGCTAATCTATATGGTTACAAATAGTACCTGAGTAAGGAGGGGGGTTACCTTCTTGGGTGAGGCATTGTTTATAAAAGAAAATAAACGAACTAGTAACATAGATCTGCATGAAGAATAAGAAATGGAAAAAAACCACGATCTTTGTATTAATAAAAATTCAAAAAGAAAAATGAAATTATTTCATCCATCTCCCTCCCACACCATAGTCTTATTTGGATTAAGAGAAAGAAGGAAATAATGAAAATCTTTAGATTTCAAGGTGGCTCTTCCTACTTATAGTAATTCACCAAAAGGTAGAAAGGATCATATAAATGCTGACTCCTTTAGCTATTGTGACAAGTGGAAATTTTTCGATATTTTGTTGCGGTTAGGCTTTCCTTTCTAACAGCTAAAAAACTCTGTCACTTTCTCCATTAGGTGATAAAATGTTCAACCTACAATTTGTTAATGACAACTATTTGGAAGGAGGCTAGATGGAGTTTCATTGTTCTAGTTGTCTAAGTGGCATTAATTCTCCTTAATGGTTAACTATTGGCATGTTACAACATTAGGTTTAGGTGTGTTGCAATACCTATTTGTCATGTTACAACCATGTAGTTGAAACATAACGCTGTATTGTGTTGCAGTAGTTGGAGTTGCAACTTCTACGTGTAGTCATGTTGTAGTAGTGGTAATTGTATCACCACATCTTTAGTTGTATTGCAAAATTTAGAGTTGAAAAATGGAGGTACCTAGGGTGTTGTTTTAACCTAAAAGTGTTGTAGTGACATAAGACAGTATTGTAGTAGTTATCCTTTATTTTTACTTCAAGACAAGCTACTTGAACCTACCAGAAGTGATTCTCATGGATTCTCATAGGTTAGCATAAAAAGGTAAATTCCTTCCTATGTAAATAGGAATAAACATTAAAGTGACATAACTAGAAGATAATTGTGCCTTGATAAAAAATTGCATAAATATGGGAAAATATGTGATACGGTAGTATTAAAATGGAATAAGGGTACTCCAAAAGGTGTTAAAATGGTGCTAATATGGAGGTTCAACAGTTCCCTTTTACATATTACATTTTTTGTATTTTATCCAATCATCATGTATAATTATGCATTACTACTATAAGGATAAAAATTGGGGTGCTGCATTCCCTTACCTCAGACTTTGCACCATCATTGGTGAACCCCACCATTACATACAATAGCTTTTTTACACAAAATTGTCAAAATAAATATGTGTATGCATCTTGCATTACAACTTATAGCATCCATGTTTCTTCTTTATTGTTATAATGGGTCCATTATACCCTTACATGCTCCATGACTCTATTCTTGAGCACTAGTGATCTTGATGCCTAACACACATGTTGGCTACACCTCGAAGTCTCTTATCAATTATACTTGAACAAAAACCTAGTTAGTGACATGGTTAGGATCATGCACATATTTTTTCAGTAATGAAATATGAAACACATTATGCGCTTTTATGGTGATATGTGGTGCAAGCATGTATGCAACAGGTCCAAGCCTATATAATATCTAGAATGGACTAGGCTATATTGTTGCTAACCTCGTTTATCTTACTAACTTCAAAGAACTTTTCCTTGATTTCACTTTCCAAAATACATGCTCCCAACTTGAAATTATCTTGGGGTCATGCCTTTATCTACATAACTTGTTTTATTGTCCTATATACCTTTAAATTTTTCTTTATATTGACCATTTTCTCTTCCATTTCATTGAGAAACTCTAACCCAAGTACTACTATATCCATTGGATTGTCCAACTAAATGGAGCATTGCACTTTTGTCATATAAAGCTTTAAATGGACGCATATTTAGTGAATCTTGATATCCATTATTGTAGCCAAATTCAATTAAATGGAAGTAGTCCCCTAATATAGGTGGATATTGTTGGCCACCTGCCTATTCCACTTGGAGCCTTGACATTGTCTCTTTTAGTTTTTCGGTTTCCTTAATTGTAGCACAGTTTACTATTTTTGGCAGTTTTTCGGGTCCTGAACTTCTGGAGCAGTTTTGAGGCCCTAAATGGAGTTTTTAGGGAAAACAGAGAGACTGAAAACATCCCAAATTAGCATTCTCGTTTTTTTACGGCCTTCTCTTTGAGTTCTTCGAAACGAGGTATTATGATAGCCAAACAGAGATCGTATACCAAAGTTACAGCCCCCAGAAGTTGATTTACCAATTTACCCAGACAGGGCCCATAGTTTTGGCGCTTCATCTCCTAGGGTTAGGTTTTGGATGTTTAGGGTTTTCCATTGTTTCTCAATAATAAATATGCCTTTGAGCCTCACTGTAACACAGTTCTGAGGCATGTAGCTGCTGTATCTCTTCTCGGAGATAAGCTACCATCACCCAAGCTAGTCTTATTTCCATTCTATTGGTAAGAATATTTCAGTATTTGATATTAATGAAATGACGTGTTATTTCTAATGCATCTTTGTATTTATGGTTAGATTTGTAATTTGTTGTGCTCTTGTTTAAATCCGGATCAGTGGTATCAGAGCGGTCTGCTCTTTCTCTGTTTTTTCTTTGCATGTCCCCAATGAGGTCAGGATATAAGGAGTTAGGGCTTGAACTAGTCGAACCTTTGCAAGACCAGCCTCGCAAGTCCCAAAGGCCTCCCATGGTGGATGAAAAGAAATACGAGGGGGTAGGAGATCCTATCAAAATCTTTCTCGAGAAAGCCCTCAAGCAACAAAGGAACGTGATGATGGACAACTTTGTACAGATCCTTCAGCAGCTACCCAAGGGCGATGCATATACTTTCGGTAGCTACTTTGGAAGCGCCACACCCTTTAAGGTACACGTTAACTTTGACATTCCCATATTTGAGGGTCAGATAGATGCAGACGCTGTAGATAAATGGCTAAATATGCTAGAAGGATATTTTTTCGTTCATGATTTTTTGAGTTGGGAAAATATCACTTTTTCACTTCTCAAAGTAGGCCCCCACATCAAGGCTTGGTGGGAAACCCACTGTGAGTAGAAGGATGAAAGTACGAACTCATTTTTTTCAGCCGCACCCACTTGGAACTCATTCTGGGATGCCATCAAGGAGTAGTACTACCCTGTCGGGAGCTATGAGGATAAATTCATAAAGTGGACAATGTTGCAACAGGGAAGGGACCAAGATGTACCAAAATTTACCAATGTTTTTCATTCCCTTGGCATGAAGTTGGGTATCAAGGATTCTGAGAACCATTTGGTTCTCAAGTACCACGGTTGCCTACACAGTTACATCTAGGACTAGATGGAGTTCCTGAACATCTGCTCGCTCGACATAGTATACTGATATGCCATCACGAACGGGAAAAAGTTTAAACAGAATAAGAGAGACTTTGGATCTGTGAATCCGAAGCAAGGGAAAGGTACCCCCAAACCGTAGAACAAAGGACAAATCCAAGTCAGGGTTGCCTAGGACAACCCGCTAAAGCTACAAGGAAAGAACAACACTGCGAAGCCAAGGAAGGACATGGGAAAGTGGTGTGAGTTCCATAAGAGCTCCACTCACAACACAAGTGAGTGTCAGGCCAAGTAGTCGTTGGTGGCCGAGCTAAAGGCTTCGGAATCAAATGCATGTTCCGACTCTAAGTCAGAACCTGATAAGGGGAATGAAAAAGGGAAGAAGATTATCGATGTGGAGGCCAACACCACCATTGCCACCACGAAGATCCAGGAGGAGGAACCTGAAGATCTAGAGGAGGAAGAGCGTCTCTTCCACTCCCAGATGTGGGTAAAGAGTTTCTCGCTATAGTTCATTGTCAACAGTGGGAGCCAAAAGAAACTCATTTTAGTGGAGGTCGTGAAGTGGTTGGGCTTACCAACCACAACACATCCACAACTGTACACCATCAAGGGGCTTCACCAAGGACTGGATTTTTGCGTGAGCCAGCGGTGTCACCTTCCATACATCATCAAGCCCTTCACAGATGAGGTATTATGTGACGTTGCTCCCCTTGATGTTTTTGATGTATTATTAGGTCATCCATACTTATGGAAATGACATGTTGTGTATGAGTCAAGGCCTCATGCTGTTATTATTACTTTGGGAAATAATTTGTACAAGATACCGGAGGTAGCACCGCCTACCACCATCTCTTTGGTTATTGCCAAACAATGAAATATGCTCATTTCCAAGATAGGGAAATTTGTTTTCTTGATGATACACCCTCTGATAAAGAAGAAGATGGTGGACAGGACCTCTAGACAGGGCCCCTCCGCATGACAATAATAGATGGACAAGGCATGGAGGAGTACGAGGACATCTTCACCTCCCCTGTAGGGGTGCCTCTGCACTATCAGGTCCAGCACTCCATCAATCTGACCCTAGGTGTGCCGCTGCCCAATGGACCAATCTATCGATGCTTTGTTATGGAGAATGACAAAATCAAGAGGTATATTCAGGAGCTGCTACAGAAAGGTCACATCCGGCTGAGTTCATCGTCCCGTGGGAGCCTGATCATGTTGGTACAAAAGAAAGATGGGACTTGGAGACTCTGTATTGACTATTGGGCACGAAACAAGATCATTGTCCGGAATAGGTACCGGATCCCAGGGATTGATGACCTTATGGACCAACTGAAGGGGGGGAAATATTTCATCAAGATCAACTTGAAGTCAGGATATCACCAAGTACCAATCGAACCCTCTGATGTGTGGAAGACTGCCTTCAAAGCCATGCAGGGCCTTTTCTAATGGTTGGTTATGCCTTTCAGGTTGATGAATGCTCCTACAACCTTCATGAAGCTGATGGATGACATCTTGTGGCCATTCACCAACTCATTTGTAGTGGTATACTTGGATGACATCTTGATATCCAACTAGAGTTGGGAAGAGCACCTCCTCCACATCCGACAGGTTCTCCAAACAATGTGGCAACACAACCTATGTGCCAATTTGGATAAATGCACTTTTGGCATGACCCAGGTTCAATATCTGGGATACATTATTGATGAACGGGGGTGCATGTGGATCTAGCCAAGATCCAAGTCATACGGGATTGGCCAGCTCCAACCACTTTGACAGAGCTCTGTAGCATTTTGGGTCTTGCCAATTTCTACTGCAGGTTCATGTTGGGATTCTCTCATATCACTTGGCCCTTGAGTCAAGTTGCCAAGGGAGGAGCTAAAGCAAAATTATTTTGGTCTGAATCTCAATAGAAGGCATTCACAGATTTGAAACATCACCTCTGCTTTGCACCAGTGCTCACGTTACTAGACTTGCAACAACCATTTGTGATCAAGATAGATGCCTCTGACTATGCTATTGGGGCAGTCCTTACTCAATAGGGGCATCCAGTGGCATATCACACTGAGACACTTGTAGACACAGTCCGGAAGTATCCCACTTATGACAAAGAGATGTTTCCATTGTGCAGGCCTGCTGACAATGGAAACATTACATTTTGGGAAAGGAAACGATCATCCACACAGACCACCGGCCCCTGCAGTTCATACAAACGCAAGGGAAGTCGTAGAATGATCGCCATCAGAAGTGGTCCACATGCCTGCAACAGTTCCATTTGAATATCAAGTATAAGAAGGCAAGCAACAATAATGTTGCATATTGCCTCAGCAGACTACCGATCATGGCGTTAACCACCGTGCTCAACGCTTGTGGGCACGAGACTTCTGATTGGCCACTTCTCTACAAAAGTGACCTAGAGTTCGACCACACATACCAGACACTCTTGGAGCGTTAGCAAGTTCCAAATTCTCACCTCTAGGATGCCCTATTATGCCACCTAGGACACCTTTGTGTTCCTTCAAGAGAGCGTGCCAAGATGATTTTGGAAACACACTATAGTCGGGTCGTGGGCATTTCAGGGTCGAGAAAATGGTGGTAGTACTACACAAGTATTTCTATTGGCTGAATCTTCGACAAGACGTCAGGAAGTACATAAGATCCTACACCACTTGTGCCATTGCCAAACTGACCATCAAGAAGGAAGGCCTCTATACTCTGCTGCCTACCCCTAGTCGGCCTTGGGAATCCATCTCCATTGATTACATGTCGAGCCTTCCTTCTACAAAGCATGGCAATGACTGTGATTTTGTAGTCATCGACAGATTCTCGAAGATGGCCATTATGGTGACCTGCAAGAATATCACAGTGGAAGCCACTGCTAAACTCTTCTTTGAACAAGTGTGGGTACACTTTGGGATCCCACAATCTATCATCTCAGATCAGGATAGTAGGTTCCTTAGTACATTTTGGTCCAGTCTCTCATCGATGATAGACACCAAGCTCACTAATTCCACAACTTTCCATCCCCAAACTGATGGCCAGACAAAGGTCGTCAACACGATGATCGTACACATTCTGCGCATGTACAACTCAAAGCATCCACACACATGGGATAAGAGCCTCCCCCATGTCTAGTACAGCTATAACCGGGCTCTCCACATCTCGATTGGCCACAACCCTTTTTAGGTGGGCTTGGGATTCTAGCCACTATGACCCATTTATGTGGCCATGCCATTTGCAGCTACTCATGCAGATTCGTCTCATGTCTAGTCTGAAACCGATAAGGCAAACAACTTCATTGAGCACATCCAACATATCCGCCAGTAGGTCCACGACATTTTGGAGAAATCAAATGCCAAGTACAAGTAGCAACATGATCAACATCGGGTGCCACACAAGTTTTAGGTGGGCAATAAAGATTGGTTGCATTTGTAAAAGGAACGCCTTATCGGAGCCTATCAGAAACTCAGACCACTTTGATATGGTCCTTACACCATTACCAAGGCAGTGGGAGATAATGAATTTGAGCTTAGCATTCTCCCATTCCTTAACCTGCGCCCAGTGTTCAATGTGGATCACCTTCGACCATACTTCCCACCATTGCTAGACACATCAGACATTGCAGAAAAGCTCACACCTACAGAGTTAGATCTAAATAGCATGCAACAAGCCACAAGTGATCGAATCATGGACACGTAGATCAAGAACACCTGACAACAAAGGATCCAACTATATCGAGTTGTCAAAGTAGGCCAGCTCCTTCACCAGGGACCAAGTTCAAAAAAAGTTTCATGATCTCATGGAGGAACTCAACACAATGGGGACCATTGCTTCCTAAGGGGCGAGGAATGATCCAGGTGGATATTGGTGGCCACCTGCCTATTCCACTTGGACCCCCAACACTTTCTCTTTCAATTTTTTGGTTTCCTTAATTGTAGCACAATTTACTATTTTTTGCAGTTTTTCGGGCCCTGAACTTCCAGAGCCGTTTTGAGGCTCTAAACGACGTTTTTAGGGAAAATGGAGAGACCAAAAACATTGCAAATTGTCTTGCAGGATTTTTTTTAGCCTTCTCTTTGAGATCTTCGAAATGAGGTATTATGATAGCCAAACGAAGATTGTATGCCAAAGTTACGACCCTGGGAAGTTGATGTACCAATTTACCCAAACGGGGCCCACAGTTTTGGCACTTCATCTCCTAGGGTTAGGTTTTTCGATGTTTAGGGTTTTCCATTGTTTCTCAATAATAAATAGGCCTTTGAACCTCATTGTAATACAATTCTGAGGCATGTAGCCACCATTTCTCTTCTCCGAGATAAGCTACCATCGTCCGAGCTAGTCTTATTTCCATTCTGTTTTGTAAGCATATTTTAGTATTTGATATTAATGAAATGAATTTTTATTTCTACTGCATCTTTGTATTTATGGTTATATCTGTAATTTGTTGTGTTCTTGTTTAAATCCAGATCATCCCCCCATTTGGACAATTTATCCATAACATGCATTATTTTCATGTCTTCAATCACTTGATTAATTATTTCTATTTTCCCATTTGTTTATGGATGATGGGATTTAATACAATTTGGATTTGTCCTTTTTTGGTCTATCCTTAAGTAATATTTCCTCACCAATCATGTAGTGTCTCCACATTTTTGGTACATGAATTATATTAACAAGATCTAAATTATGTGTTGCATAATTCGTCTCATGTTATTTAACCATTTTGAACTCATAACAAACAACATGTACATTCTTTGTAAGAATGTTTTGACATGTCAAAATGTTACACCAACGGTAAGGGGATCTCCCTGATGCAAAGTCCTAATTAGATCTTACACTCTTTGGAGTATGAGTCCAATCCAGTATGTGGGAATGGCTGCCACATTGTTGTTTCGAGATTTGTTCTAGACAAAATGAGAAACACGTGAGAAAACTGATTTAACTGTTGACAAACACAAGTTAGAATAGATTTATGAAATACCATGGAAATAAGATACAAAAGACACTACCACAAGGAATGTAAATAACATGAATCTTTAAAGGAGGAATTAAACATACTTCAATTAAGATACATGGATAAAGAATGATTCGTTTATCAATTGAAAATTAGTTTTCGACCAAAAACAACAATAAAAGTGTAAGTAACATACAAATTCAAATAAGATATTAGTTTTAATCAACAAAATAGTTGATCAACTTTAACACATGTAAATAAAAACACATATCATTGAATCACCAAGAGATAAGTCTCACAATGCTCAACAATACATGCATGAAATTGTCACCTTGGCTCAATGAGCTTCTCAATATTATGTAGAAATGTCTAGTGCACCATTACAAGAAGTACCCATGAAATCCAATAGTGGATATGCTAAGTTATCACTTTATTTCTCAAAATGATGTACAATATATCTAAAACAAGGTGCTCAAAATGAAGTCCAAAACTCAAAGTCCCCTTTCCTCTAGCTAGGAAGGTATATTTATGCAAAAAGTGAGGTGACTCTTCAAATCCCCTCATGGCTCTTCAATTACCCTTGTGAATTTTCAACTTCCACTTGACTTTTCATTTCTACATTATACTTCTAATTTCAAAATTCTTTTATTTACAAAGTTACATTGAAAATTAAGAAAAAAAAAGTGTTCATGGAACAAGATGCATAATAAGCATGTTAGGTGCCTCAATGTGTAACTCTCAATTCAAATATGTGTGCCAAGCCTTCTATTCAATAGTGACCAATGTGACCTTGTGTGTTAGTTCATTATCAAATCTCACTTGACATTCCAAAGCATCAAGGAGCAATACTTTTGATTACATTTGTAGTTGACTCATATGCATCAAAAGCTTAGTATGTAGCCTTTTTAGCTCTGCAACATAATTTTTTATTGTATCATTTGCAACTTATAAGTCATCTCACAAAAAAACTTGCTTCATAGAATCTATCACCTCTTGAATCTCTCTTCCAACCTCCTCTTTTGGCCTTATTTATCTTGGTGCACCAATAGAAGGTATTGTGTACAATTTTTTGAGAAATTTTGCTATGATATAAAGCTTTTAGACATATATAGTCATAACCTTGCCTTTTCCTAGCTTCTAATGTGACTGCAAAAACATTATCACTTCCACCTTTTCCAATTCGGTAGTTAATCTATAGTTTCTAAGTATTTTGATTAGTTCATCAAGATACCTTGTGCTCCATTCCTGGATGTGATCCATAATTGATAGTTCCAATCTTATCAATGCTCCCCTCCCATTTAAGTTTATTTCCATATCAAGAAGTGGGGCTATTACCTTTTGTTGGGTGTGGAGCTTGATTATCTTCTTTATTCAGAGGTATCATTACATTGGACCCCAGTTCATAATGTGGCGGAAACACCGCCCATGATATTTACACTGCAGGGGGGGTCCAGGGCGGGCTAAAAATAGATATAAAATTGCATAAAATGTTGTAATTTCGTAGTCAATTTGAGCCATTTATTAGGCAGATATCTGACGGTAGAAGTTATGTTTAATTTAGGTTTTTTTCCCTAGAATTCAAACCCTCGCTATATATGAGGGAATTGTATTGCATCTATGTAGATCTATATTCTGAGTGAGAAAGAGAGAGGAGATTGTGTGACAACGAAGAGGGAAATACACTGGATCTGATGTAGGTTGTATCTCTTTAGTTTGCTGGATAATATAAAAGGAAGGGCTGATTGTTTCTTCGTGGACGTAACCCAGATTGGGTGAACCATGTATATTTGTGTCTCTTGTTTTATGTGTTTTCTTTGTTTGTATTTATGCAATATATTTTATGTGTTTTGTTGCTTTGTAATATACAATTTCTAATACTTTTTTCAATATCATGATTTCAACATACAACGAGCTTATGACTTCATCCAATACCTTAACCTCCTAAAGGATTATTTATTGTAGATCTTCCTTACCAGAATTTGTAGCCGATAAGATTTGTTTCTCTACACGAATTTGATCATTTTTCCTTTTTGTGATGGGCAATTCTTACTTTAATTTGTCAAATTCCTTTGGGAAACAATCTACATTCTTCTCAGTTGCACCTACAAATGTAGTGATAGCAGAATTTATAATTGTAGGACTCATTTTGGTGTCCATCACAATTTCCCTCTCCGAGGTGACTGATATGAGATTTTATGGTTTCATGTGTAAATAATTTTTCCTTTCGTGGGAAATTTTGAGCATGAACTGATCAAATGGGAAGTTTTAAATATCGAGTACTTGATCTTCCTCTTCAAATGTGACCGCCAACTCATTAGTCAGAAAGTGCCCTCTAGTGATCGGTGTGGGAGGTTGGATATTCATTTTAGGAAATATTTTTTTCACTTCTAAATTATTTGATTTGGCCTCTTGTTCTTTATCAACAAGATCCTTGGAAATTAATTTTTCTTCTAGTTGCTTAGATGATGCTTCTTCTTCTTTCTTTTTCCTTTCCGCTTCTTCAACTTGTTTTCTTTTCACTTCTTCTTACTTAATTTTCTTCTCTTCCTTCTTCGTTTTGTTTGCTTCTTCTTTTCTCTTCTTGGCCACTTATTTCCCCTTTCTAATTTCTTCTTGAATTTGTTTTTCTTGTTATTCTTTCTTCTTCATCATCATCGGGATATAAAACCACACTTTAACCTATTAGTCCTCTGAAAGTGATGTTCACGGATCTCTAAAAAGTGGCACAACATTAATGAGGCCAAAAGGCATTCACCTGAATGCCAAGGTTCCCCACTTTGTTTTGCATGTTGTCTTGAGTTTGTTTGTCTCAGCCACTAGAATTTGGTTGAAGCTAGAGAATCCATAGAGCAACAAAAACATTTCAGAAATAGAAGCAATTTGCAAAATATACTCCATTGAGGGGACATGATAATTATCCTTATCGGAGTCATGACTTAGATTTTGAAAGTCAATACACAAGCTAATTTCTCTTGATTAATTTCTCATAGGAACTAGGTTGGATACCCAAGTAGAATGCACAACAATGAAAATAATCCTAGCATCCAACAATTTCTTTAGAACTTTTTGTATCAAGGGCTCCAAAGTCGAATCTACCTTTCAGAGTTTTTTCTCAAATGGTTTGACCCCTTCCCTAATAGGAACGAAATGTTGAATAATTCTCGTCTCATATGTCGTAAGGTCATCATACTACCATGCAAGGAAACCTCGATACTAATTAAACAACTGAATAAATGAGCTTTGGTATTCTAAAGTGCAACAGGTACCAAGTTTCACAAACTTTGGTCCTACATCTATTGGCAAGTTGATTTTCTCGTACAATAATGTGGAAATTTAGACATTTTTTCTTGGTGTCCCTTTGAAATTATTTTTTAGATCAAATAAATTTTCGAAATATACAACACCATTGGGAATCAAGTTTTCCTTAAGCATGTTATGTATTTCTACCAGAGATTTATCATGTTCATCTTCATCTATAACCATATCCTTAAACATGTCCATGTTTGCAAGGAAGTCGAGAATCTATTGGTCATCAATGATCATTAAAAATGTGGAAATTAGTTATATTTTTGGGAACAACAAGCTGATAGACAATTTCAATAAAAAACCCATCTCTAAGAGGGCTAAACCTAGTTGTTGCATCAGCTAAAGTGTCTGCAACAACATTATTGATCCTAAGAACTGATATGATATTAAAAGCTTTAAAGGAAAAAAATAAATGCCACACATCTTGTTGGTATCTTTTAAGATGATGCGAGAGACAATTAATAATGTTTTTTATTGTCCTTATTGTTGGCTTAAGGGGGCTTGATGCAGGTTCGAAGTTAACTAGCCAAACAAATCCCTGTACTATTGGCCCTTTCGGCAACATTCCACGGAGCGTGGACCGAGGTCTCACCGAAAGCACTATGGGGGGATGCTGGAACCAAGTTTCCGCACCCTTGAGATGTTTGAGGGGTTAGTTTAGTCCAACTATGAGTACCTTCGCACAAGTCACCTCGTGCACTGTCTTGACCTGCGAGACCTTCGTAATCTCTTATGATCGCCTTCGCGTAGCCCTAATCAAGGGCTGAGGTGATTTCTCGTTGTCCTAGTAGCGATCTACGCTACTTCCCTAAGTTATGCCACATATCTTACTTATCTTCTTATAATAGTTAGTTATCTTTGCGTAAACAGATACTTAATCTTATATTCACTTTATCAATACATTCATATAAGTTCTCACATCATATAAACCATAGAAATGCAATTTATATTCGATATATTCAATGCACAAAACAGGAAAAACATACACAGAAGTGATGTAAAACTTCTCTTTATTAATTCTCCAAAGGTTACAGACTTGACTCGCCCTGCACACTCAGCTGCAGGGGTCTGTGCACTCAGCTGCGGACTACTAGGCCTCTGCGCACTTAGCTGCATAGCCTTCTCCTACTCTACGACCTGAAGACTCAACTCTACAGTTAGATAAGACTCAATTCTTCTTCTATTGCTTACATTACATTATAAAAGTGAGGGCGGGAAACCCTATGAGTTTTTACATCGGATTTGGTCAAAATCTGGGCTTTCAGCCCAAAAACTTGCCTTGGGGAATCCCGTGCCCAACAGGCTCCCAACACAAACATTGTGACTCGCCCTCGAGTCACTCTGTTGGTGCGGAGATCTTCGCATGGAGACCTCCCAACTCTGCTCAAACTATTGCAAGATCAGCAACGCACTCAGCATCTACATACTGTATCTCTTGCACGCGTTGTTCAAAGACCGCTATAGTTGAACTACTTCCCTGTATCTGCTCCTGCATTCCCTGCATCTGTTATAGTCCCGTGCCTCCTTTCAGCTACTTGGAGCACTAGCAGTGTACTTCGGTGGGCTAGTCAGATAGCCGAGCCACCCCCGTATGGCTTCAATCGACTGCCATTCACTCATCTTGGGAAAGGTTCTCCATTTAACTTTACCAACTGCACCGTGCCTCCATCTGTGACCTCCTTAATAAAATATGATCCTAGCCAATGCATTCAGAATTTTCCAGGGAATTTATCAAACTTACTATCATACATTAACACCAAATCGTTCACCTTGAAGGTGTGTAAGTTAATATGTTGGTCATGTTGTTGGCTTTTTGGGACCTGACCTAGGTTCAGAAGTGATTTAGCCAGACAAATCTCGAAACTACCATCCCTTTTGGCAACAGTTCGCGGTACTCGGGCTGACGTCTCACCCGAGGTAGTATGGGAGGGTGCTGGAACCAGGTTTCTGCACCCTAGGGATGTCTTGATGAAGTCTAAGAAGTTTGCAAACCTAACCTGCACGCTTGCACTACTCTGTGAAACCGTCTATCCTTCGCAACTTGTGAAATTGCTTCCACGCAGCTCTGTAAAGAGCACGGAGAGGTTCTGTATAAATCCTTTATCCTTTCTATGCTATTATTACAGATCTTGACTTAAGTATGTTGGCCCAATATTCTGATTAATCATTCAACATTCATAAAAGTGCATGCAATCATAAACTATGAAAAGATGCATAAATATAATAGAAACATAGACACACAATATTCCAGAATCAACTTATCTTTTGTTAATATTCTGTCCAAGTACAATCCAAACTTCACCCTGCGCACTCAGCTATAGGGTTCCACGCACATAGCTGCGAACTCTACTAGGCCTCTGCGCACTCAGTTGCGGAGCCTCTACCTACTATTACAACCCAAGACTCTGACTTATAGACTCAGAGCTAATTCATCATCCAAAAGAACATATTCTTTCTCCAAACTTAGACTGGCTTTACACTTAGAGCCTCGCTCTATTTATACAATCCCATGGTCCGCGAACCATGGGTGGGCTAACATACTTCACATTAAATTACATTTTTTTAGGGTGTACAACCCTAGGCTCTCGTGCTCCATGCCCTTCGCGGACTTCTTACAATACACTTTTACCCAAAATTCAGGCTTTAAGCTGCAAAACCATTATGTGGGGGATCCGATGCCCAACAGGCCTAGAACACAAATGTCATGACTCGCCATTGAGTCACTCTGTTCGTGCGACGATCTTTGCACGAATTCCATCCAATTGTGCCTGTGTTGTGTAAAGGTTTGCAACACACCATGCTGCCATTGTCTGGATCTGCTCCATTTCTATTTCTGAATCATCTACATCTGACTTAATTCTCTACTTTGATGCCAGCTTCTAGTACCTGTTTTTATAGTCCCGCACCTTTGTCTGGCTTATCGGGTCGCAAAGACTGTGCTTTGGGCAGTTAGTCAGATAGCTAGCCCACCCATGTAGGGCTTCAGGCGACTGCCATTTACTCTTCCTAGGAAGGTTTCTCCATTAAGTTTGGCTAGCTGGACCGTGCCTCCGTCTGTGACTTCTTTTACCACATATGGTCCTAACCAATGCATTCTGAATTTCCTAGGAAATTTTCTAACTTGTTGTCATACAACAAGACTAAATTTTTTACCCTGAATGTGTGCAACTTGATAAGGCGATTGTGCCAGGATTTCTTGCGTTGTTTTTGTACCTACTAATGGAATCTCACTAGAAACCATTCTTCCTCAAGTTCTTCTAATTGCGCAAGTGTTTCTTCCAAGGCTTCGCGGTCCGACATGCTTATGCTTGCTGCTATCCACAAACTGGGTATAATGTATTCCATTGGCATGACTGATTTCGTGCCATAGACTAACCGAAAAGGTGTCTGACCCGTCAATTTTTTGCATGTGGTTTTGTATGCCCATAATACAACAGGTATGCGTAGGTCCCAGTCATTTCGCTGTGCATTACATACTTTGGTTAGTGATGTCTCAAGAATTTTGTTGAATTTTTCTACTGTCCCGTTAGCTTGTGGATGGTATAGTGTACTTTGTTGATGATACACCTGGAATTCCTCGGTGAGTGTGCTGATGGTTTCAGTCAGGAAGTGTGTCCCGCAGTCACTCATTAAAACTTTCGGGCAACAAAACCATGTCAACACATTGTCGAAAAAAAATTTCACAGCTATAGCGATCGTGCAGTCCTTAACCGGTTGTGCTTCTGCCCATCGAGTTAGGTATTCTGTCACGGTGATGAAGTAGCGCCCACTTGTCTTCCCCTAAGGTTGGATTGGTCCCACAAAGTCGATCGCCCATTTTTCAAATGGCTGCAGCATCATCTATGGGTTGAGTGGCATCTCATCCCTTCATGATGGTTTCCCAGTCCTTTGACATATGTTGCAGGCCCGACAGTGCGCTTTCGAATCTTAATGTAGGGTGGGCCACCATGGCCCAATGCAAAGAAGCTTCTGTGTTGTCACGCGTCCTGCATAGTGTCCTCTTGTAGCCCTCCCATGTGCTTTTACGAGGATCTGTCCTCGTTCAAATTCAGGTACATATCTTCACAATATCTCATCGTTTCCCATTTTGTAGAGGTGTCTCGCGATGACAGAAACGTCTGCTGCGCACACCACCAGTTCCTTCTTCTGTTGGACTAAATATTCGTTTGGTGCAGTCCTTGTGGTTAAAAATTGGATTATATCTTCAAAGTAGCTGTCCGTGATGTGCACTACGAAGAGCTGTGCATTAGGTAGTCCTTCTTCCAAATTTGTTGGCTCCTAGCCTGTCTCAATTTGTGATAAGTGATCTAGACCTGCATTATGTGTCCCGGCTTTACGATGACCTCAAAGTCATATTCTTGAAATAGTAACAACCATCTGCATATGCGTCCCCCCAACACACGCTTGTTCACCAGGTATTTCAGTGGGGAATGATCAGTATACATCTTGAAATGCCCGCCAAGTAAATAGTGTTGGTATTTCTGGAGTGCGTATACCATTTCCAACCCTTCATGCTTGGTAGTAGAGTAGTTCTTTTTGGCTTTGGATAGTCGCTGACTTGCAAATGCGATCAGGTGATCCACGCCTTCCACGCCTTCCTGTGTCAGTATAGCTCCCAACACAATACACGACGCATCAACATCTACATGAAATTCTACGTCCCACTTTGGGAAGACCAGGATGGGAGCAGATGCCATTTTCTCCTTGAGAACATCCAAAATTTTCCTACAATCATCATTCCAACAATATGTAGCGTCCTTTTTCAATAGTTGTTCCATTCACGTTCTTATTTGTGCATAGCTGTTGATAAACTTTCTATAGTAACCAGTGTGCCCCAACATAGCGCGTAGTTTTTTGACATTTCACCGTGCTTCTATATTGAGAATAACAACAATCTTCGTAGGATCTACCATCAGGCCTTGTTTGTAGACCACATGGCCGAGCAAGTTTCCAAAGGGGACGAGGAAGGTGCACTTTTTAAGATTCAGCGCAATCTGGTGTCGTCAACAAGTATCTAGCATCAAACATAAGCTCGCTATATGTTGTTTAAGTAACCCAAATATAGTCTAATCGTCCAGATAGAACTCCAAGAACTTGTGGATGTATTCCTTGAACGCGGTCACCACTACGTGCGAAAATATTACTGGCGCATTCTTCAGTCCAAAGGGCATAACGGTGTATTGAAAATAGCCCCATTCAGTTGCGAAGGTTGTCTTGCTCCTATCTTCTGGCACGATCTTGACTCGTGGTACCCTAGGAAGCCATCCGTGAATGAGTAAGCTTCGTAACCTCCAATATTCTCCAATACTTCATCTGCAAATGGTGCCGGGAATGGATCTTGAACACTGGTGTCATTAAGCTTCCTAAGGTCCATGCATATTCTAATTTCGCCATTCTATCTTTTCTCCTGTACTACCATGGGACTCACCCAGTCGGATTCTTCCACTGGTTCAATAATTCCGTCTACAAGCATTTTGCCTAATTCGTTGCGGACCTTTTATTTATACTTTGGATTCAATTGGTAAGGTCACTGTTTAACTGGCTTCGTTTTCAGTTTCAGAAGTGATCTTCATCATCCCTAAGTCGCCAATGATCCCCTTTCAGTCCGTGATTTTGGTCGGGAACAAATCTTGATATTCGTGGAGTAACTCAGCGACCTTATCTACTGTAGCATCATTCGAGTAGTCCCCAAGCATCGCTTACTTCGGCGCCATGTCGGTGCTATTGTTTACCTGCTTTGTTTTTAGCAGCACAATGATGTTGGGATCCTCAATTGATGGTCCTCGAACTTCGCGACATCCTTCAGTGTGTGGAATATTAATATTTCAGGTGTCGTCATCATTCTCCTCTACTTGAGTGTTATAAAATTCTAGGGCACTGCTTAATTGGGTTTCCCATGCTGGTTGAACTACTTGCCGTGGTTCTTGTGGTATTTTGAAGATGGTGGCTTTTACTGCTTGTAGTGCGTCGTCAACAGAATCCGACCATTGGTCTTCAAATGTGAATGTTTACAAAAATCCCTCACACAAGACATCCCATTCGCCCGTACCAAGTCGGTGTTCTGTCTCAGTATAACAATTCATGGGTATGGTATCCACAGTATGGTAGAATAAATGTACCCATTTAGGCTGTGGTTCTTCCCCATAGGCTTTGGTCCATTTCACGAGGTCCGTGCATGGGTCATCTCGTCCATCATATTTATCTTATATCCGTACTTGTGGTTTCCCAATTCATAGGCGCATCATCCTTATACATCCGCACCAACTCTCAAAATTTCGTTGATGTGTTCCCCACCAGCACGCAGGGGTTGCATGCAATGCCCACTTCAATACATCGAACCAATGTTGTTTCAGTACTGCAGTTTCAAACTTGTTCAGGAATTCATCCACCATTGTCAATCCATCATATGTTGGAAGATCTCGAACTTGGGTTGTTACGCAATGCAGTGATCTAACCATCATGTTGCAATTTGGCGTTGTCACTTCGTTCAATCGATTATGCCAACGTTCTTCTTCTTCGTTTGAGTCCGTGGTGTAGGAACTCACACGATCTCATGAGATCCTTCCGTCTACAGTCAGATTCACCCAATCCTGATCTCGCGCGGTTATCTTGAAAATACAATCCAGCTCATCGTCGCTTCCATCATCGCGTACAGGTTCAATGTAGCACACTCCTTCGGTTGGATCTAGCGGAACTACTACGCGTAGGGACTTTTTCTCAAATATCATCTTCCACTTCTCTAGGTTAATGATTGCATTCATATCAGTAGCCCAGTCTACTCGTAGCAACATGGGATAAGGGTTACTATCATTGAAAATCTCTATTACTTCAAAGTCTGTTTGTGTGCTTGCGCCTTCAATATCGACTGTTACTCCTTACAACCTTCCCATGGGAAAAATCTTTTGTTGGTTCGCCATTCGTAATTGAATAGGGGACCACTGCAATGCAGGCCAGCCCATGCATTCCCATGTTTGCTTTGGTAACACAGTCATGTCCGATCTCAGATCTAGGATGACCTGATCCATCTCATATTCACTGAACTGTGCCATCAATCTCATCTCCCTTCTAGTGCGCAATTTATGCTTCCCCAATTTCTGGACTACGCGCGGTTCTCCTGACCCTGCGCACCTAGTGATTAATTCCTGTAGTCCCTTAACTACCTTATTGTCACGTAGTAGTTTCATGCACATCTCCAAAAAGGTAGTAAGCATAGAAGGATCCATCCCTGGCTCTAGTTGATCTTTACTACCTGAAGTAGAGGCCTCCATGAAGGTCTTCTTAGCTTCCATAAATGTCTCCTTTGTGCATTCTAGGCCAAACTCAAGTTCCTTTGTAGGAGCCTTGCAAACCCATGTATCTTCCTCGGGTTACTTTCCCTTATCCTCCCATGTGGTCGCACCACTTCTGAGCATCATGTTCATGTTTGGGTCTTCTTCGCACGGTTCAGAGTTCATCATTTGGATATTCTGAGTTGGAGGAGGTTGGAGTACCCCTTTCTTGTGCGTCTGTGTGACCAACGTAGGACAATTTATCATTTCATGATCAAACTGATCACAGTATGAACAAGATATTCTTGTTGGTTTGGTACAATCGCGGGTGTAGTGCCCTGGTCCTCTGCAATTGTAACAAATTAACTGTCCTCGGCCCCTTCCTGGTCCCATTCCTCCTCATCCTCAACCTCGCCCTTAAAATCTAGCATGTGCCATCCCCGCAGCTGGGTCGAGGCCTTGTGTTTCTGTTTGCATTCTATAGGCTAGGGTCTGTTACATCAGTAACTCATAGTCGAGACAAGCGCACTCGTCGTGGCCTACCAACCTATAGAAATTACAAAATAGCTGTTATGGGGTCTTCGTATACTTTTGCAACAGATGACAATTGTCCATCATGTGTTTTCCTCCTACCTAACATATTGCGCACCATAACGCGGGTGTCGCACTCGGCCCTGCCTATTCCTCTGGTCTCAATGGCATTGGCCCCACTCTTGCCAAGTAATTCACGAATACTGGATAGTGGTCTTTGTCATGACCCTGGCCTTTGTATTTTATGCACCACACTTCTTCACGCGCCTCTAGCCGAGGTGCCCTATCTTGCTTCAAACTCTGCATCTCCAAGCATAGATTCTGTAGTTGCGCGTGGATTTTTTGAACTCCCAACCAAGGGTCTTGTATTGGGGTCTCATGCAACCTCATCACCATTTCTAATGCTTTAGTTTGGGTTGAAAGCTTTTGCTGTGACAGCGCTGTCCTCAGGTGTGGTGTCAGAGATGCCACAAACCATGTGCGGCACTGCGCATCCGTGAGCATCATATTAGCCTCGCGGATTGTACTCTTCAGTCGCTGATCCAGATCCCAGGGGGTCTCGCCTAGAAGCATCGTGATCTATTTAAACTCGATGATGGACTGCGTCTTTGATTTTGGCCGGCTAAATTCTCTGTTCAGCACATTCTAGATCTTTGTTATTCCTACATTTAGGTGATCATTAGAGTGCTTGATATACCATGTCAACGCGTGATCTTGTAGCGCACTAACCAATGTAGCCTTTTTAATGTTGTCATCTGTGACCCCTTACACTTCCCACATTGCTCTTACCATGAACCAGAACTAGTTTGGATCCTCATTCCCTACTCCTATGAATACGGGTAGCTTGATTGCGCTCGCCATGCTGAACTACGGGTTTGGTGGAGGTGGAGTGGGTGGAGACGGAGGTGAAGGAGGTGAAGCAGGTGGTGGCGTGGGTGGGGGTGGTAACTGTGGAATGTGCTGTCTTATCAAACTGACTGCACTTCTTAGAGTGACGCAAGTGAGCTCCTCCTTGCTCTCTCATGAAGGTGAAACTAAGGGGATTTTTCCTAGTTCCCCGCTACTTTTGTAGATCCTTCCACTCCGTGTCGTTCCAAACATTAATGTATTCACATAACTCGTTTTTCACATAACAACATCTTAATCCAGGTATTTAGAGATTTTATGTACTTACCTCGTGGTCCCTTAATAAAATGTCATTCTGCTTCGTCGTAGCTTATGGTCGTGTCTATCGCAAACTCAGTGATAAATCCGCCTATTATTCGGTCGAGCCAATGGTCCACAACTCGCGCGATCTTATCTTTTGATGCCTATAGTTTGCGCACCAATTCCAGAGTCCACACTATCGGTTGGTCGAGCTTACACCTTCCTTTTCTGTTGGCTAACCTCACGATCCACTCATACAGTTCAGAAGGAACGAATGCGAAGGAGATCTCATGGATATATGTATACACGTAGCGATCCAGCCACCTTTTCGCGGATACCTGCGGAGTTCTGTTTTCCTTTGTCACGAACTTGTGAATCTTCTTGTCCAACCACTCTTCAATTTCCTTCTTTGTTGGGTTCTAGTGTTTTGACATCAGACATCCCTTACGTAGATCCCGGTCTCAGCAATAGAACCATTTGTTGGCTTGTTGGGGCCTAACCTAGGTTCAGAAGTGATTTAGCCAAAAAAATCCCAAAACTACCAACGCTTTCGGCAACAGTTTGCAGTGTGCGGGCTGAGGTCTCACTCAAGGTATTATGGGAGGGTGGTGGAACCAGGTTTCGACACCCTAAGGATGTCTTGATCAAGTCTAAGAAGTTCGCGAACCCAACCTGCGCACTTGCACTGCTCTGCATAGCTGTCTATCATTCGCAACTTGTGCAACTACTTCCACGCAGCTCTGTAAAGAGAGCAAAGAGGTGTTGTCTAGATCCTTTATCCTTTCTGTGCTATTAATACAGATCTTAACTTAAGTATGTGGGCCCAATATTCTCATCAATCATTCAACATTCATAACAAGTGCGTGCAATCATAAGCTGCGAAGAGATGCATAAATATAATAGAAACATAGACACACAATATTCGAGAATCAACTTATCTTTTATTAATATTCTGTCCAAGTACAATCCCAACTCTGCCTTGCACACTCAACTACAGGGGTCCGCGCACACAGCTGCAGACTTTACCAAGCCTTTTCACACTCAGCTGCGGAGCCTCTATCTACGATTACAACCCAAAACTCGGACTTACATACTCTAAGCAAATTCATCATCCAAAAGAACATATTCTTTCTCCAAACTTAGATTGACTTTACACTTAGAGCCTCACTTTATTTATACAATCCCATGGTCCGTGGACCATGGGTGGGCCGACACACTTCACATTAAATTACATTATTTTAGGGCGGACAACCCTAGACTCTCACGCTCCGCGCCCTTCGCGGAGTTCTTACAATATGCTTTTACCCAAAATTCAGGCTTTAAGCCCCAAAACCGTTACGCGGGGGATCTGATGCCCAACACATGCCATGCTTTTTCACATTGCTTTTGTACCTATTGGTGAAATCCAGCCAAAATCATTCTTCCTCATGTTCCTCCAACTGCACGAGTCTTATCAGTAGGGCTCCACGGTCTATCATACCTGTGAGCACTGTTATGCGCAGATTAGGCACGATGTATTCCATCGGCATTACGACTTCCACTCCATAGACGAGCCAGAAAGGTGTCTGTCTCGTCAATTTATTGCATGTCGTCCTATAAGGCCATAATACTGCAGGTACGCATAGGTCCCAACCACTTCATTGCACACTACATACCTTGTTCAATGCTTCACACACTTCGTTAAATGCTTCTGCGTGGATAACCTTCTGTGCACTTGTTCTTTCCACAGTCTGCTATTCTAACTTGAGGAATCATTTTCACATTTTCATCCTTAACACATGCTCATTGACCATATTTCCCAACGTGTAGTTCATGTGTATCCGTGCAGGTTATTTACCATATGCCTGTACCCACCTAGATGGATGCGGGCGCGGACTAACCCATCCATTGTATTTATCTTCCAATCGCACTATAGGTTTCGCAAACCGTGTAGGTATCATCCCTCTACATGTGCACCATTCTTCAAATCTTCTTTGTGTGTATCCCACCACCTTGCAGGCATAGTGTGCAGTACCCAATTCAAGGCCTAGAAATGTTGCTTTTCTAGCACCTCTCTTTCAAATCTGTTCGAGAAAGAATCTACCTCACCTAAACCATCATACGTAGGTAGATCTCTTGCTTCTGTCGATACACAATGTAGTGACCTTGTCATAATGTTAAAATTAAGCATGGTTACCTCGTGTAACTGGTTCTGCCATTGTTCTATCTCTTCATCCAAATCTGAAGTACGGGAGCTTTCGCGCTCCCATGACATTCATCCATCCACAGTGGAATTTACCCAGTCTTTCTCTCCTGCAGTTATCTTGTAGATGTAGTCCAAATCATCCTCGCTTTAATAGTTGTGCATCGGCTCTATGTAATGAGATCCCTCAACAGGGTCTAAGGGTATAACTACGCGCAGAGACTTATTCTCAAAAATCATCTGTCGCTTCTTCAAATTAGTCACCACATTCATGCCAGTGGCCCAATCAATTCCTAAGAGCATGGGGTAGGGATTGTTGTCATCAACAATCTCGATCACTTCAAAGTCTGCTAGCGCGCTCGCTCCCTCAATATCCATGGCGATTCCCTACAATTGCCCCATGGGTATTATCTTCTCTTGGTTCGCCATTCGCAGCTGAGTAGGAGACCATTGCAGCGTAGGCATCCCCATGCGCTCCCATGTTTGCTTCGGTAGAACGTTCACGTCTGATCCTAAATCCAAAATTACTTGGTCCATCTCATATTCTCCAATCTACGCGGTTAGCCTCATTTCTCTCCCTGTCCTAGTCTTGTGTTTTCCAATCTTTTGGACTACATGTGGTTCTCCTAGTGCGGTCCCAGCGCATCTATTAATGAGTTCCTGCAATCCTTTTACAGCCTTAGTGTTGCATAGTAGCTTCATGCATGTTTCTAGGAACATTGTAAGCATAGATGGGTCCATTTTTGGCTCTAGTCTATCTTTGCCTTTTGAAATGGAGGCATCAGTGGAGCTCTTCTTAGCATCCATGAAGGTTTCCTTAGTGCGCTCCAAATCAAACTTTGCTTCTTTTGTTGGAGCCTTGCGAAGCCAGGTACTATCTTCAGGTTGTTTGCCTTTATCATCTCCCGGCGCGATTCCACTTCGGAGCACAATGTTCACATTTGGATCTTCCTCGCATGGCTCAGACCTCATCATCTATAGGTTCTGAGTTGGGGAAGGTCGTAGCACTCCCTTGTTATGTATCCTAGCTATTAGCGTAGGAGAATACTCCATCTCATGTTCAAACAAGGTACAATACAAACATGATGGGTGCATTGGATTTATAAAATCACGAGCATAATGTCCTGGCCCTCCAAAATTGTAACACATCAGTAGTTCGCTACCTCTTCCAGGTCCTCCTCCACCTCGCCCTCATTCGTGCCCCTGAAATCTGGTTCGCGCCACTCCTGCATTCTGGTCTATGGGTCATGTTTCAGCTTGAACTCTATAGGTGGGAGTTCTATCCATCATCGACTCATAGCTTCTACAAGTGCATTTATCGTGTCCAATCGATCTACAAAAGTTACAGAACAACTATTGCGAATTCTATGTGTACTTCTGTAACAAATGGCAGTTGTCCGTAGCATGCTTTCCTCCTATTTGACAAATCACATACCACAAAGTAGGTGTTGCGATAGGTCCTTCTTTCACTTCCGGCCTTAATTGCATCGGTCCTCCTCCTATGAGGTGATTCACGAACACAGGGCAGTGGTCCTTATCATGACCCCGACCCTTGCATTTTACACACCACACCTCTTCACGCACTTATGTTCGAACTATCATGTCCTGTTTCAGACTCTGCATCTCAGGGCATAAGTTTTTCAACTGTGCGTGGATCTGCTGAAGTCCCAAGTTAGGATCCTGCATAGGGGTTTCATGTAGCCTCATCATGATTTCCAAGGCCTCTGCCTAAGTCATTAACTTTTGTTGCGACAACGCATTCCTCAAATGCAGTGTTAGTGATGCTACAAATCATTCACGGTGTTGTCCATCTGTCAAAGTCATATTAGCTTTACAAATTGTATACTTCAGTCTCTAAGCCAACTCCGAAGGAGTATTGCTTGTTAGCATTGTGATCTCTTTGAATATAATGATCGACTACTCGTCTGAATTCGACCTGCTAAATTCTCTATTTAGAACAATTTGGATATCCACGATTCCTGCATTTGGATTGTCTTTAGAATGCTTAATATACCAGGTCAACGTGCGATCCTGCAGAGTGCTGACCAACGTCGCTTCCTTTATATTATCATCTGTAACTCCCTGCACTTCCCATATGGCTCTTATCATGAACTAAAACTGGTCTGGATCTTCATTTCCTACTCCCTTGAACACATGAAACTTTATCATGCTTGCCATATTAACTTGTGGTTGTGGCAGAGGTGGTACGGGCGAAGATGGAGGTGAAGGCGGTGAAACTGGTGGTGGTATGCGCGAAATCCTTTGCCTTATCAAATGGATCGCACTTGGTGGCGAGACCTTCACGAGCTCTTCCTCGTCCCCTTACGGAGGTGAAATCAAAGGGCTATTCTTTGGTCCCTTACTTCCTTCATTTTTGTAGGGTTTTCCACTTCGCGTAGCTCCGGACCTCAAGGTAATTGCATAACCCTCTTTTCACACAATAGCATTTTAATCCAAGTATTCAGAGACTTTACGTACTTACCTTTCAATCCCTTGAGAAAGTGTCGCTCTGCCTCTCTATAGTTGACTGAAGTATCTATCGCGAACTGAGTAATGAATCCTCCTATAATTCGATCAAGCCAGTGATCAACAACGCACGGAATCTTATCCTTCGATCCTTCCAATCTGCACACCAACTCTCCTGTCCACACAATAGGATTGTCAAGTTTCCACCTTCCTTGGCTATCTTCTAGCTTCGTGATCCACTCCTGCAGCTTAGTAGGGAAAGATGCAAAAAATATTTCATGGATCTTTGTGTACAAGTAGCAATCTAACCACTCTTCTTTTTTCAGTCGCGGATTCCTGTTCTCGTGTGCTGCGAACTAGTGAATTCTTTTGTCTAACCAACCTTCAATTTCCTTCTTAGTTGGATTCCAATGATACGAAATCTGACATCTCTATGCAGATTCCGGTCACGACAACAGAACCATTTTTTTGCTTGAGGGGGCCTGACCTAGGTTCAGAGTTAATTAGCCAAACAAATCCCTGTACTACTGGCCCTTTTGGGAACAGCCTGTGGAGTGTGGATCGAGTTCTCACCTGAAGCAGTATGGGGGGATGCTGGAACCAAGTTTCCATACCCTTGAGATGTCTGAGGGGTTGGTTTAGTCCAACTGTGAATACCTTCGTGTAGGTCACTTCGGATGTTGTCCTAACCTGCGAGACCTTCGCGATCTATTATAATCACCTTCGTGTAGCCCTAACCAGGGGTTGAGGTGATTTTGTGCTACCCTAGCAGCAATCTGCGCTACTTCCCCAAGTTATATCGCGGATCTTACTTATCTTCTTATAACAGTTAGTTATCTTCGCGTAAATAGATACTTAATCTTATATTCACTTTATCAACAAATTCATATAAGTTTGCGCATCATATAAACAATAGAAATGCAATTTATATATGATACATTCAATGCACAAAATAGGAAAAAGATACACAAAAATGATGTAAAACTTTTCTTTATTACTTCTCCAAAGGTTACAGACTTGACTCACCCTGTGCAATCAGCTGTAGGGGTCCGCGCACTCAGTTGCAGGGGTCTACACACTCAGCTGCAGAGCCTTCTCCTACTCTATGACTCAAAGACTCAACTCTACACTTAGATAAGAATAATTTCTTCTTCTATTGCTTCTACCTCCCTTTTTCTTCTTTACAACTTAGAGCCTCATTCTATTTATACAATCCCATGGTCCACGAACCATGGCTAGATCTCTAAAGATGACATTACATTACAAAAATGAGGGTGGACAACCCTATGACTCATTTACAATCTTCACGCTCCGCGCCCACAAAACACAGAGTCTTTCCATCGGATTTGGTCAAAATATGGGCTTTAAGCCCCAAAACTTGCCTTGGGGGATTCTGCGCTCAACACTCATGATGATTTTAGAATCATTAATAACCTCTAAGAGCTCTACCTTCAAGTCTATTGCCCCATTTTAAATGAAAATCAAGGCCTTGTGTCCGATGGTGTTAATTGTACATTGAAATTCCAATTGACATGATATCAAGATGTTATTTTTCTTCGGGTCCATGATAACAACCAATATATAATTCTAAAAAATAATTCCATAGGACATTTCATCTCAGTGACATTATGTTTGATATGTATCTCATTGTTAACTCTTATTTGATTGTTCTTACCATTATAAGGAAACCACCAATGAGATCAATATGAAGCGAAATAACCTTGAAGCTTTCTTGACCAATATCTACTCAAAATAATTCCATAGGCTTTAGGGATGTGTATAAATACAATATCAATTAATTGGTGCACTCGTGAATTAGATGCCAATCAAATTAGTACATCTTTAAGCTCATCGACCACTTGTACTTGAGATTTTTCCAGGTTAATAATATTTGCATTAGTATTCTCTAGATTAGCATTAACATTTCTAAAAACATATAAAGGCATTACATTTGTCGATGCACTGGAATTAACTAGGAATTTATGAACATTGTAGTTGGAAATCTCAAAATTGAGTAAAAATGGGGGGACTTGTGATTGTGAGTTAGCTCCCACATTTACTACATTTACAATAGCTTTAATATTTTCATTACCTTGGGGTTGATAAGAAGGCAATGTTGCTAAAGTGGAAGCAACTTTAATCATCAAAGTTATTGAGAAATTCTTAATAATAAACTCTGTTTACTTGGGTAATTGAGCCAAATTGAAGAGTGTTGCATTTTCTCGTTGTCTGTACATATATTTGATTATATTATATCCCATATTACTATGTAAACGTTTTTATTGAGCTGAATAACTTGACCAAGAGGGCATATTAAATAACTCAAGTGTCTTAGAACTTACTTTAGTAGTTTTGAAGGTTCATTTTGAAGTTTTACCACTCATAGATTGAGAAGTTAGACTCTGAACAATAGTTTACATATGCAATATTTTTCTCTGAGAGATATCTTATTATCCTCAGGAGTAGGTTGAGCCATAGGTCCTTTTTTCCTTCAATTATAATACTTTTGAGGGTTGATGGGGGTATATTATCCAATTGAGACTTCACCAGTCGATTGAGCCTCACCACCTCTAACCATCTCCAACATCAATATAGGAAACATAACATTTATATCATCCTCATTTGGGGTTGCCTCTTCTCCTTTGTTTAATTTTTCATATTGGTCCTCAGTATCCTGATCACCAAGAAAATTATTGATCAATAAGGCCATTGAATTCACCCATTGTGGAAAAGTCTCTTCTGAATGGCTTGCTTGAGGGAAAGGACAGTACTTACCCATCCCTAGCTTTTCTACATTTAGATTGACATTTGAACTCTGAGCTTACTTGCTTGGGGTGTTGTTGTTGCACTTGAAGAATGGATTGAAGGGTTTATTACTTGAACAAATTTCACTTCTACTCCTCTTCAAATCTAAAACTTCATTATTCAATTTCTTCGGTGATTTTACAATAGTCTCAAGATCAGGAGTTTATTTTTGAGAAGTCTTACTTGTAGAAGCTTGGGGCTTCTTACCACTATCATTTCAATCATATTTCATGTTAATCAATCTTCTTACCACTAGCCTTTGAATCATCTTGTGTCTTAATCAGTCCAATGGATCTGATGTCTTTCTCAACCATTAAAGCTTCATTGAAGTTTTCTTCTAATGTTCCCTTGATAGCCCTTTTAACAAACATAAAATTTTTAGATGGTAGGGATGTGTTGTAATAATCAGATGTAATTGAATCATGGCATCAAATGTCAGTAGGAAAATTATTCAAAATAGTAGTAAAGTGTTTATTGAAGTCCTTTACCTTCTCCTTGTTTCCCATCTCCAGATTACTTAATTCTTTAAACGACTTTGATAATGTCTTCTCTCCAATGAACTCCTCTAGGAAATATTTCCTAAAGTATCCCATTTTAGTAATCAATCCTACTGGGGGAATCTAATACCAAGTTTTGTATTTATTTTCAAGTGTATATGGGAAAATCCCACAAGCCACATCATCATACTACACATCCAATAATCTTAGTGAGAAGTAAAAGTTATTTTAATGATCTTCTTCGGTGGTAGGCTTACCTAGATCAAACTTCGTAAGGAACTTCTCTAGATGGTGAGGCAAGGGGTGTAGAACAATTGTAATATTTAGAGACCCTTGGGCCAACCATGCCAATTTTTGGTTATTGACCATATTGTTATTTTTCTCTTTAATGACTCTCGAATTTTGGTCTTTCGTTCTGGTTCTAAAGATTTTGTTTGTTTTCTAGTATCTTAAAGTTCTCACCATTCTCTAATGCTTCCAAATGATCACCGTATAGATTTTCCAAAGTATCTGGTCCTTAATTACCTTCTTGTAAGGTTTTTTCCACAAAATCTACCAAATTATCCAAAGAACAGTTAACCAATACTTTCACTGTACCAACTAACACTCCACAATGGGTTGTTTGAGGTCTACATGAATTCTTATGGCACAAGATGGGTGTGACTGGAAGGAGTCCAAGATTCCTTATGTATTCATGAGTAAAAGGTAGGATAACTCTTAGCGGATCATGATTTACTTCATACACCCACTCAAAATTATGTGGAGGGCGTTCTTTGATTTAAGGATTTTCCCATAAAGGAGGATTCAATGGAGGGTAACTTGATTGATTAATAAATTTCTCAAATGTTTTAGGGAAATAACGTGGAAGTTACCAACCATACCATGGAAACCCTCCTTCTAGCACCAAATATGTTGAAGGGAAAAAATGCTCCACCAATAGTCAGGGGATCTCCCTAGTTCAAAGTCTTAGTTAGACCTTGTAACGTTTGGAGTAGGAGACCCATATGGTATGTGGGACCAACTACCAACATGTTATTTTGAGATTTTTTTTGGATGGAATGAGTAGCACATGAGAAAAATGATATAACTCTTGAAAAAAACAAGTTAGAATAACTTTATGAAATACTATGCAAATAAGCTACAAAAGACACTGCCACAACCAAAGTAAATAACATGAAACTTTAAAGGAAGGATGTTAGCATACTTGAATTAAGATACATGGATAAAGAGTGATTCATTTATTGATTAAAAATTAGTTTAAAACTAGAAATGACAATAAAAGTGCAAGTAGCGTACAAATTCAAACAATAAATGTGTTATAATAAATGAAATAATTCATTGACTTTAACACATGGAAATACAAATAGATGCCATCAAATCATAAAGAGATAACTCTCACAATGCTCAACAATACATGCACAAAATTGTTACCTTGGCTCAATAAGCTTCTCAATATTATGTAGAAATGTCTAGTGCACCATTACAAGAGGCATCCTTCAAATACAATACTGGAGATGCCAAGCTATCACTTGATTTCTCAAAGTTATGTATAATCTCTCTAAAACAAGGTGCTCAAAATGGCATCCAAAACTCGAAGTCCCTTTTCTATTAATAGGAAGGTATATTTATACAAAATGTGGGGTGGCTCCTCACCTCCACTTAACAAATCCTAATTTGTTAGGATTGAATGATGAAGGTCTGAAGGCCCAACAACATGCCCTTTTGACCCTTTGGAGTGCCCCAATGCACCCTTGGTGGTTTTTTTCTCTTGCTTGAGTGCATGAGCTCACTGCAAGGCCCCAAATGATCCTTGAACTTACTTTGTGCTTTGAAAGTACACTCTTCTTATCTGCATGCTTGTTTTCTTATGCATGCAAGTGATTTTATGTTGGCATCAATAAATTTACATGTTTAGTTACATTTTATGGCTCTTTGTACATCATTTATGAGATATTGTTGCATTTTTAGGTTGCATTAAGCTAATATTTTTATTAAGAGTGTGCTTCCATAAATAGGTGTTCGAACTACAAGTATTGTCTCTCTTTCATCATCTGTTGGAGCCATTCTTCCCTGTAAAGTGTTCACCAAAGAAATCTCAGAAGCAAGCACTGAGGAACCTCTTGAAGTGACCAAGCCAACCATTCAAATTTATATAAACACATAACACTTCATTGATAAATATACTGAGGTCACATGGAGTAGTATATACAACACATTCATGCAGAAAAGTTTTGCTGAGAACTTGGAATACTTGGAAGTGTACATAAATATTAAGAATTCCATGATGCATAGGATCACATGCATATTCTCGATCATCCCTTGTGGAAAATTTCTTGAGTTGGTCATTACTCATATCAGTTACTCTCTTCTTGTGTTTCATAGTGAGAGTGGCGATCAACTCACCACTTATAATGGAGAAGAGATTCAGACATGTTACAAGATCCTTAGGCCCACTGAATATGAAAACGATAACTTCTACATTAGATGGGATGACCTCAACACAAGTGACAATATCAAATCATGGTGTCAAGCACCTTCTACATTTCGTCATTGCCCATCCACAATATACCCAACTAAGATTCTCAGAGATGTATATTAGTATCTAATAACCATGTGTTGTCGATTGCGTGGGCGTAAGAATGCTAATGTGTTTGAAGAAAACTGGATATATATGCTCAATATGGTGGTAACCTGCATAAAAGCCTTCAATTGGGTAGATATATTATCCTTTGAGTAAAAATAATATTTGATGGTGACCCAGGCACCGGAATTCTACAGGTATTTTTTATGTTTAGATGAATTATGTGCATAATATGCGTTCCCAGGAATGTATTGGAATTGGACCCTTGAGAACAAGTTCCCAGTTTACTTTCACTACAGAGTGTTGTCATAATGAAGGTTCAAAGGCACATATGAAAAATTAGCTGAACACTTCTTTGCAATTATCTTTCATATGGCATTCTAGATTGATCCTCCCAATATGAGTGATCAAGTAAAGGATTCACTATGGGATATCATAGATTGGTTTGCATTTCTCTAGGGTAAATAAATCAGATGTCTTGATTTTCATATATCCCCTAATCTCATGTTGGGATATGTGACCAATAAGATGGTTATGTAGGAAGTAGAAAATCAATTGGACAGGGGATTGTTAGGAATTCTTCATAGAAGGAAGAAATCCCCTTGGCCCACCTTCCCTTTGAGGATCAAACTATATGAATTGAAGAGCCACAAGGCGATAGTAGTATAAATACAATAATTGGATCACTTGCAATTTTCCAAGAAATACCTTCATGGATATGATCCCAGGAGAGTGTGCATGCAACATTGTTAAAGTATCAGTTTCAATACATTGTATTTATCGATTCACACAATAGACGATTAAAAAGTGAAGAACTAGTATAACCAAGTTAGAAAGACACATCCAACGACGGAGACTATTTATCCCCAAGATCCATTATCTAAATATATCTAGTTGTGGGTGGAAGAATAGATAACCCGCCAAGTGAGGAAACTAGATCATATGAAGAGGATCAGGTATGATTAAGTGGGAGAGAGAAATAGGAAATGGAAAATTGATCCTTTGAACATAAGTGTTAGTCCAACAGAACAAGAGAGGAGAGAAGCAAAAGAGGATCTGAAGAGAAATCAGGTGAGTTGTTGGAGAAATAAGAAGGAGAAGAAGAGAAGAGGAGAAGGATAGAAGAGGAACAACAAAGGAAATCCTAGGAGGAAGAAGCAACCTAGAGGTTGGAAGAAGAATATTTGACTCACAATAGAGGAAGAAGATTTTGAGGAAGAATATATTATCCAACCTATGGATGATGAACTAGGTTTTCCAGAGGAACCTCCTCTCATATGTGGTCATCTTCTATTTGGAGAGATGAGGACCACACATCCACCGACAGATAGAGTCATGCATGTATGCATTGTCTCTTTTGATTACCTTAAGAGAGGATCATGTGGTAGAGCCATATATACTTATCAAAGGATCCTTAGAATATAGTTTCAGTTTCTACAAAGAAGGTGATTATGGCCAATACCAGAAGGACTCCTAGGTCTATCATGGAAGTAAATGTTGCTTTTCCCATAGTAGCATAGGAAAACTATGAATATATGCTAAGTGAGAATGATATACTAATGAAATAACTTGTTACAATGAAGCAATATGAATAACATCTTGAATTACAAAATCAATGATTATCATCACAAAGTTTGAACATTGCAGAATGATAGTCAACCATGCAAGAGGAAATGGGGTGAATGGAGGACACCATTACATGGCTATGTGATGAGATGATACTTATATAATAGGTGTTGGCTCCTCTTGTTGGCATTTAGAAGAAAGCACAAGAATTGGTAAAATTCATGAAAGTAGCAAATAGAGTAGTTGAACAACTTCAGGAGTGGGTTGCCAAGTATTTGGATGCTCTGGAACATTTTGAAAATAAAGAGAAGATTGTCATAGAAATAAATAGGGTTCAGTTGAGACTCCACCATTAGAACTACATGCATCTTGGAGAATATGAAATTAACTATTTCTTCCTATAATGGACTACATAATAGCTTTGAGTCTCTAACACAGAAGCATGGGATTTCTTTAACAGGAACACTTGAAGCAATCAGACGCGGAGAGATCATGTTTCAGGAGATCAAGAAATACATTGAATAGACCAAGCAAGCAATAGAATAGGAAGGCTTGGAGGTCACCAAGGACATTATTTTATTGTACTCCATTGCAGAATTCAAAGCTCACAGGAAATTTTCATGGCGATGGAGTAATGTACAATCAAGCTCAAATACCACCCTGATCGAGGCACTTGAGGTGAAGATGCGGTATATAGGGGACTTCCCAGTTTTGGTGAAAGCCTTCTTAATGGAGTTCAGGGCATGGATTACAAATGAGCTCCATGAAGAAGTGAATGACCGATTAATTTGATGAGAATTTGTCCCATTATCAGCTTTTTCTTATTAGGCCACCATCTCATATGTAATTTGTATCATGTAATAAATGATATGTAATGAAGTCCAACAGACACAATGTGGAACATGAATATACACATATGGAATGTAATAAGTCATGAATAGAATATGAATATTCATAGAAGTCAAAGAGTCATGGGGAAGCTCAAAGATCATTTTTAGTTGTTATACATAGCTCCTCACAACTAAAAGAAATGCTTGGATTCTTGGATCATTTCCTTGGCTTCTCTTGCAGTGCATAAGAGCTAGATCATTCTTTGGAGAAGGAAGTTGTGGCTTCATGTTCCACTACTAGATATAGTGTTTCATTCATGTAACATTTTAATTGGGATCTTTTAATATTAATTAGAAGCTCTATGATTGACACTTCTTCATACATGTATTGTAGATATAAGAGGACTAATATTGTTATGTTTATGATATATCTCGCTTTAATGACATACTAAGTGAATGAACTAATTTGTTACTTAGATATGATTGTTATTGAATGAGTGTTGTTATTCTTTAAGGATTGTTGTTTATTATGTGGACTAATCTGTAGGTATTCAACAATTCTTTATCTTCCTTCTCATCACCCCTTTTAGGATAGCACTATTACTTTTCTAATTGTTGGCTCATTTTCCTTTACCAGTCCTGGATGTTCTCTCGTGCACATTACATTAGGGGTCTCACAAATCCTACATTTTTTCTGCCCAAAGAGGTGTTGTGATCTCTTGTGTGTGTGTGTAAGCAAGGCATATCTTTGAAAACTTTCCAACAGTGTCCAGACCATATGACCATATGAGACTCCTACACTAAATGGTGTGATGTCTAATTGGTACTTCACATCGGAGAGATCCCTTTTGGTGTAATCCAACACCGTCAACACTTCTGAAATACCCATAATAAATAGAATGACTGTCGAATTGGATAAGGTGCAAGCGAGAATGTTTATGCAGTCACATCAGAAGCTAGGAAAAAGCATTTCTATGAAAATATATTCTTATCAAAAGCTTCATAGTGAATTGGAATCTCTCATCAAAATGCACAAATACCTTCTATTGTTGCATCAGGACAAACAATGCCAGAAGAAGAGGTTAGATGAGAGATTGAAGAGGTGGTAGATTATATGAAGCAAGTTGTTGTGTGAGATGAATTAGAAGTTACAAAGGATGAAATCACATAGTATGTTGTAGAGCCAGGAAAACTACATACTAATGTTTTGATGCTTTTGAGTCAACTACAACTAGAATCAAAAGTCTTTCTCCCTGATGCTTTGGAATGTCACGTGATATTTGATAATGAATTGGCACACAAGGTCACATTGGTTGCTGCTAAATCCAAGGCTTGGAATGAATATTTGACTCAAGAGTTACACATTAAGACACCTAACATTCCTATTGTGCATCTTGTTCGAGGAAAAAAAATTGTTTTTCTTAATTTCCATTGTAAATTTGTAAATAAAGAAGTTTGAAATTAGAAGTGTAATGTAGAAATGAAAATTCAAGTGGAAGTTGAAAAGTCACAAGTGTGTTATTCAACCATCTCCCAAAATAGAAGAAGAGATAGATCAAAAACTGCAAAATTAACCTCTTCGAGGGGGAAACCTCCTTTACATTAAAAAAATGAACAATTCTTGGAGGATACAAATGACAAGACCTGCTCTCTATATATAGGAGCCTTAGGGGTAACAATATAATTAGAGCCTACATAACAATAATATTGTAAGGGCACAACAATAACAATAGTGGGCTTCTATGGGGCACAATAATAAAAATATGGAGACTACATGGGCACAACAATACAATAAGGGGGCTACATTATAACAATAACGGTCTACATTAGTAGTATACAGACCTAACATGGCCCTCTCCTTCAAATTTTTTTTGTCCTCAATGCTTGAGTAGTTATGTGTTCATTTGTATAAAATTCTCATCCTCCCATGCAGAATCTCATTAGGGGATTTTTGAGGTCCAAAATGGGCCTCCTAAGGAAATAATAAAATAATATTAAATTGGATTTGGCAGACTTAACGAAGCATCTGAACGGTAGGGAGTTGAGATGCAGAGATCATCCCGCCTGCAAAACTTTTGAGAACCCTAATCACAGATCTCCTCTGACGGTTCAAGCTCGCACCGCCGGACTCCTTCTAACGGCCTTCAATGGCTAAGACTGCAGGAGGGGAGGGCTCCTCCCCCCCTCCTCTCATCCCTCCAGCCTCTGACATGAATCAGCATGCGACTCCTCTGACCCCTTCTGGCGTTGTCCCTGAATCTGAGCAGGGAGGACAAAGGACTAATGGAAAAGAGATACCCGCAACTCAGAGCGATGCGGTGGACATAGAAAAAGATGTGCACCAGAAAGCCTCTTCGTCATAGCCAAAGGCGACCTTGGCCACCTATATCCTGAAGGCTACAGAGCGCATTAAGGTTGATTTTCCAAGCCATCGCATTAACGGTGAGATCCAATACATGCAGGATCATGCGCTAATAGGAAAGTTTCTTGGATTCTGGCCTGCTGAAAAGGCATTGCAGGGTTGGATAGCTTCAAAATGGAAGCCCAAAGGACAGGTCACCCTGCAGCTTGGATCGAAAGGCTTCTTCATAGCCATCTTCCATTGTGTGGAGGACAAATTGTGGGTATTCAAAGGCGGCCCATATTTCTTTAACTCCTTAGGACTTTATCTCACGGAGTGGAAGCCAAGATTTAACCCTGATAAAGAAGATTTCAGCTGGGCTCCAGTATGGATACGAATGTATTCCCTCCCAGTGGATACTGGAAGGAAGAAATGCTAGCAGATATTGGCAACAAACTAGGGACCTTCATCAAAGTTGCGGCGGAAACAAAAACCCGCAAATACACCTTGTACGCCAGGATTTGTGTACAGATGCACCTGACCAAGGCTTTAGCTGACTCGGTAAGTCTCTTTCACGATGACTTTGAATGGACACAGCCTTTAGATTATGAGCATATCCCCTTTCGCTGCCGTAAATGCCATGAGCATGGCCACCTCTTCCGAGATTGTCCTCTGAACTCGCAGTCAAAAGCCGCCTCCAATGAAGCCAATAAAGACTCGGATGGATTCACCAAAGTTCCTAACCGCCGTAGGCATGCCAAGAAAACCCAGGTAGCCCCTGATAACGCCATCAAATCAGATACCCAGAACAGATTCACTCTGCTTGCTACTCAAGATCCGCAGGATATACCAAGCTCTGAACCCAAGGAGAATATTTCTTTGCCTTCTTCTTCCCTTAACCCCTTAGCCCCCATGCAGTCCTCAGATCCAGTCTCTTCTCGCCCCTCTCCTAATCCTCTTTCGGATAAAAATAAAATGGTTTCAGATCTCAGCCCTTTCCCCTCTTCCCAGGGGAAATCTGTTCTAGATTTCAAATAGCAGGCCTCGGCCATGGACCTAGATGCAGCTCTTACACTCAGTCTACAGGAAGATGCAGATGAGGAAGACCAGAGCTCCCCTATCATCATGGAGGAATATCCGGAGCATGTCAGCCTAGATGGTCTTGATATCTTCAAACTTGAAACTGCCTGCAAACAAAAGGAATATAACTCAATTCCCCCTTGGCAAATCGACAGGCTTGAAGGTGTCTTGACCAAAGTGCAGCACAACAAAAGTCTTGGTATACAAGAAGGAAGCCCCTGGGATGGAAAAAAAACTCTCAAAGAAACCAAGAAAAGGGGACGCAAGACAGACCTTCAGCGGACCATAATAGTAGGAGAAATACTTATGGAATCGGGGCGATTCCCTAAGTTGACAAAGTTCTATAAACCCAAACCTCAGTATCCATGAAGCTCATCTCATGGAATGTGAGAGGACTCAACAGCCCCTCAAAACACCGGATGATAAAAAACCTGATTCAACAAGAAAAACCATCCATAGTTTTTCTGCAAGAGACAAAAAGCAGCAACACAGCTATAGAAAGAATTCGAAACAAGATCTGGGCAGGTAGCTGCTCAATTTCAGTTGACGCCTTAGGGGCTTCAGGCGGACTTGCCATTCTATGGAATCCACAGACTCTTTCACTATATGATTTCCATGCTACCCATCACCTCATCCAAGCATCCTTCCACCTCATTGGTACCAACATCCATGGGCATCTCTCAAATGTGTATTTTCCGCAGTCTATTCAGCAAAAACTAGATCTTTTGGAAACAATCTCTATTCTAAATGAGAACAGGCAGTTCCCCCTCTGGATCGGCAGAGGAGACTTCAACATCATAAAATCAATGGAGGAGAAAAAAGGAGGCAGAATCAGGTTAGACAGTGACAGCAATGGCCTCAGAGAATTCATTCAGAACAATCAACTCATGGATATTCCAACCTCCAATGGAATCTTTACTTGGACCAATAAGCGTAGGGGCATTCATCACATAGCCTCTAGGCTCGACAGGTTCCTCATTTCGGACAATGCAATACATCTGGGAGGGGACTTCCACGCTTCCATCATAACCCAAGGAGGATCCGACCACTAGCCAATTGTGTTACAATGGTCCCGGCCAGGCACTCGTAGCAATAGACCATTCTGATTCGAAGCCTTCTGGCTCACAAGTCCAAACTTCAAGACAGTGGTAAGTAAGGCATGGAAATATTTTATCCCGCCAGAGGGTGCCAAAATGTATCAATTCCAACAAAAGTTGAAAAACTTAAAACAAGTACTCAAAGTCTGGAATCGCACACATTTTGGCAACATACAGGAGAATCGCAAGAGGCTGGAACAACAAATGAAATCGCTTCAACAAACTTTCATCCTAGAAGGCAGAACAGATGAACAGACACATCAGGAGCAGATCCTTTGGAATCAAATTGAAGAATGCAGGCAACAAGAGGAAATTCTCTGGCGTAAAAAATCCAGAATCAGGTGGCTAAAAGAGGGGGAAAAGAATACCAAATTCTTCCATAAAACCGCTATCCAAAGGCGAATGCACAATAACATTGCATTTATCAACAATCAACATGGGGAAAGAGTAGAAGCACATGAAGATATGGAGAAGGAGGTCACAGGCTACTTTCAGGATATTCTCAGGGAGCCCATAGGTAATAGAGATGAGGCAATTAGAACTATCACGCAACACATTCCTCGAATCATAACGGAGGACCACAACAACAAACTGCTCCAGCCGACGTCACTGAGGGAAGTTGAAGAAGCTATGGCCCAACTCAAAGATGGCAAGGCTCTTGGGCCTGATGGCTTCACAGCCAATTTCTTTCATGAATTTTGGGAGCTCATCAAGGCAGAAGTATGGAACTTGTGGAGGTATCAAGAATTATGCACTGGATTCTTCCTGCCCTCAATTCAACCTTCCTAGCGTTGGTTCCCAAAGGTGAAGAACCACATAAGCCTGAAAAATATAGACCAATAGCGCTATGCAATGTTATCTATAAGCTCATCTCAAAGGTAATAGCGAATAGGCTCAAACCTCTCCTTCCACTTCTCATTTCTCCAGAACAGACGGGATATGTAGAAGGACGACAGATCATGGATGGTATAATTCTATCAAATGAGGTGATTCACTCATTAAAGCTTCTAAAAAAAGCAGGTATGATTCTAAAACTGGATCTCTCTAAAGCCTTTGATAAACTCAGTTGGAATTACATTCACAAAATGTTACTGGCTTTCGGTTTCAGTTCAACTTGGACCAGATGGATCATGAACCTAATTTCCTCTCCCAGCATCTCTGTCTTGCTGAATAGTTCTCCTTCTTCTCCCTTCCGTCCCTCACGTGGCATCAGGCAGGGGGATCCCCTTTCACCTTTCCTCTTTGTCCTAATGGCAGAAGGGCTCAGTAGGCTACTCAAATCTGTTGTTTCCTCCCATACTTTAAAAGGAATCTCTCTCCAGGGTCTCAATCCCCAGTCCCATCAGCAGTTTGTAGACGACACTATGTTATTTGGTCATCCATCCTCTCAAGAGGCCTTTGTATTCAAATCCCTGCTCTCCCTCTTCTCCGACGCCTCTGCCACCTCCATCAATGCCTCGAAATCTCAGCTCTTCTTTTTCAACACCCCCCCTCCACGCAAAGGAATATTGCTAGAATTCTGGGGTTCGCCATACCCAAGCTTCCTTCAAAATACCTAGGAGCACCCCTAGCTGACTCTGCCATCAAGCATGCTTCTTGGAGGTCTCTCCTAGATAAATTAGAATCCAAGCTTTCGTCATGGACTTTTCGTGCTCTAAACATGGCTGGCAGACTTGTCTTAATTAAATCAGTCTTACAGGCAATGCCTTTGTATCTTTTTTCCATCATGGCAGCTCCAAAATGGGTCCTTAAAGCCATACGCAACCTTCAGCGCAACTTCCTATGGGGCTCCTCCGGCCTGAACAGAAAATGGGCTCTTGTCAACTGGAAAGAAGTCTGCAAACTCAAATCTGAAGGAGGTCTAGGCTTAAGAGATCCTCTCCAAAGCAACAATACAATGGGAGCACGAATGTGGTGGAATTGGATCTCCAAGCCACACTCACCATGGGCCAGACTCTGGCAAGCCAAATATACCCCGGGCAGTCAATGGAGCGATCTTATCAGAATCAACTCCACAACCCAAGGATCTCTAATATGGAATACTGCAAAGCTTCACAACAATTTCATTCAAGAGCATAGCTTCTGGGAAATTCACTCAGGCATGACGGCAAGGTTTTGGGAGGATTCATGGCAACAACTCCCAAAACTGGCAACTTTATTCCAAAAGCCAGACGAACCTCACCTGTGTTCATCAATTCTGGCAACAACCCACACATCATGAGTTCCAAATCTGGAAACCCGCTAGCCTCTGGCAGATGGACTAGTAGGGAGAAACGCATTCTGACATAGATCAAGAACTCACCTACAGAAGGATTCGTTACTCCAACCAGCAGGACAAACTCGGATGGGGTCATATGCCCAAAGGAACATTCACCACTAAAGAAGCACACCGACTGCGCTATTCAGATATCGAGACAGACAAGGACCAAATATGGGAAAATGTCTGGCAACCAGGAATATGGCCCAAAATCTCAACTTTCTTATGGCTTCTAAGTAAAAGGCGCATACTCACATGGGACAACCTGTTAAAGCATGGATTCATTGGGCCCTCAAGATGCCCAAACTGTAATCTCCACTATGAGACCATCAGGCATTTAATGGAAACATGTCCACTAGCTACGCAACTCTGGAAGAGAGTTGAAAAATGTAACATGAGATCGGAAGCAAGGATGGAGGATGTAATAGAAACTATAAGGAAATGGACTAAGAACCCTTTTAAAAGTCAGCTTCTTAACTCTCTGTGGAGTCTAATACCAGTCTTTCTATATTGGATTCTCTGGAAGGAAAGAAACTACAGAATCTTCAATAATTCCTACCGGTCAATAGACGCTCTGTGGCTCCTCTTCAAAAAAAATTTACAAGAAACTCTAGCCATCAGAACCTGGTATGATACAGATCTGCCAGAATCTCAGCAGGAATGCAACATATTGAAAGAATGGAATCTGGACCTCTCCTTCTTAGCAAAGGTCAGTACCCGTCCCACAACTAGCACTGCCTCTCAGCTATTCTGGTCCCCACCAGCAATCAACTCCTACAAGCTAAATTTTGATGGGGCTGCCAAAGGTAATCCTAGGCCTACGGGATTTGGAGGAATCTTCAGAAGCCACACGGGAGCAATATTGCATATATTCTATGGATCGATTGGCAAAGACACTAACAATGCAGTAGAATTGGAAGGACTTTGGGAAGGGATCTGCATTGCAGAACAAAAGCACTTCTTCCCTCTTGAGGTCGAAGGAGACTCTCTCATTCTTATAGCCGCTGCTAAAAGAATACAAGCAGGTTCCACAGCAGTCAAGATTGCATCAAGCTGGAGATTGCTCAGTAGATTGGAATCACTGGAGGAAAAGCTCAAAAATCCCCAAAGCATAACCTTCCAGCATGTTCGAAGAACAGCAAATCAAGTAGCAGACAGACTAGCTAACCAGGGCGTAACTCAGCTACTTCCCCACTTCTCAGGATCTCTTGACATGGTAGATGATGACCAACTCAAAAAGGATTGCATTTCTTTGGTGCAGAAAGATCTCTCCCTCCCGGATGCGGGTGATCAATGAGTTTGGCAGTTCCAAGGTGGCGCTTCACATGGGCAGGTGTCAGCCCATGCGCGCCACCCAGTACCCCACAGCATGTTTTAGCTGGTCACATGTAGGATCTTTAATGCAGGTTTTAACTCCGGTCTTGTCCGCCTTAATACGCCTCCTGGTAACCTGAGCGATGGAGCTACATAACCCTGGAGCTCCTGCCACCTTTTCGCATTCCTTTGCAGTCATTTGGCATACCACTGCAACATCGGCGCACTCCTCTATGGTGTGGGGGATTGCTCAGGGGCATTCTTTCTCTGCGCCCAATTTAGACATTGTTCCAAGCCTACGAGTGGTTTATAAGCATTGCACGCCCAATTCTGCGGCCTCTGTCCTGGTTAATTTCTTCTCTCCGGGTATCTGCACACTGGTTCATCCTCTGAATCCGGCAATGCGGCGAGAGCGGCTTAAAATGAGCAGCAGACGAGGAGGCTCTCGCGGTCGGGACACCACTCAGAGGTCTACCCCCATTTCCCCTTCTTCCTCCGTCGAATTAGCACCTGAGCAGCACCGCCTCCATGGCAACAGAGCTGGCCGTGGCAGAGGACATGGGAGAGGAAGCATTACAAAATGTGGACATGAGGCGCATCCTACGGTCAGGTACCGGATACCCTGCACACTTGCCAACTCCACTTTCATTGTCTCTGTTACTGTGAAGCATTGTGATAATCTCAGAGGTCAGGCAGAAGTAAATCTGGAAAATCCACCAGTTCAAGGGACAGTTCCGACAATTGATCTGCAATCCCAGTTAGTTCCTCCTTAGCTACTCAAGCAGGCCTGGCGGGTCCAAGCGAGCCTGCTCAGGGAGTCCCAACCAGCTCAGTGGTCCCACTCTCAGATTCGGAAGACTCCCTGCAATTTGGGTGCAGGGTAGAGGAAGAACCATACACCACGGACGATGATTGATCCGGTTAGGCATTCCTCTCTCGGCAGCCTCGGAAGTAGGCGTTTTACTCTGTCTTCGAATCTTGTTTTTCTGTATGTGTTCGACTGTAGTCTAGGTCTCAAAGTCTTTGTGTTGGCAATATGGGTCAGTATGTTCGTAAGTCCATGTTTAAGTGGTGTTCATCATCGTTATGATTGTCTGCCTCAGCATGTCTCTGTTATGCACTGTTTAGAGTGTTAGGAGAAGACGCAACAGAAGGAAGTCACCCAATTTTTGACTGTGTTCAATTTTGGCATGTGTAATTCTGGGAAAACTGTCAATCTCATGGCAAGATTTACAAGGCCACGGCCTTGTTGTAACTCTGATGTAACTTTTGACTTTTTTGTACTATAATAGAAATAGACTGATTCAGAAAAAATAAAATAAAATAATATTAGATTACATCATCATATTTTAGAGGGAAAAAGACAAAACTATTTTTTCAACTTGTATTTTCAATTTATCTTCGTATGTGTTTACTAAAATTTTGAGAGGAAACACTTGTTGGATGCATAATTTTATTCCTCATCCAAGGATTACCCATGTTGCATGCTTTCTATGGGCCAAACTACATGAAAAATGAGAAATACATGAAAAACGTGACTGCTATCATGTTTTTTCATGTATTTCTCATTTTTTGTGTAGTAGGGTCCATCGAAAGTATGTAACATGGGTACTCCTTGAATGAGGAATTAAATTTTTCATCCAACAAGTACTCCCGCTTGAGATTTGAGTAAAAAGTTAGGGAGATAAGTTGAAAATACGAGTTGAAAAAGTAATTTTATTATTTTATTATTTTTTAATATTTGTACTTTTTTACTCCAAAAATGGCGAATCATCCCCCATGGTTGACATCATAATATTGAATCCTGTTGGTTCTCATATATATTATTTTAGTTGTACATTTTTCTTAGGATGCCATTTTAGACCTCAAAAATCCCCTAATGTCAGTGGTTAGGTTCTTCCGCTTGATGAGATACACTAAAATTAGTCGATTTTGTGGTTGTCAAGCTATTATTTCCATGACTTCTTCAGATTCCAATATGATTTTTCCTTCCTCATCAAGTTTTGACAATATTGTTTGAAATGGGAGCTTGTCACCTATAACATTCTTTAATCATGAAGCATGGAAAATTGAGTGCACTCGGGAAGATGCATGAAGCTCCAATTTGTATGCCGTAGTACTAATATTTTGCAACACCTTGTAAGGACCATAGTACTTGGTGATAATTTATTATCATTCTTAGCCTGTTAGAGGACATTTGTTCGTATGGCTGTAGTCATAAAAATACCCAGTCGCCTACATGAAAACCTCTTTCGCTGTGATGTTGATCTTCCTGTTGGTTCATTTGATTAAGTGCCAAATTGAGGTTATGTTTTAAGATTTGGAGAACTTGTTGTTGATGCTCAATGTGATATTCCACTGCTTGAATATTATAATGGTTGTGAAAGAATTTTTGGAGATCTGTAGAAATAGATGATTTTGTTGTTTGAATATCTAGTGAACATAATTGTGAAATTACCACCCATTTTTCTTTCTTTAGAATCTTTGTCATGCAATTATAGCTGATTATCTTTCTTGGTTTCCCTATGATACCTCTTAATTCAAATCCCTTTCCTTCCAAAAAAATTTCAAGAAAAGCTCTTGAAAATTAAAAGCAATCGTACCCAAAGATTATAAGCATTGGAATCCTACTACAACATCAACACCACCCATTGCAATGGAAAGCATTGGACTCCTACTACAACATCAGCTCTACCCATTGGAATGGAAAACATTGGACTATTCAATACATATTATCCCTTGGATAGCTTGATATTATGGCACCTTCTAGAGAAATTTATGGTTCATCCATTTACAACCATCACCTGACACTTTGGTGCTTGATATAGGAAGCAATTCAATTAATTGACTATCTTACAATGAAAAAAATTATGGGTACTACCTGAATCATTCAACACTATTACCTTTTTCTTCTTGATATGACGTTCTGTCTTGAGAGTTTGAGGAGTGGTAATTCCTGTCAATGCATTAGAAGATGATATGAAAATGAAGATCTTAGACTAATATTAAGGTATTACAGACTCATGTGCATGGATTTTCCTATATTATTTGGTTCAATGGATTGATAAGATTGCAAATAACATAGACAAGGAAGTAGTTAAAGAAACATAATAGACAAACACACATAAACACAACAAGTTTAATATGGAGTTCAACCAAAACTCCTGGGCTACGTCTCCTGGTCGAACCTTTAGTGGTGACCTCTCTATTATGTCTTCAAGAGTAGAGTTTTACAAAAGTGAGCTCAATTTGATTCTCAACACACAAATACAAAATAGCAGGAATTTACTTGAATCCCTCAAGTCTCTCTGAGTACACAAACTCGCTCTCCATCTCTGTTTTTTCTCTGTCTTAGCACTACTTGCCTCTATCTCTATCATTCTGTGGCTTTTAAAGCCAATTTGCGCTGTCTGTTTGTTTCCTCTTCTGGGCTCTCTAGCTTTCGGCCTCTATCCACTCAATTCCCACTCTGAGCATTAGAAATCATTTCTAAATGCCTTTAGGGATGGTGGGCCACCTGTTTTGTAATGGAATGGACCATCAGTGCCTTTGAAATCCCAAAAATGGTCGTTCTCTATCTTTGGATCTGTCTTCGGGTGCCATCGCAAGTAATCATTGATCAACAACTATTATTGATTGCGGGTGGCTAGCACGCACAAGGTTTACCCACATGAAAATAGTGGTTTTCTCTCTCCGGTGCCTAGCCACATGGCAGCCAGTGTATGGGCTCGGGTGGAGCCCAGCTAAAACCACTTACCACCTACGGCCTGCCCGAAATCCCGTTCGTTTCATGGTTTCCCTTTGTATTTGAAAAATACATTAAAACACTGAAAGCATCGCAAAAATGGCTTTATGGCGGACTCTAAATGTTATGCAACTGCATTTACAAACCCTTTCAGGTTCGGCTTCATTGCATCGATGCATTCCCTTCACATTTCGTTTGTTTAATGAAAACACGAAAATACATAGAAAAATGTCATTTTACGGAACTCAATATATATTAAATTTGGTTCATAATTCCATCAAGTCCGGCCGTCGCATTGCAGATATATATATATATATATATATATATATATATATATATATATATATATATATATATATCCCTGCTCCTCTGTAATGCTCCGATGTGATATTGCGATGTGATTATATCACGATCGCATATCGCATAGTCCCCCGGCCATTTATAAGCGCTCACCTATGGGTTACCGACACGATATTGTGATTCAACTTGGGCTGTCGATCTGCGTGCTTGGTCGACAGTCTTCGTTGACCGCGCTGATCACTGTCGCAATAAGTCTATGGTAGCCTCCGATAGCCTCCAAAATCCTCCGCCGATTCTGATATGCCGATCGGATTTGTACTGTTAATCGACCAGATCCGACGGCTCCTGTGCATCACTATCCAAGTCGCTGATAGCTCTATTTTTGGTCATTTCTTTGCATTTTTCACTCTCTATAGTGTTATCCTTCATTTCTAAGAGTTCTTCTTTTGCGATAGTTTTGATCTTTAGAATACTTTAAAGACTTAGAGGGTTTTCTAGGATCCATTTTGGATCACGCCTTATCACTGAAAATCTTTTGGACTACCAAAAGTTGGTTTTTAAGCATAAATCAAGTGAGGATACATCTTCCTCACTTGTCCAATTTCTATCCATCGTGCACTGCTTGGTTTTGAACCTTTGAGTTTGATTTTGAGGTACTCAGCATCCCCTCTACGCGTAGTTCTCACCTTCTTGTCCATAACTATATCTTCCTACAACTCACTGAGATATTTAGGCAACAGATCATCAATAGAAGGAAACTAACTTTGTTCTTCAGGGTCTTCAAACAATGAAGGTTCAAACAGTCTCAAGTTCTCTGCATTAAATACTGAATAGATATGCATGTAAGCTGGCAAATAAAGGCAAAAATCATTTTCACTAATTTTCTCAAGTATCTTGAAAGGCCCACACCTTATTGGCTTCAGCTTCTTTCCTTCACCCTACATTCTGTCTTTGTTGATGTACAGCCAGACTTGATCACGAACTTGGAAGCTAGGCTCAATTCGATGCTTATCATGCCTTGCCTTGTACTTGGCCTTGCTCTTTTCCAATTGTTCTTCCATTGCCTGGTGAATTTCTTGGATCTGTTCAATGAACTTGGTTGCTTTTTCCACATCATTGTGTCCATCAACCGCTATGTCTTTTCCAAAGACAAAATCCAAGGGAGACTTTGGTGTAAATCCAAAACAAGTATTAGAAGGAGATCTTTGTGTAGAAGACTGTTTAGCATGGTTGTAAGCATGTTGCACATAACAAAAATATTCATCCCAAAGCTTGGGATGCTTGCTAGAATAGCCCCTGAGTAACTGGATCACTGTCCTATTGACCACCTCTATTTGGCCATCTGTTTTTGGATGAAAGGCTGTGCTTTTATTCATTCTAGTGTCCATTAATTCCCACAAACTTGACCAAAACTTCCCAACAAATTAGGAATCTCGATCAGATACAATGGAAGTGGGTAACCTAAAATGAACCTATACATGCTGAAAGAAGAACTTCGTTGTTTGTTCAGCTGTAATCTTCTTGTTACAAGGTATTAAAATACACATTTTGCTGAACCTGTCCACAATAACATATAAATATTCATGACCTTTTCTAGATTTTGGCAATCCCCCAACAAAGTCCATGGAGACACTTTCCCAAGGACGAGAAGGAACTGGTAGTGGAGTGTACAAGCCTAATTTTCTATTGATGGTCTTGCTTTTAGCACACATGGTACACCCTTTAATATATCTAGAATCTGTTTCAGGCATTCTTGGTCAATAACAGAACATTTGTAGCTGTGAAATTGTTTTACTTACACCAAAATGACCTGATATAAGAGAAGTATGTGCTTCTCAGATTATGTTAACTCTTTCAGTTTGTTGAATGCATAACTTTCCCAAATGATACAAGAGTTGGTCCTTAACATAATAATCCAATTCTTTTACTTGTTTTCCATGACCTAAAGTTGCATATACATCTTTAAAATCTATATCTTGAGCATATTGTTCAATGTAGCTTTCATGCATTATTGAGTTATGCTTAAGTATAGTAGATGCATTTATGATAGGTCTAGAAAACATATTTGCAACTTTATCGTGTATGCCCTTCTTATATCTGATGACTAGATGAAACTGCTGTAGAAAACCCATCCACCTATAGTGTCTTTATTGCTGCAATTTAGTTTGTGAGTGAAAATACTGAAGTGGTTGATGATCAATATGTACAATTGTTTCTTTTCCCATTAAGTAATGTTTCCACTTTTTCACACTCTGTACTAACGAATACAATTCTTTATCATATGTGGGATAATTAACTACTACAGAATTAAATGTCTCAGAATGATAGCATATGGGTTTACCATGTTGCATCAACACTACTCCCATGGCATAGTCACTAGCATCTGTTTCAATCTCAACTGGTCGTTGAAGATCTGGTAGTGCTAGTACTGGTGCTATGCTAATTTTTTCTTTTAGGGTGTCGAAGGCTTTCTGATGCTTGCCTCCCCATTGAAACACCTTGTTCAATCTTGTTAAAGCATGTAAGGGAGCTGCAATAAAGGAAAAGTTAGCAATGAACTTTCTCCAATATTGTGATGCTCCTAGGAAGCTCCTAACTTCTGTAGTAGACTTGGGTTTAGGCTAGTTCACAATGACCTCAACCTTAGAGGGATCTATCTTCAATTCACCACCCCCTACAATATGACCCAAATAATTTAAAGATGTTTTGCCAAATTCACATTTTCATAACTTAACATAGAGATTTTCTCTTTTCAAAACATATAGAGTCTACTTTACATGCTTCAAATGTTCTTCCCATGTTTCACTGAAAAGAAGAATGTCATCTAAATATACAATTACAAAATCATCAATAAAAGGCCTGAGTACATCATTCATAACTCTCATGAAAGTGGCAGGAGCATTAGCTAAGCCAAAAGGCATAAGTAGCTATTCATACAACCCTTGCTTCATTTTGAAATCAGTCTTCCATGCATCTTGTTCTGCTACTCTGACCTAACGATAGCCATTACGCAAGTCCAACTTGGAAAAGTAAACTACTTCTTTCAGCTGGTCTAATATATCATTAATGCGAGGAAGAGGATAACAATTCTTGATCATTATTTTATTTAGTGCTCTGTAATCAATGCACATCCTCCACGAGCCATGTTTCTTCCTCACCAACATGATTGGAGATCCGCATGGTGATGTGCTTGGTCTTATGAACCCTTTCTTGAGCAGCTCTCGTACTTTCTTCTTGATCTCTGCATTCTCTAAAGCGGATAACATGTACATTCCGATGTTAGGCAATGGAGAATCTTGCTGCAAATGAATATCATGTACAATTTCCCTTTTGGGTGGCAGACCTTTAGGTTCCTGAAATAGGATATCATATTCTGAAACAACTTTTTCTAAATAAACTTTCTATTAAGCATCACAGCCCTCAAATACATTGGTTTTATCAGGGTTCTTTTCCTTTACAACCATTAGTAAAAATTTCTTGCATGAATTTACAATTCTTTTCATTTGCCTTGAATTTATGAGAGAGTAATTATTTTGAGTTTATGAGTTGCTACAATATATTCTATTCCATCTTTAGTGAGTTGATACTTATTTTCAGCTCTATAGAAAATGGCTTTTCTATCATACACGTAAGGACTTCCAAAACAATTCCACCTATGTCCAAGATAACTATATCTAACTCAACCTCATCTACAAATGCTGACCCAATACCAAATGTAAGTTTACATTGTCTAGTCACTTGTAGCTTTGCTTTATCACATACCCAACCTAATGGATATGGCTTCTTGTGAGGTGTGGTTAGTAATCCCAACTTCTTTACAATTGCTTTAGAAATCAAGTTTACTTGTGATCCACTATAAAATAAAGTATGAATCTTTTGATGTCTGGAAATAACTATAATATGAAAAGGCTCATGTCTTTTCTTCTCATTTTCTTCTTTATCAATAGATTGTGCAGAATTACTAGTAGATGCTTCAGAATTTTTACCTTTTATACCTGTGGATGTGACTGTTGTTTCATCACCTGAGTCTAACCCCAAATCTTTTTGAATAGCAGTAGTAGTCTTATTCTTCTTGCCATCAAACTTCTTGGGTTTCATCTCTAGATGCAAAGACCAGCTATGTGCATCATCATGTCCATCCTTCTTGTAGTGACTGCATGGAGGTTTGTCTTTCTGTACAGCGTTTTCCTTCCTCTCTTTCCATTTCTACTTCTTCTTTCCCTTGTTCTTGTTTTCAGTGGATTTTGATGCTCCGCCAATCTCTGGGTTCACATTCTTGCCTCTAGCCTCTAGATGTGTAGCCTGAACTAATACCTCATCTATGCTAGTAGGGTTAAACATGAGAATGGTGTGCCTAAAATAGCTATTCAAACCACCTATATACTTCAACAAAGTCTTAGGTGAGTCTAGAGAAATGCCTAGAATTAAAGCTCTTTTTCTAAATTCTTAGGTATAGCTTTGTACACTTTGCCCCTTTAATTGGAAAAGATTTTTCCAACTCATCATTGCTTGCTACGTATAAGCTAGTGGATAGAATTGTTTTTTAATCATAGAAACAAATTCACTCCAGGTAGAAAGAATTTTACCATGCCTCTTCAAATCAACTTGTGTCCTGCCTTCCCACCACACTAGGGCAGTTCCTCCAAGGCGAAGGCTAGCCAGCTGAATCTTTCTCCTTTTTGAATCGATGTTATGCACCCTGTTAGCTACCTATACCAATAGGTTTCATATTTCATGATTGGCAAGAGAAGTTCCAAATATGCTCTGCTTTGGCTATGCAAAGATCCCATATTTCCTGAAGGAGACAAGGTAGGAAAAGAGCTCAACATGGTTCCAAATTTTGATGGATGATTCAACAGTATAATCTGGATCATGCCATGTTTGAATTTTCTGTTGTAGAATAGAGAAGGAAGTCTGTCCAAACTGTCTAATCTTGGCAGACAAAGTAGTTCAGGTAGAGAAAAGAAGGCTCCCAACAGCTTAATCTGGGACCTTGGAAGAAATAAGGGTAGAAGTAGATAGAAAAAAAAAGAAAAAAGCCAAAGAAAAGAAAAGGCAAGTAAGGGTCTGCAAGTCCAAATGCACCCTCCAAGAAGGAATAAAAAAATGCTAGGCAAATAGATGGGTAGGCAGTTGGAGTTGCAGAAAGGTCATTTCCTACAAGTTGCATGGGTGCTGACTTGGTTGACCAAAGAAAAGTTAATGAAATTCAGATGGAGTTACTCTTCATCAAGTTACAGCAATCAAGAAGCATGTCTAACCTCCCTTCTCCCCCTCTACATTTCATTTACTAACAATCCCTCAACATCTGAGATTCATGGGATAGATTATGGTTTCATAGTGGTTCTTAATCTTTTAGAAGCCACATTTCTTGTCTAAAAATCTTTTCATTTTGATCTACTCTCTAAACTAAGTAAGTTTCAAATAAGCTTAGTGGTTTCCCCTCCATTTACCCCTTCATCCATATTAACTCTAACACTACTATGTAAACCCCCTACATTACCTTTCCCCTACTAGTATTAACACCATGGTGTATAAACCCCAAAATTTGTATAAATATCCCTCCCTTTGGCATTATAGCCAATAAGTGCTCTGTCAGGAATCAAATGGCATCTGGTCACTTTGATGAACCTAACCCTAACCCCCTCCCCTCCTCTCAATTCATTTGGCCCCTTGGAAAGCTTCATTTGATAAAAGAGCCTCACAAATGACCTGGTTTTGCCTATACCCACTTCATTTACAAAAATAACCCCTAAATACCCACTTCGTTCTCTTATCCAAAATATTGGGGCTGTCTTATTGCGCATCGGAAAACCTTACAAAACCCCTTTATCCATGAAACCCCCTTGAAACTACCAAAAAACCCCGAAAAACCCACTTTCCGCTGCTTAACCAAAGTTTGCGCATATATTCAATTTTTCGGAATATATTGAAAAGACATCAAAAAATATATATTTATTCCTCCACCCGTGGCCGTATCCACCTATCATGTCATCATCCCGTCCACCGTCGGATCAGATCCAAGAGATCCGACAGTCCTTATGGATATCGGAGCGGTCCCCGCGACAGAGGTTTAGCGCCCGAGAAAGTGACGTTGCGTTACGTCAGGGCGCGGCCACGCGTCGCCCATTGAGGGCTCTCGGAGCAACCTCTGACATGTGCGGGGCCGTATCATAACCGCCCCGAGAAACCGCAACTGTTAGGGCTAAACCGTAACCGTTAGGTCATTCACCGCCCGGTTTGCGGGTCCAGCGCCATCCTCACGTCATCACCGTGCCTGCCACCGCATCACACTTTTGTCCGCATCTGTGCCAACGTGCCTGCCACCTCATTACCCCGTGGACCAATGGCAGCCCGCCACCTCATCCGATGACATCATGCTGACGTCATCCGAGGCTGACCCCACCCTATGACGTCATGCGGACGTCATCACAGAAAAAGCGCCAAATTGCAAAAAGTCCATATTTTAGCCAAAAAACGCGTTTTTTCATACTTTTCGCTCATTTGCTATTATTTCCTCTGCATGCTATTTCACGTCCTGAACTGCGCCACCTGCGGGAAACGACCTGAAGACCTCCAGAGCACCAATTCCACCCATAGTTACGACCTCTGTTCGCGGTTAGCCAGGTATTTCTCATAGTTCATCCTCCATACGCCTAAATTCACTGTAAATTGCTCAAAACGCTTAAGGAACACTGAAACTCACTATTTCACCGACAATTTTCCTCTGCAACACTTCTAAATTACAAACTGCAACCTTGAAACCACCGGATGAGCCTTCATTTCCCGAGTTTTGGTCAAAAAACTGTAAACTGCTCACGCAAACGTGAGACAGTTGGTCAAGCTATTTAAACCTGCCATAGAAGACAGAGGGAGACCAGGCATTGGTCTTATTCATAATTTGAGCAGTATTTCAATTGCTGCGTGTCCACTCCACTCTCTGGTCCCTATAATTCACAGTTGCATTGCAAAAAGTCACCTCTGTGCTGTACTACTAACTTGAACTAATTCACCTGCAAGACAGAAACTGAATAGACCATGGAGACTCCAATTGCACTGAACATCAAGCCTCTCAATGCCCCTCACCAGGAATTAGAATGGAAAGCCCTGGGAGATATGGATTATCAAATGCTAGACTGGTTTCCATTAGGCTCCAAATATAATATCCAGATGCTGAATGAGTTGAAAGCCCAGCACCTTAGTGGAGCTGGCATCCTAGGGATTTGGGACTCAAACTTGCCCATCTACAACCTCCCCCAGGTAAATCCTATGCCAGAGTTGATCTATAGATGCCAGGAGTGCTATGATCCAGGCCAGAGAGCTGTCCTCAGCCCTACAGGCGCAATTCTGTTTCATATCACCCCAGAAAGCATAAATGAGATGCTGCACTTCCACACTGCAAAGCCATTGACCCCCCTCCACATGCAAAACTTAATAAAGAAGGGGAATAAGTTGTCAAATGACCAGACCATCAAAATCAACCAGCTGTTTTTACAACCAGGGTCTGAAGCCATCAGAACTCCTCCTATTGGATATCATTACTTGAATGAATTGGGCAGAATGCTAGTGGATTTGATCAGCTATGTCCTAGGCTTCAAGGGAATGGAGGATGTGGATGAAATCATAATGGCAATGCTGTCTATATTCTCTCCTGGAAAACCCCCAGCTGTACATTATGATTATGCCACATACATTGCAGATAAGATCTATGACCAGCTCATGAACTTGAAGAGGGAAAGACTGTTCAGGTATACTTCATACATATACCACCTATTCTTGTTTTATCAGCCAGCCAGCTTCTCTATTCCCTTGAAACAAGTCAATGCCCAGGGGAATCCAAGGTCAGTTGTGTTTTGGACCTCTGTTTTTCATTGTGCCTCTGTATCACCATACACATACTCTGAGTTCATAGACCTATTCATTCATCCAGCCATGACAGTATTGGATGGTGTTCCTCCTCCAAGGTTAACTGATGACATGAGGAGAATTCTCCACCAAAACCTACAGCATTGGTAATTGGTACCTCTACCAAGACCACACAGTCATCAGAGTATATGGCTGTGAGTTGAAGCCTTTTAGGTTGCCAAGGTATGTCCCCATGAGGCTTTTTGCCTTAGAATATTTCAGGCAATTTGGGAATGCCGACTACCTCCACTTTCAAAGCAGGAACAAGAAGGCACAGTTGAAGGTAAGGAGCCAGCTGGGCCCTTTCCTATACAACAGAAAAGAGGAGGGGTGGAAAGAGGCAAACAGTATCCTAGAGGCCCTCAAACTGCAAACTAGCTTTGAATGGATACCCTATGATCCCAATCACTTTGTCTCCCTCAGGAGGATAAGATACAAATTGGGCAGCTATTCACACGTAAGGCAGCCTGAGATTGAGCAGTATGCCAATAAATTAAGTTGGGAAGAAGGTACCCTAGAAGAAGAAATTACTAGTGAGGAGCTGCTAGAGAGAGAGGCTAGAAATATTCAAAAGAAAGCTGACTTAGAAACTTGTGGACAGGTTCCCCTCTCATACAAAAAACAACTTGGAGCAGCTGCCTCGTCCTCAACAACGCACCATCAAGCTGCCATGAATCCTCCACAGACAGTCAACAACGGCAAAGAAAAGCAGGTGGAACAGCCACCTCCTATGACCGAAGAGCAAATGGAAACCCTAATGCAGCAACAAGAAGAGATGGAGCAGCAGGGAGAAGGGCAGCAGCAAGAGGAGCCGCAAAAACAACAAGAACAAAGGCAAGAACAGCCTGCCCAGCAAAAGCAAACAGTGGAAGCCCCTAAATCGACTGAACAAACTGAGCCTCCAAGGCAAGAGACTTCAGCCGAGGCATCTACACTCCAGACTCCACAAAAGGAGGACACAAGCAGGAAAAGGGACAGAGAAACTCCCCTTACAATATCAGCAACTCATGGGGAGAAGAGGCAGAGAATCAATCCTCTTTCAGAGGAAGAAATTCCAATAAGGCAGCCTCTGGGTATGGTCCCACCCAGCAGGGAAACATTAGCAAGTTCCTTTCAACAGGAACATGATAGAGCAATGGGAGGAGAAGTGAGTTCCTCTAGGCAGCAAAGGGAAGGTGGGCCTAGTATTAAACAACAGTTCATCGATATTAAGATGAGAAATGAGCCCATTAAGAGACAGCTGTACAACCATCTGCTAAACTTGGCTCCCACCAATCAGCAAAGACTCATGTCTGCATATGATGTGCAGGAAGGCAAAATGATCATGAGTCATTTCATGCCAACAGCAGTACAACCCCAATCTGCCTCTGATTATTTGAGGACTAACTTGGAAGTCCTTGCCAAGGATATCCACCCAATGGACAAGATAGAACTGCACAAGCAAACGGGTGAGATGGTCTATGCTTCCCTGGCAGACCAAACCTTGGATAACTATAGGCTACAAAATAGCCTTAACAATACAGCCTCTCAACTGGAGTTGGAGAGGGCATCATCCCAGGCAAAGGACAACAGAATAAGGTCCTTGGAAGACATAATCATTGAGATTGGACATGATCCCAAAGATATCAAAGGGATACAAGAGGTATTGAAGTTGAGGGATGCTGACATGGCAGCCTTGAGGAGAAAGATCAAACTCCCTGCCACAATCCACCCTCAAACAGATGAGGTGGCCCAGCAAAGGCATGATCAAGAGGCCACGACCCTGTTGATATCTCTATACAAGGAGCTAATCCGGACTCAAGACAAACTAGGAGAATCAGAGGCTGCAAAGGCAGCACTACAGGCAGCATTGAAGCAAAGACAAGAGGGTCAAACCTCCCAGCCTCCTCCTGAAATAATCAATCTTGAGGAAGCTCCTCCAACAACTGCCCCTCCTCCTCAGCAAACAGGGCCTACAGCACCAACTACATCAACAACTGCACCAACAACAGAGCAGACTCATAGTTTGGATATGCAGAAGCTCCAAAATGAAATTCAAGTCCTGGAAGCTCAAATGTTGGAGCTCAATTCAGCCAAAGAATCTTTGGCTAAAGTAAATGAGAGATATGATAAGAGCAAACAGAATGCAGCTGAAAAGGAATGAGAAATAAAAGCTCTAAAGAAGAGGATAACTGAGCTTGAGAAGGAGCTCACACTAGAAAAGGTGACAGCAGAGCTAAAAGCAGTCCTTTGGGCCAATATTGGCCGGTCTATCACCAATCAGTGGCAGTACATTGAGACTATAGATGAACAATCAGTACTCATTGCAAAGGCAAACAGGGAAATACACAGAGCTAGAGCAAGCCTTGGCAACATGCCTGATGCTGCCACCAGAATGATCAATATTTTAAATAACAGGACAAGCTCTCAACTGGCCACCATGGGAATTGCTCACAGGACTGAGACAATCTCAATGGTTAAAAGGGTCCTGACACTACGAAACCTGGTTGGAACATTGGAAAGAAGAACCCAGGATATGCAGACTGAAATCAACAAGTTCATGGACAGATTTCAGGCATTACAGAACAGAGGCCTCCCCAGCATATTAAGCAGTGTAGGAAGACTGCTTACCCTTGAAAACTACACTAAGAGGGTTGATGCCTATGCTGCAGGACAAATTGCAAGACAGCCCAGCACTTCAGCAGAATCAGGGCCAGCATCAGGGCAAACTTTATACAATAGGGTGGACAACCTATTTTTTATTATGAATCAGATCAATCATCTGTTTGATGTGCCTCCAAATTTTTTTAAGTATACAGAAGCAAATGAAACCATAGAGGCAATTTTGAAGCACCAATTGCCCCCACAGGAAGTCTGGAAGAATTTGACACAGATGATATTATCAAGCCAGAACCTGTAAATGTTAATTTTTTCCGGTTTATAAGTAAGTCATACACAGGCATAATTTTGATAGATAAGCATACAGAGCAAAGATGAAAGGCTGAGCCAACTCAGCGGGGCTATTCGGTCGCCACAGCAGCAATCACAGTCACAGGTGGCAAACCCGAGAAAATACAGCGCAGCAAATATAAAGACACATTATTCAGCATTTAAGCAAAGCGGCTCAACCGACTCAATGACCTCCAAAGGTCAAATTATCCTCTGATAGACATAAAGAGCACTTATGCTGCATTCAAAGTTGTAATAACTTCTTTTCTACTTTCTGTACGAATTTATGAAGATATTTTCTCTCTCAGATAACTCAATGCCTGAGATATTTTGTATAAACATTCCTATAAAGTCCCCTTCGCATGAGCTTGCAAGGGTTGTTGTTGATTTCTCCTGAAGAAATTCTTATGCTGTAATCCTTTCAGAAGTTTAATAAAGAAAGTGATGGAATTTCTCGGATTTCTGAGGTGTTGAATGCGTTCTGGTGTCTGTTGATAACTGCTGGATTCCTGTGTATTTCACCATACAATAAGTCTCTGTAACTCTCTCTGTTATTTACTTGTTTTGTTAAAATCCATATATGTTATCTGATTTTCAATACTAAGCAACAAGGAAAAAGAATAACTTTCAGGATTTATTCACTGAGTACCCTGGGTTCAATCTGTGTTGTTAATGAATGTTTTCTTCAGCTGTAATCTGGATAAGTGTAATTCTTAATTGCTGCACTTTCAGAATACACCTTTCACAGTGGCCTTTGTCACAGGAATTCAAGTTTTGCTCCTGTGCAGCGTGTTCACTTTCACCTCACCAGCTTAATAGAAAATTCTTAATTGCTTTCTGTTGGTTGACATATATCACCATTTAAGCTAAATTTGTTTGTCTAAGATACACAATAGGCCCTGCAGTTTGAACACCACCAATCCTGCATATCAAATCATTTCACAATTCCAGACTCCATTGCCCAATGGTATTTTACTCTCTAAACACTATATCATAAGACCTGAAAGAAATCCTTCAACCAAAATATAAACCGAAACCTGAGCAAAATAGCTAGCCTAAAACACCATCATAACAGAGACATATCATAAAGAGAGAGCCCTCTCTGATTACAGTTTGGCTAGAAACTGTGATCCAAAGATTGGTTAGTGGTTACCCCGGCCGTATTCCCTTGGGAGTCATAGGGAACAACCTGGGTGTTAACATAATTGGCGACTCCACTGGGGACTTTTTAGGATTTTTTAATTGCTATTTATCTTCCATAGCTACCATCAAGCCTGAAATCAGTCAAGAGGCCTTAAAACTGTTTCTGCATCACATCGACAGCTTTAGGGAAGAGCTTATTTAGGGAATCTTCATCTTAACTTTGAAATATATATAACCATTTCGAAATCTCTATCCAGTCCTTGCAGATATAAAAACTTCCTACAAAATCCCAAAAAGGTTGGAAGCTAGCTCCTAAGAAAAATCCACGGCATACTAGGGCAAATCCTGATCGTAATCCACCCATCATTGTTGATAATCCAAACGCCATCCCTAGAAACATCAGGAAGCAACAAGGGCAGGATCAGCCTGCTGTTTTGACCTCAGTTGCAGATTTCCCTAACCTTTCTACTCCACTTAAAGTCCTCTTTCGGTCTGTTCCTACTTCCCCTAGTTCACCATCCACTTCTCACAGTCCTCCTCTCACATCTCCATCCACTGCACATATCCCCTTGAACCACACTCTAGGTTCAGCTTTACCTGTTACCCTTGTGTTACCCATCATCCCTATTATCCCAGCTGCCCCTGTTAATCCTTTAAACCCTGTAAATATGGCTAATAGATATGCACCCTTGTAGCTACCTGTTAATCCTGCAGCACTACCCCAGGACTACCAAACCAAAATCTCATATTTCGACTCCACTGGCCCTTACTCTGCTATTCAACATGCTAAGAGGATGCAAGATCACTTTGAAAACTATGAAATAGATGATGACAGTGTGAGGATGAGAATCTTTGTCCAAAGCCTGACAGGTGATGTTAGAACCTGGTTCAGGTCGATCGCTGCAAATACTATCACAACCCCTGATGAGCTTTATCAGGCCTTTATTACCAGATGGGAGAAGAAGAAAGATCCCCTGCACATACTTGGTGAATATGAAACAATCAAGAGAGGTCCTCAAGAGACCGTTCTGGAGTATTGTGCTAGATTCAACAATGTGTACAATGCAATACCACAAAACCTAAGACCTCCTCCTGATTTGGCCTTGTACAAGTTCCCTGATGGATTTGATTCTGACATGGCCTATCAGTTGAAGGAAAGAGAACCTGAAACCCTTGAAGACGCTCAAAAGGCTGCTGTCACAGTGGAAGCAAACCTGATTGCCAAAAGAAACAGGGCAAGGCTGGAAAAGAGAAACATATACAAAGAAGAACCTACAGCCTTTGACCAAAAACTTGATGCAATACTTAATGGTATGAAAAGGTTGGGTGATAGGGTAGAATCAGTGGAGAGAAAAGCATCATGGGAAGCACCACAAAACAACCCTCCTAGGAATCCAAATTTTAGGAGAACTCAAAACCTAAATGTTGGTAAGACCAGTGCTGACCAGGACATAAGACCCCCTTTCCAAGAAAATTATGCAGAAACTTCCACATCAGCAGAGCCCAATGAAGATCCTGAGATTAATTTAATAGGTCTAGATGGTGAAAGTCAAGTTTTCTTAACACAAGAAGACCATGAGGATAAGGAAATCAAGCTGTTCCAAACTAAATCAGGGGAATCCTTTGACTTTAAACAAGGCTATGACACTGCTGTTTATGAAGTCCATAAACAGTACAAGCTAAGGAGCAGAACTGTGAATGTCAGCCAGCCTGAAAAGAAAAAGGATAATCAGCAGCCTGAAAGAGTTATAGTCACAGAACCTAATGACAAAATAAATTTACCTACAGAAGAAGTGACTGTTGAAGAGATCACTGAACCGTTGTCCGTAAGACAACAGTCTCTGGACACTTCATCTTCTCATCCTAATTTAAATGTTACTCCTCAAGAGATGAGTAAAAAGGATAAATCTCAAAGTCAAGATAAAAATCTAGAAGGAGATTTAATGAACAAGGAAAGGACTGTCACCTACAACCACAAGGCCCAATCTGAAAAACCCTTTGACTTAGAAACTGAAATTTGCAAAATAAAGATAGCCATTCCTCTCTTGGAATTAGCCAAGCATGACATCTATAAATTGCAAATCAAAAGATCCCTTCAACTCACTAGTAACAAAGATGATGTCAATGTGATGGATGACACCCCAGAACTCCTGTTTGGCCCAGAAGTGGATGGAAAAACAGTAATCACAGGGGTTCTGCCTTTCTATGTCAGTTTACATATTCATGATAAAATATTACATAATGCAATGTTTGACTCAGGTGCCTCTCACAACCTCATGCCAAAAGCAGTCATGGAGAGATTGAATTTAGACATAACAAGACCATACAAGGATCTGTTTTCCTTTGACTCCAGCCAAGTCAAGTGTCTAGGTCTCATAAAAGACTTATGTGTGTCTCTAGTTCAATACCCAAACAAGACAATCCTAATGGATGTGGTAGTTGCTGATATCCCACCTAAGTATGGAAAGTTGTTATCAAGATCATGGGGAGCTAAACTCCAAGGTTCCCTGCAATTAGACATGTCATATGCCACCATCTCTGTGTTTGGGCAACCAAAAAGACTGTACAGAGAAACACTAATGAAGTACATGGTCAGCAGTGAAGAAAATCCTCAAAATTTTCCTATATATGCTGTCCATTCAGACATAGACTCATACATTCTCTTCAATAACACTACTACTCCCTCAATAGGTGAGGTTGAAACCAAGATATTCATACAAGAGGAAGATGCAAATGAAAGTAGTACCACTCCTGAAACAACAGTCAATCAAACATCAGATAGTGCTGCTGCCTTAGTTGTCAAGAAAATCCAATCAAACAAGGAGACTGTCCTAAAAAACAAGCTAGAGAAAAAATCACAATTGCTACTTACATTACCAGCCCATGAACAAATCATAAAATCTCCTTCCCAACAAGATATTCTATGGTTCCTTGAATTTGATGGCTCAGTCAACAAATTGGGGGCAGGAGCTGGAGTTTGGGTACACAATAAAGAAAATAGTCATGCAGAAGGCAGAGCCTATAGATTGAATTTCAGATGTACTAATAACATGGCAGAATATGAAGCCCTTTTACTAGGACTCAAGTTAGTAAAGTTCTTACAAGCTGCCAGGGTTTCAATCATGGGTGATTCAGATTTAGTTATCCAACAGGTGAAGGGAAACTTTGTCACCAATGACAAAAGACTAAGGACTTATAGGTCTGCTGTTGCTGAGGTAGTAAACTTTTTCTCTGAATTCCAAATTACTAAAATTCCTAGAACCCACAATCTACATGCTCATAGTTTAGCCACCTTTGCAAGTACCTGCAAGTTGCCCTTTGAGCCCCACCATTGTTTTACAGCTGAGGTAAAACACAGACCCTCCATTCCAAACAATATCAATGATTGGCAAGTATTTGAGGATGACAAGCAAATAAATCATTTTTTAACTATGCAGCAAGAATTTGCAGGACTAAATATTGACTCTGAGACAGCAAGTCAATCACAAATACTTGAGACAGCAAGTCAATCACAAATACTTGAGACAGCAAGTCAATCACAAATATTTGATGGAGCAAGTCCATCACAATTACAGTTTCAACAGACTGCTCAGCCAATATCACCTAGAACTGCAAAACAAATGTTGAATCCAACTATTTTCAATATAGAAAACATCCAGCAAATTCAACAAGTTGACTGGGAAGAGGGAGTGTCCAATGCTGAAACTGAAATCATTGAGCTAAAAGACAATTTTCTACCAACAGGTCTAACCCCACTAGAGGACATCTTTGATTCAAATGATATTCCCAGAAAACCAAAAATGCAGCCCCTAAATGCAGCCATTGAAGAATGTAACATAGGTACAATTGACAAACCCAAGATAATTAAATTATCTGCTTCCTTACCTCCTGACCAAAAGCCAAAATATATTGACCTCTTCAAAGAGTTCCAGGATGTTTTTGCATGGAGCTATGAGGACCTAAAGTCCTATGACACCTCTGTAATCCAACACACTATCCCTCTCAAACCAGATCAAAAGCCCTTTAAACAAAAACTGAGGAGAATCAATCCTATGCTTCTCCCAGCAATGGAACAAGAGGTACAAAAAATGTTCAAAGCAGGCATCATAGCACCAATCAGATTCTCTGAATGGATCTCCAACCTGGTCCCTACAAGAAAGAAGACTGGCGAAATTAGGCTGTGTGTGGACTTAAGGAATCTGAACCAAGTATCCTTAAAAGACAACTACCCCTTACCCAAGATGGATCACATTCTTCAAAGGGTGGTAGGGGCCTCAAGGATCTCCTTACTGGATGGATTTTCAGGCTTCAATCAAATCTTAGTTCACCCTGATGATCAGGATAAAACAACATTTACAACCCCATGGGGAACTTTCAAATATGTAAAGATGCCTTTTGGATTGAAAAATGCAGGGGCAACATTTCAAAGAGCAATGGACATTGCTTTTGCAAAGGAGATTCATGACTTTTTAGTCATTTACCTAGATGACCTTACACCTTTCTCAAAATCAGACCAAGAACATATAAAACATCTGAGACAGATCTTCCTAAAATGCAGAAAATATGGAATCTCCTTGAATCCTAAGAAATCCCTGTTTGGTTTAGAAGAAGGTAAGCTATTGGGCCATATCATTTCTAAAGATGGCATTAGAATTGACCCAGATAGGATACAAGCTATCCTACAAATGCCCCACCCAAGGAATGTCAAAGAATTACAAGGATTCTTGGGAAAAATCAATTTCTTGAGAAGGTTTATCCCAAACCTAGCAGAGCTAATCAGATTATTAAATAACATGCTGAAAAAGGATTCAAAAGTGAAGTGGACTGTTGAAGCCAATCAAGCATTTGAAGGTATAAAATTGGCCCTTACCCAAACCCCAGTCTTGACCAATCCTCAGTTCGACAGAGAATTTATCATTTTCTCTTTTGCCTCCCAACATACTATTGCTGCTGTTCTATTACAAAAGGATGACCAAGGAAATGAGAAGCCAATTGCTTTCTTTAGCAAAGCTCTCAGAGATGCACCTTTGAAGTATCAAATCATGGAAAAACAAGCTTATGCTTTAGTCAAAGCAATTAAAGACTTTAGGATTTATATCCTTTATTCCCATGTTAAAGCATATGTGCCAAGTCCTATTGTCAAAGACATTCTCACCCAAGAGAATTTAGAAGGCAGAAGAGGAAAATGGATTGCCAGCATTTTGGAATTTGACATTGAGATAAAACCTACAAAACTAATAAAAGGGCAAGGTTTGGCCAAATTAATGACAGAAACAAATTTTCAAGCCTTAGACATCAATCAGCTGGACAGTGGAACAGAGCTGGCGACTCCAAAGATCAATGTAGCCTTTGAACAATCCCCTTGGTACTCTGATATCTGTTATGTGTTACAAAACCTGTGTGCTCCCCCAGGACTGTCCAAAACTAAGTGTAGGTTCTTAAAAATGAAAACATCAAGATTTTGTGTGATGGATGGCAATTTGCTTTGGAAAAACCATGAAGGTATATTGCTGCACTGTTTAATGGAAAATGAAACTAACAATATCATGCAAGAGTTTCATGCAGGAGACTGTGGTGGACACTTGTACTGGAAGTCCACTGTGGATAAAATACTAAGGGCTGGGTACTACTGGCCCACCATGTTCTCTGATGTTAAGAAATTCACCACCTCATGTCATAAATGTCAAGTGTTTGAGGGAAAGAGGCAGTTGCTGCCACTTCCTTTAAGGCCTATAGCAACAGAGAGACCTTTTCAACAATGGGGTTTGGACTTCATTGGGGAAATTCATCCCTCATCTTCAGGCCAACATAGATGGATCTTAACAGCCACAGACTACTTCACCAAGTGGATTGAAGCTGTTCCATGCAGACAAGCAAATGATTCCACTATCATTCAGTTCTTGGAGAACAACATATTGGCTAGATTTGGCTGTCCTGACAAAGTAATAACAGACAATGCTGCTGCTTTCAGATCCAAGAAAATGGTCAACTTCTGCCATAAATTTCACATCACTCTGGGCCATTCCACTGCATACTATCCTCAAGGAAATGGCCTTGCTGAGTCATCAAATAAAAGCCTAGTAAATATCATAAAGAAGGTGCTGGAAGAGAACAAAAAGAACTGGCACAAGAAACTAGTCAATGCCTTATGGGCAGATAGACTAACAACAAAAAGATCAATTGGTACCAGCCCATATGAGTTGGTTTATGGACTAGAAGCCAAATTTCCCTCATCACTAGGAGTGCCTGTTATGAAGCTTCTTCAAGAAAGCCAAGCAGAACCAAATGATATGCAAAGAAGGATCAATCAGATAATTTGTTTGCAGCAAACTAGGGACCAAGTTTTCAGCAGAGTGCAAGTATTACAAGAGAAATTAAAGAAGGCCTTTGATAGAAGAACTAAGGCAGAAGACTTCAGCATTGGTGACAAAGTCCTCAAGTGGGATGCAAGAAGAGAGGAGAAGGGAAAACATGGAAAATTCGATTCCCTTTGGAGAGGACCATTTGCTGTCCAAGCAGTACAAGGAAACAACACTTACTTCCTTAAGAGTCTCAATGAAACTGATTTGGATGAAGGTCCTGTGAATGGCAGGATGCTGAAGCACTATTTTGAATATCACCCATGAGTGCAACCTGATTCTCCCATGTAAATATGCAGATGTATATATTATTTTCTGTTCAAAATTGTAAAAAATGCAGCTTTCTTATTTATTGACTGCCAGCGAAAGGTAAATAGAATTAGAGGTCTACCAAGAAGAGAAGCACACAATTTGGCACTTCAAAGCAGCAAACTTCAAGAATGATATGGGCAGCCAAAGAGCAAGGCAATCTGACCTGCTGTTCTTGGTCTTTCAAATGAAAAACCATCCCCATGTGGAGCCACTGTTAGCTACCTATACCAATAGGTTTCATATTTCATGATTGGCAAGAGAAGTTCCAAATATGCTCTGCTTTGGCTATGCAAAGATCCCATATTTCCTGAAGGAGACAAGGTAGGAAAAGAGCTCAACATGGTTCCAAATTTTGATGGATGATTCAACAGTATAATCTGGATCATGCCATGTTTGAATTTTCTGTTGTAGAATAGAGAAGGAAGTCTGTCCAAACTGTCTAATCTTGGCAGACAAAGTAGTTCAGGTAGAGAAAAGAAGGCTCCCAACAGCTTAATCTGGGACCTTGGAAGAAATAAGGGCAGAAGTAGATAGAAAACAAAAGAAAAAAGCCAAAGAAAAGAAAAGGCAAGTAAGGGTCTGCAAGTCCAAATGCACCCTCCAAGAAGGAATAAAAAATGCTAGGCAAATAGATGGGTAGGCAGTTGGAGTTGCAGAAAGGTCATTTCCTACAAGTTGCATGGGTGCTGACTTGGTTGACCAAAGCAAAGTTAATGAAATTCAGATGGAGTTACTCTTCATCAAGTTACAGCAATCAAGAAGCATGTCTAACCTCCCTTCTCCCCCTCTCCATTTCATTACTAACAATCCCTCAACATCTGAGATTCATGGGATAGATTATGGTTTCATAGTGGTTCTTAATCTTTTAGAAGCCACATTTCTTGTCTAAAAATCTTTTCATTTTGATCTACTCTCTAAACTAAGTAAGTTTCAAATAAGCTTAGTGGTTTCCCCTCCATTTACCCCTTCATCCATATTAACTCTAACACTACTATGTAAACCCCCTACATTACCTTTCCCCTACTAGTATTAACACCATGGTGTATAAACCCCAAAATTTGTATAAATATCCCTCCCTTTGGCATTATAGCCAATAAGTTCTCTGTCAGGAATCAAATGGCATCTGGTCACTTTGATGAACCTAACCCTAACCCCCTCCCCTCCTCTCAATTCATTTGGCCCCTTGGAAAGCTTCATTTGATAAAAGAGCCTCACAAATGACCTGGTTTTGCCTATACCCACTTCATTTACAAAAATAACCCCTAAATACCCACTTCGTTCTCTTATCCAAAGTATTGGGGCTGTCTTATTGCGCATCGGAAAACCTTACAAAACCCCTTTATCCATGAAACCCCTTTGAAACTACCAAAAAACCCCGAAAAACCCACTTTCCGCTGCTTAACCAAAGTTTGCGCATATATTCAATTTTTCGGAATATATTGAAAAGACATCAAAAAATATATATTTATTCCTCCGCCCGTGGCCGTATCCACCTATCATGTCATCATCCCGTCCACCGTCGGATCAGATCCAAGAGATCCGACGGTCCTTATGGATATCGGAGCGGTCCCCGCGACAGAGGTTTAGCGCCCGAGAAAGTGACGTTGCGTTACGTCAGGGCGCGGCCACGCGTCGCCCATTGAGGGCTCTCGGAGCAACCTCTGACAAGTGCGGGGCCGTATCATAACCGCCCCGAGAAACCGCAACTGTTAGGGCTAAACCGTAACCGTTAGGTCATTCACCGCCCGGTTTGCGGGTCCAGCGCCATCCCCACGTCATCACCGTGCCTGCCACCGCATCACACTTTTGTCCGCATCTGTGCCAACGTGCCTGCCACCTCATTACCCCGTGGACCAATGGCAGCCCGCCACCTCATCCGATGACGTCATGCTGACGTCATCCGAGGCTGACCCCACCCTATGACGTCATGCGGACGTCATCACAGAAAAAGCGCCAAATTGCAAAAAGTCCATATTTTAGCCAAAAAACGCGTTTTTTCATACTTTTCGCTCATTTGCTATTATTTCCTCTGCATGCTATTTCACGTCCTGAACTGCGCCACCTGCGGGAAACGACCTGAAGACCTCCAGAGCACCAATTCCACCCACAGTTACGACCTCTGTTCGCGGTTAGCCAGGTATTTCTCATAGTTCATCCTCCATACGCCTAAATTCACTGTAAATTGCTCAGAACGCTTAAGGAACACTGAAACTCACTATTTCACCGACAGTTTTCCTCTGCAACACTTCTAAATTACAACTGCAACCTTGAAACCACCGGCTGAGCCTTCATTTCCCGAGTTTTGGTCAAAAACTGTAAACTGCTCGCGCAAACGTGAGACAGTTGGTCAAGCTATTTAAACCTGCCATAGAAGACAGAGGGAGACCAGGCATTGGTCTTATTCATAATTCGAGCAGTATTTCAATTGCTGCGTGTCCACTCCACCCTCTGGTCCCTATAATTCACAGTTGCATTGCAAAAAGTCACCTCTGTGCTGTACTACTCACTTGAACTAATTCACCTGCAAGACAGAAACTGAATAGACCATGGAGACTCCAATTGCACTGAACATCAAGCCTCTCAATGCCCCTCACCAGGAATTAGAATGGAAAGCCCTGGGAGATATGGATTATCAAATGCTAGACTGGTTTCCATTAGGCTCCAAATATAATATCCAGATGCTGAATGAGTTGAAAGCCCAGCACCTTAGTGGAGCTGACATCCTAGGGATTTGGGACTCAAACTTGCCCATCTACAACCTCCCCCAGGTAAATCCTATGCCAGAGTTGATCTACAGATGCCAGGAGTGCTATGATCCAGGCCAAAGAGCTGTCCTCAGCCCTACAGGCGCAATTCTGTTTCATATCACCCCAGAAAGCATAAATGAGATGCTGCACTTCCACACTGCAAAGCCATTGACCCCCCTCCACATGCAGAACTTGATAAAGAAGGGGAATAAGTTGTCAAATGACCAGACCATCAAAATCAACCAGCTGTTTGTACAACCAGGGTCTGAAGCCATCAGAACTCCTCCTATTGGATATCATTACTTGAATGAATTGGGCAGAATGCTAGTGGATTTGATCAGCTATGTCCTAGGCTTCAAGGGAATGGAGGATGTGGATGAAATCATAATGGCAATGCTGTCTATATTCTCTCCTGGAAAACCCCCAGCTGTACATTATGATTATGCCACATACATTGCAGATAAGATCCATGACCAGCTCATGAACTTGAAGAGGGAAAGACTGTTCAGGTATACTTCATACATATACCACCTATTCTTGTTTTATCAGCCAGCCAGCTTCTCTATTCCCTTGAAACAAGTCAATGCCCAGGGGAATCCAAGGTCAGTTGTGTTTTGGACCTCTGTTTTTCATTGTGCCTCTGTATCACCATACACATACTCTGAGTTCATAGACTTATTCATTCATCCAGCCATGACAGTATTGGATGGTGTTCCTCCTCCAAGGTTAACTGATGACATGAGGAGAATTCTCCACCTGAACAAAACCTACAGCATTGGTAATTGGTACCTCTACCAAGACCACACAGTCATCAGAGTATATGGCTGTGAGTTGAAGCCTTTTAGGTTGCCAAGGTATGTCCCCATGAGGCTTTTTGCCTTAGAATATTTCAGGCAATTTGGGAATGCCGACTACCTCCACTTTCAAAGCAAGAACAAGAAGGCACAGTTGAAGGTAAGGAGCCAGCTGGGCCCTTTCCTATACAACAGAAAAGAGGAGGGGTGGAAAGAGGCAAACAGTATCCTAGAGGCCCTCAAACTGCAAACTAGCTTTGAATGGATACCCTATGATCCCAATCACTTTGTCTCCCTCAGGAGGATAAGATACAAATTGGGCAGCTATTCACACGTAAGGCAGCCTGAGATTGAGCAGTATGCCAATAAATTAAGCTGGGAAGAAGGTACCCTAGAAGAAGAAATTACTAGTGAGGAGCTGCTAGAGAGAGAGGCTAGAAATATTCAAAAGAAAGCTGACTTAGAAACTTGTGGACAGGTTCCCCTCTCATACAAAAAACAACTTGGAGCAGCTGCCTCGTCCTCAACAACGCACCATCAAGCTGCCATGAATCCTCCACAGACAGTCAACAAAGGCAAAGAAAAGCAGGTGGAACAGCCACCTCCTATGACCGAAGAGCAAATGGAAACCCTAATGCAGCAACAAGAAGAGATGGAGCAGCAGGGAGAAGGGCAGCAGCAAGAGGAGCAGCAACAACAACAAGAACAAAGGCAGGAACAGCCTGCCCAGCAAAAGCAAACAGTGGAAGCCCCTAAATCCACTGAACAAACTGAGCCTCCAAGGCAAGAGACTTCAGCCGAGGCATCTACACTCCAGACTCCACAAAAGGAGGACACAAGCAGGAAAAGGGACAGAGAAACTCCCCTTACAATATCAGCAACTCATGGGGAGAAGAGGCAGAGAATCAATCCTCTTTCAGAGGAAGAGATGCCAATAAGGCAGCCTCTGGGTATGGTCCCACCCAGCAGGGAAACATCAGCAAGTTCCTTTCAACAGGAACAGGATAGAGCAATGGGAGGAGAAGTGAGTTCCTCTAGGCAGCAAAGGGAAGGTGGGCCTAGTATTAAACAACAGTTCATCGATATTAAGATGAGAAATGAGCCCATCAAGAGACAGCTGTACAACCATCTGCTAAACTTGGCTCCCACCAATCAGCAAAGACTCATGTCTGCATATGATGTGCAGGAAGGCAAAATGATCATGAGTCATTTCATGCCAACAGCAGTACAGCCCCAATCTGCCTCTGATTATTTGAGGACTAACTTGGAAGTCCTTGCCAAGGATATCCACCCAATGGACAAGATAGAACTGCACAAGCAAACGGGTGAGATGGTCTATGCTTCCCTGGCAGACCAAACCTTGGATAACTATAGGCTACAAAATAGCCTTAACAATACAGCCTCTCAACTGGAGTTGGAGAGGGCATCATCCCAGGCAAAGGACAACAGAATAAGGTCCTTGGAAGACATAATCATTGAGATTGGACATGATCCCAAAGATATCAAAGGGATACAAGAGGTATTGAAGTTGAGGGATGCTGACATGGCAGCCTTGAGGAGAAAGATCAAACTCCCTGCCACAATCCACCCTCAAACAGATGAGGTGGCCCAGCAAAGGCATGATCAAGAGGCCACGACCCTGTTGATATCTCTATACAAGGAGCTAATCCGGACTCAAGACAAACTAGGAGAATCAGAGGCTGCAAAGGCAGCACTACAGGCAGCATTGAAGCAAAGAGAAGAGGGTCAAACCTCCCAGCCTCCTCCTGAAATAATCAATCTTGAGGAAGCTCCTCCAACAACTGCCCCTCCTCCTCAGCAAACAGGGCCTACAGCACCAACTACATCAACAACTGCACCAACAACAGAGCAGACTCATAGTCTGGATATGCAGAAGCTCCAAAATGAAATTCAAGTCCTGGAAGCTCAAATGTTGGAGCTCAATTCAGCCAAAGAATCTTTGGCTAAAGTAAATGAGAGATATGATAAGAGCAAACAGAATGCAGCTGAAAAGGAACGAGAAATAAAAGCTCTAAAGAAGAGGATAACTGAGCTTGAGAAGGAGCTCACACTAGAAAAGGTGACAGCAGAGCTAAAAGCAGTCCTTTGGGCCAATATTGGCCGGTCTATCACCAATCAGTGGCAGTACATTGAGACTATAGATGAACAATCAGTACTCATTGCAAAGGCAAACAGGGAAATACACAGAGCTAGAGCAAGCCTTGGCAACATGCCTGATGCTGCCACCAGAATGATCAATATTTTAAATAACAGGACAAGCTCTCAACTGGCCACCATGGGAATTGCTCACAGGACTGAGACAATCTCAATGGTTAAAAGGGTCCTGACACTACGAAACCTGGTTGGAACATTGGAAAGAAGAACCCAGGATATGCAGACTGAAATCAACAAGTTCATGGACAGATTTCAGGCATTACAGAACAGAGGCCTCCCCAGCATATTAAGCAGTGTAGGAAGACTGCTTACCCTTGAAAACTACACTAAGAGGGTTGATGCCTATGCTGCAGGACAAATTGCAAGACAGCCCAGCACTTCAGCAGAATCAGGGCCAGCATCAGGGCAAACTTTATACAATAGGGTGGACAACCTATTTTTTATTATGAATGAGATCAATCATCTGTTTGATGTGCCTCCAAATTTTTTTAAGTATACAGAAGCAGATGAAACCATAGAGGCAATTGTGAAGCACCAATTGCCCACACAGGAAGTCTGGAAGAATTTGACACAGATGATATTATCAAGCCAGAACCTGTAAATGTTAATTTTTTCCAGTTTATAAGTAAGTCATACACAGGCAGAATTTTGATAGATAAGCATACAGAGCAAAGATGAAAGGCTGAGCCAACTCAGCGGGGCTATTCGGTCACCACAGCAGCAATCACAGTCACAGGTGGCAAACCCGAGAAAATACAGCGCAGCAAACATAAAGACGCGTTCTCCAGCATTAAAGCAAAGAGGCTCAACCGACTCACTGACCTCCAAAGGTCAAATTATCCTCTGACAGACTTAAAGAGCATTTATGCTGCATTCAAAGTTGTAATAACTTCTTTTCTACTTTCTGTACGAATTTATGAAGATATTTTCTCTCTCAGATGACTCAATGCCTGAGATATTTTGTATAAACATTCCTATAAAGTCCCCTTCGCATGAGCTTGCAAGGGTTGTTGTTGATTTCTCCTGAAGAAATTCTTATGCTGTAATCCTTTCAGAAGTTTAATAAAGAAAGTGATGGAATTTCTCGGATTTCTGAGGTGTTGAATGCGTTCTGGTGTCTGTTGATAACTGCTGGATTCCTGTGTATTTCACCATACAATAAGTCTCTGTAACTCTCTCTGTTATTTACTTGTTTTGTTAAAATCCATATATGTTATCTGATTTTCAATACTAAGCAACAAGGAAAAAGAATAACTTTCAGGATTTATTCACTGAGTACCCTGGGTTCAATCTGTGTTGTTAATGAATGTTTTCTTCAGCTGTAATCTAGATAAGTGTAATTCTTAATTGCTGCACTTTCAGAATACACCTTTCACAGTGGCCTTTGTCACAGGAATTCAAGTTTTGCTCCTGTGCAGCGTGTTCACTTTCACCTCACCAGCTTAATAGAAAATTCTTAATTGCTTTCTGTTGGTTGACATATATCACCATTTAAGCTAAATTTGTTTGTCTAAGATACACAATAGGCCCTGCAGTTTGAACACCACCAATCCTGCATATCAAATCATTTCACAATTCCAGACTCCATTGCCCAATGGTATTTTACTCTCTAAACACTATATCATAAGACCTGAAAGAAATCCTTCAACCAAAATATAAACCAAAACCTGAGCAAAATAGCTAGCCTAAAACACCATCATAACAGAGACAAATCATAAAGAGAGAGCCCTCTCTGATTACAGTTTGGCTAGAAACTGTGATCCAAAGATTGGTTAGTGGTTACCCCGGCCGTATTCCCTTGGGAGTCATAGGGAACAACCTGGGTGTTAACATAATTGGCGACTCCACTGGGGACTTTTTAGGATTTTTTAATTGCTATTTATCTTCCATAGCTACCATCAAGCCTGAAATCAGTCAAGAGGCCTTAAAACTGTTTCTGCATCACAGTGACAGCTTTAGGGAAGAGCTTATTTAGGGAATCTTCATCTTAGCTTTGAAATATATATAACCATTTCGAAATCTTTATCCAGTCCTTGCAGATATAAAAACTTCCTACAAAATCCCAAAAAGGTTGGAAGCTGGCTCCTAAGAAAAATCCACGGTATACTAGGGCAAATCCTGACCCTAATCCACCCATCATTGTTGATAATCCAAATACCATCCCTAGAAACATTAGGAAGCAACAAAGGCAGGAGCAGCCTGCTGTTTTGACCTCAGTTGCAGATTTCCCTAACCTTTCTACTCCACTTAAAGTCCTCTTTCGGTCTGTTCCTACTTCCCCTAGTTCACCATCCACTTCTCACAGTCCTCCTCTCACATCTCATCCACTGCACATATCCCCTTGACCACACTCTAGGTTCAGCTTTACCTGTTACCCCTGTGTTACCCATCGTCCCTATTATCCCAGCTGCCCCTGTTAATCCTTTAAACCCTGTAAATATGGCTAATAGATATGCACCCTTGCAGCTACCTGCTAATCCTGCAGCTCTACCCCAGGATTACCAAACCAAAATCTCATATTTTGACTCCACTGGCCCTTACTCTGCTATTCAACATGCTAAGAGGATGCAAGATCACTTTGAAAACTATGAAATAGATGATGACAGTGTCAGGATGAGAATCTTTGTCCAAAGCCTGACAGGTGATGTTAGAACCTGGTTCAGGTCGATCGCTGCAAATACTATCACAACCCCTGATGAGCTTTATCAGGCCTTTACTACCAGATGGGAGAAGAAGAAAGATCCCCTGCACATACTTGGTGAATATGAAACAATCAAGAGAGGTCCTCAAGAGACCGTTCTGGAGTATTGTGCTAGATTCAACAATGTGTACAATGCAATACCACAAAACCTAAGACCTCCTCCTGATTTGGCCTTGTACAAGTTCCCTGATGGATTTGATTCTGACATGGCCTATCAGTTGAAGGAAAGAGAACCTGAAACCCTTGAAGATGCTCAAAAGGCTGCTGTCACAGTGGAAGCAAACCTGATTGCCAAAAGAAACAGGGCAAGGTTGGAAAAGAGAAACATATACAAAGAAGAACCTACAGCCTTTGACCAAAAACTTGATGCAATACTTAATGGTATGAAAAGGTTGGGTGATAGGGTAGAATCAGTGGAGAGAAAAGCATCATGGGAAGCACCACAAAACAACCCTCCTAGGAATCCAAATTTTAGGAGAACTCAAAACCTAAATGTTGGTAAGACCAGTGCTGACCAGGACATAAGACCCCCTTTCCAAGAAAATTATGCAGAAACTTCCACATCAGCAGAGCCCAATGAAGATCCTGAGATTAATTTAATAGGTCTAGATGGTGAAAGTCAAGTTTTCTTAACACAAGAAGACCATGAGGATGAGGAAATCAAGCTGTTCCAAACTAAATCAGGGGAATCCTTTGACTTTAAACAAGGCTATGACACTGCTGTTTATGAAGTCCATAAACAGTACAAGCTAAGGAGCAGAACTGTGAATGTCAGCCAGCCTGAAAAGAAAAAGGATAATCAGCAGCCTGAAAGAGTTATAGTCACAGAACCTAATGACAAAATAAATTTACCTACAGAAGAAGTGACTGTTGAAGAGATCACTGAACCGCTGTCCTTAAGACAGCAGTCTCTGGACACTTCATCTTCTCATCCTAATTTAAATGTTACTCCTCAAGAGATGAGTAAAAAGGATAAATCTCAAAGTCAAGATAAAAATCTAGAAGGAGATTTAATGAACAAGGAAAGGACTGTCACCTACAACCACAAGGCCCAATCTGAAAAACCCTTTGACTTAGAAACTGAAATTGGCAAAATAAAGATAGCCATTCCTCTCTTGGAATTAGCCAAGCATGACATCTATAAATTGCAAATCAAAAGATCCCTTCAACTCACTAGTAACAAAGATGATGTCAATGTGATGGATGACACCCCAGAACTCCTGTTTGGCCCAGAAGTGGATGGAAAAACAGTAATCACAGGGGTTCTGCCTTTCTATGTCAGTTTACATATTCATGATAAAATATTACATAATGCAATGTTTGACTCAGGTGCCTCTCACAACCTCATGCCAAAAGCAGTCATGGAGAGATTGAATTTAGACATAACAAGACCATACAAGGATCTGTTTTCCTTTGACTCCAGCCAAGTCAAGTGTCTAGGTCTCATAAAAGACTTATGTGTGTCTCTAGTTCAATACCCAAACAAGACAATCCTAATGGATGTGGTAGTTGCTGATATCCCACCTAAGTATGGAATGCTGTTATCAAGATCATGGGGAGCTAAACTCCAAGGTTCCCTGCAATTAGACATGTCATATGCCACCATCTCTGTGTTTGGGCAACCAAAAAGACTGTACAGAGAAACACTAATGAAGTACATGGTCAGCAGTGAAGAAAAACCTCAAAATTTTCCTATATATGCTGTCCATTCAGACATAGACTCATACATTCTCTTCAATGACACCACTACTCCCTCAAAAGGTGAGGTTGAAACCAAGATATTCATACAAGAGGAAGATGCAAATGAAAGTAGTACCACTCCTGAAACAACAGTCAATCAAACATCAGATAGTGCTGCTGCCTTAGTTGTCAAGAAAATCCAATCAAACAAGGAGACTGTCCTAAAAAACAAGCTAGAGAAAAAATCACAATTGCTACTTACATTACCAGCCCATGAACAAATCATAAAATCTCCTTCCCAACAAGATATTCTATGGTTCCTTGAATTTGATGGCTCAGTCAACAAATTGGGGGCAGGAGCTGGAGTTTGGGTACACAATAAAGAAAATAGTCATGCAGAAGGCAGAGCCTATAGATTGAATTTCAGATGTACTAATAACATGGCAGAATATGAAGCCCTTTTACTAGGACTCAAGTTAGTAAAGTTCTTACAAGCTGCCAGGGTTTCAATCATGGGTGATTCAGATTTAGTTATCCAACAGGTGAAGGGAAACTTTGTCACCAATGACAAAAGACTAAGGACTTATAGGTCTGCTGTTGCTGAGGTACTAAACTTTTTCTCTGAATTCCAAATTACTAAAATTCCTAGAACCCACAATCTACATGCTCATAGTTTAGCCACCTTTGCAAGTACCTGCAAGTTGCCCTTTGAGCCCCACCATTGTTTTACAGCTGAGGTAAAACACAGACCCTCCATTCCAAACAATATCAATGATTGGCAAGTATTTGAGGATGACAAGCAAATAAACCATTTTTTAACTATGCAGCAAGAATTTGCAGGACTAAATATTGACTCTGAGACAGCAAGTCAATCACAAATACTTGAGACAGCAAGTCAATCACAAATACTTGAGACAGCAAGTCAATCACAAATATTTGATGGAGCAAGTCCATCACAAATACAGTTTCAACAGACTGCTCAGCCAATATCACCTAGAACTGCAAAACAAATGTTGAATCCAACTATTTTCAATATAGAAAACATCCAGCAAATTCAACAAGTTGACTGGGAAGAGGGAGTGTCCAATGCTGAAACTGAAATCATTGAGCTAAAAGACAATTTTCTACCAACAGGCCTAACCCCACTAGAGGACATCTTTGATTCAAATGATATTCCCAGAAAACCAAAAATGCAGCCCCTAAATGCAGCCATTGAAGAATGTAACATAGGTACAATTGACAAACCCAAGATAATTAAATTATCTGCTTCCTTACCTCCTGACCAAAAGCCAAAATACATTGACCTCTTCAAAGAGTTCCAGGATGTTTTTGCATGGAGCTATGAGGACCTAAAGTCCTATGACACCTCTGTAATCCAACACACTATCCCTCTCAAACCAGATCAAAAGCCCTTTAAACAAAAACTGAGGAGAATCAATCCTATGCTTCTCCCAGCAATGGAACAAGAGGTACAAAAAATGTTCAAAGCAGGCATCATAGCACCAATCAGATTCTCTGAATGGATCTCCAACCTAGTCCCTACAAGAAAGAAGACTGGCGAAATTAGGCTGTGTGTGGACTTAAGGAATCTGAACCAAGTATCCTTAAAAGACAACTACCCCTTACCCAAGATGGATCACATTCTTCAAAGGGTGGTAGGGGCCTCAAGGATCTCATTACTGGATGGATTTTCAGGCTTCAATCAAATCTTAGTTCACCCTGATGATCAGGACAAAACAGCATTTACAACCCCATGGGGAACTTTCAAATATGTAAAGATGCCTTTTGGATTGAAAAATGCAGGGGCAACATTTCAAAGAGCAATGGACATTGCTTTTGCAAAGGAGATTCATGACTTTTTAGTCATTTATCTAGATGACCTAACACCTTTCTCAAAATCAGACCAAGAACATATAAAACATCTGAGACAGATCTTCCTAAAATGCAGAAAATATGGAATCTCCTTGAATCCTAAGAAGTCCCTCTTTGGTTTAGAGGAAGGTAAGCTATTGGGCCATATCATCTCTAAAGATGGCATTAGAATTGACCCAGATAGGATACAAGCTATCCTACAAATGCCTCACCCAAGGAATGTCAAAGAATTACAAGGATTCTTGGGAAAAATCAATTTCTTGAGAAGGTTTATCCCAAACCTAGCAGAGCTAATCAGATTATTAAATAACATGCTGAAAAAGGATTCAAAAGTGAAGTGGACTGTTGAAGCCAATCAAGCATTTGAAGGTATAAAATTGGCCCTTACCCAAACCCCAGTCTTGACCAATCCTCAGTTCGACAGAGAATTTATCATTTTCTCTTTTGCCTCCCAACATACTATTGCTGCTGTTCTATTACAAAAGGATGACCAAGGAAATGAGAAGCCAATTGCTTTCTTTAGCAAAGCTCTCAGAGATGCACCTTTGAAGTATCAAATCATGGAAAAACAAGCTTATGCTTTAGTCAAAGCAATTAAAGACTTTAGGATTTATATCCTTTATTCCCATGTTAAAGCATATGTGCCAAGTCCTATTGTCAAAGACATTCTCACCCAAGAGAATTTAGAAGGCAGAAGAGGAAAATGGATTGCCAGCATTTTGGAATTTGACATTGAGATAAAACCTACAAAACTAATAAAAGGGCAAGGTTTGGCCAAATTAATGACAGAAACAAATTTTCAAGCCTTAGACATCAATCAGCTGGACAGTGGAACAGAGCTGGCGACTCCAAAGATCAATGTAGCCTTTGAACAATCCCCTTGGTACTCTGATATCTGTTATGTGTTACAAAACCTGTGTGCTCCCCCAGGACTGTCCAAAACTAAGTGTAGGTTCTTAAAAATGAAAACATCAAGATTTTGTGTGATGGATGGCAATTTGCTTTGGAAAAACCATGAAGGTATATTGCTGCACTGTTTAATGGAAAATGAAACTAACAATATCATGCAAGAGTTTCATGCAGGAGACTGTGGTGGACACTTGTACTGGAAGTCCACTGTGGATAAAATACTAAGGGCTGGGTACTACTGGCCCACCATGTTCTCTGATGTTAAGAAATTCACCACCTCATGTCATAAATGTCAAGTGTTTGAGGGAAAGAGGCAGTTGCTGCCACTTCCTTTAAGGCCTATAGCAACAGAGAGACCTTTTCAACAATGGGGTTTGGACTTCATTGGGGAAATTCATCCCTCATCTTCAGGCCAACATAGATGGATCTTAACAGCCACAGACTACTTCACCAAGTGGATTGAAGCTGTTCCATGCAGACAAGCAAATGATTCCACTATCATTCAGTTCTTGGAGAACAACATATTGGCTAGATTTGGCTGTCCTGACAAAGTAATAACAGACAATGCTGCTGCTTTCAGATCCAAGAAAATGGTCAACTTCTGCCATAAATTTCACATCACTCTGGGCCATTCCACTGCATACTATCCTCAAGGAAATGGCCTTGCTGAGTCATCAAATAAAAGCCTAGTAAATATCATAAAGAAGGTGCTGGAAGAGAACAAAAAGAACTGGCACAAGAAACTAGTCAATGCCTTATGGGCAGATAGACTAACAACAAAAAGATCAATTGGTACCAGCCCATATGAGTTGGTTTATGGACTAGAAGCCAAATTTCCCTCATCACTAGGAGTGCCTGTTATGAAGCTTCTTCAAGAAAGCCAAGCAGAACCAAATGATATGCAAAGAAGGATCAATCAGATAATTTGTTTGCAGCAAACTAGGGACCAAGTTTTCAGCAGAGTGCAAGTATTACAAGAGAAATTAAAGAAGGCCTTTGATAGAAGAACTAAGGCAGAAGACTTCAGCATTGGTGACAAAGTCCTCAAGTGGGATGCAAGAAGAGAGGAGAAGGGAAAACATGGAAAATTCGATTCCCTTTGGAGAGGACCATTTGCTGTCCAAGCAGTACAAGGAAACAACACTTACTTCCTTAAGAGTCTCAATGAAACTGATTTGGATGAAGGTCCTGTGAATGGCAGGATGCTGAAGCACTATTTTGAATATCACCCATGAGTGCAACCTGATTCTCCCATGTAAATATGCAGATGTATATATTATTTTCTGTTCAAAATTGTAAAAAATGCAGCTTTCTTACTTTATTGACTGCCAGCGAAAGGTAAATAGAATTAGAGGTCTACCAAGAAGAGAAGCACACAATTTGGCACTTCAAAGCAGCAAACTTCAAGAATGATATGGGCAGCCAAAGAGCAAGGCAATCTGACCTGCTGTTCTTGGTCTTTCAAATGAAAAACCATCCCCATGTGGAGCCACTGTTAGCTACCTATACCAATAGGTTTCATATTTCATGATTGGCAAGAGAAGTTCCAAATATGCTCTGCTTTGGCTATGCAAAGATCCCATATTTCCTGAAGGAGACAAGGTAGGAAAAGAGCTCAACATGGTTCCAAATTTTGATGGATGATTCAACAGTATAATCTGGATCATGCCATGTTTGAATTTTCTGTTGTAGAATAGAGAAGGAAGTCTGTCCAAACTGTCTAATCTTGGCAGACAAAGTAGTTCAGGTAGAGAAAAGAAGGCTCCCAACAGCTTAATCTGGGACCTTGGAAGAAATAAGGGCAGAAGTAGATAGAAAACAAAAGAAAAAAGCCAAAGAAAAGAAAAGGCAAGTAAGGGTCTGCAAGTCCAAATGCACCCTCCAAGAAGGAATAAAAAAATGCTAGGCAAATAGATGGGTAGGCAGTTGGAGTTACAGAAAGGTCATTTCTTACAAGTTGCATGGGTGATGACTTGGTTGACCAAAGCAAAGTTAATGAAATTCAGATGGAGTTACTCTTCATCAAGTTACAACAATCAAGAAGCATGTCTAACCTCCCTTCTCCCCCTCTCCATTTCATTTACTAACAATCCCTCAACATCTGAGATTCATGGGATAGATTATGGTTTCATAGTGGTTCTTAATCTTTTAGAAGCCACATTTCTTGTCTAAAAATCTTTTCATTTTGATCTACTCTCTAAACTAAGTAAGTTTCGAATAAGCTTAGTGGTTTCCCCTCCATTTACCCCTTCATCCATATTAACTCTAACACTACTATGTAAACCCCCTACATTACCTTTCCCCTACTAGTATTAACACCATGGTGTATAAACCCCAAAATTTGTATAAATATCCCTCCCTTTGGCATTATAGCCAATAAGTTCTCTGTCAGGAATCAAATGGCATCTGGTCACTTTGATGAACCTAACCCTAACCCCCTCCCTCCTCTCAATTCATTTGGCCCCTTGGAAAGCTTCATTTGATAAAAGAGCCTCACAAATGACCTGGTTTTGCCTATACCCACTTCATTTACAAAAATAACCCCTAAATACCCACTTCGTTCTCTTATCCAAAGTATTGGGCTGTCTTATTGCGCATCGGAAAACCTTACAAAACCCCTTTATCCATGAAACCCCTTTGAAACTACCAAAAAAACCCCGAAAAACCCACTTTCCGCTGCTTAACCAAAGTTTGCGCATATATTCAATTTTTCGGATATATTGAAAAGACATCAAAAAATATATATTTATTCCTCCGCCCGTGGCCGTATCCCACCTATCACGTCATCATCCCGACCACCGTTCGGATCAGATTCCAAGAAAGTGACGTTGCGTTACGTCAGGGCGCGGCCACGCGTCGCCCATTGAGGGCTCTCGGAGCAACCTCTGACAAGTGCGGGGCCGTATCATAACCGCCCCGAGAAACCGCGACGGCTAGGGCTAAACCGTAACCGTTAGGTCATTCACCGCCCGGTTTGCGGGTCCAGCGCCATCCCCACGTCATCACCGTGCCTGCCACCGCATCACACTTTTGTCCGCATCTGTGCCAACGTGCCTGCCACCTCATTACCCCGTGGACCAATGGCAGCCCGCCACCTCATCCGATGACGTCATGCTGACGTCATCCGAGGCTGACCCCACCCTATGACGTCATGCTGACGTCATCACAGAAAAAGCGCCAAATTGCAAAAAGTCCATATTTTAGCCAAAAAACGCGTTTTTTTGTACTTTTCGCTCATTTGCTACTGTTTCCTCTGCATGCTATTTTTACGTCCTGAACTGCGCCACCTGCGGGAAACGACCTGAAGACCTCCAGAGCACCAATTCCACCCACAGTTACGACCTCTGTTCGCGGTTAGCCAGGTATTTCTCATAGTTCATCCTCCATACGCCTAAATTCACTGTAAATTGCTCAGAACGCTTAAGGAACACTGAAACTCACTATTTCACCGACAGTTTCCTCTGCAACACTTCTAAATTACAACTGCAACCTTGAAACCACCAGCTGAGCCTTCATTTCCCGAGTTTTGGTCAAAAAACTGTAAACTGCTCGCGCAAACGTGAGACAGTTGGTCAAGCTATTTAAAACCTGCCATAGAAGACAGAGGGAGACCAGGCATTGGTCTTATTCATAATTCGAGCAGTATTTCAATTGCTGCGTGTCCACTCCACCCTCTGGTCCCTATAATTCACAGTTGCATTGCAAAAAGTCACCTCTGTGCTGTACTGCTCACTTGAAACTAATTCACCTGCAAGACAGAAACTGAATAGACCATGGAGACTCCAATTGCACTGAACATCAAGCCTCTCAATGCCCCTCACCAGGAATTAGAATGGAAAGCCCTGGGAGATATGGATTATCAAATGCTAGACTGGTTTCCATTGGGCTCCAAATATAATATTCAGATGCTGAATGAGTTGAAAGCCCAGCACCTTAGTGGAGCTGACATCCTAGGGATTTGGGACTCAAACTTGCCCATCTACAACCTCCCCCAGGTAAATCCTATGCCAGAGTTGATCTACAGATGCCAGGAGTGCTATGATCCAGGCCAAAGAGCTGTCCTCAGCCCTACAGGCTCAATTCTGTTTCATATCACCCCAGAGAGCATAAATGAGATGCTGCACTTCCACACTGCAAAGCCATTGACCCCCCTCCACATGCAGAACTTGATAAAGAAGGGGAACAAGTTGTCAAATGACCAAGTCATCAAAATCAACCAGCTGTTTGTACAACCAGGCTCTGAAGCCATCAGAACTCCTCCTATTGGATATCAGTACTTGAATGAATTGGGCAGAATGCTAGTGGATTTGATCAGCTATGTCCTAGGGTTCAAGGGACTGGAGGATGTGGATGAAATCATAATGGCAATGCTGTCTATATTCTCTCCTGGTAAGCCCCCAGCTGTACATTATGATTATGCCACATACATTGCAGATAAGATCCATGACCAGCTCATGAATTTGAAGAGGGAAAGACTGTTCAGGTATACTTCATACATATACCACCTATTCTTGTTTTATCAGCCAGCCAGCTTCTCTATTCCCTTGAAACAAGTCAATGCCCAGGGAATCCAAGGTCAGTTGTGTTTTGGACCTCTGTTTTTCATTGTGCCTCTGTATCACCATACACATACTCTGAGTTCATAGACTTATTCATTCATCCAGCCATGACAGTATTGATGGTGTTCCTCCTCCAAGGTTAACTGATGACATGAGGAGAATTCTCCACCTGAACAAAACCTACAGCATTGGTAATTGGTACCTCTACCAAGACCACACAGTCATCAGAGTATATGGCTGTGAGTTGAAGCCTTTTAGGTTGCCAAGGTATGTCCCCATGAGGCTTTTTGCCTTAGAATATTTCAGGCAATTTGGGAATGCCGACTACCTCCACTTTCAAAGCAAGAACAAGAAGGCACAGTTAAGGTAAGGAGCCAGCTGGGCCCTTTCTATACAACAGAAAAGAGGAGGGTGGAAAGAGGCAAACAGTATCCTAGAGGCCCTCAAACTGCAAACTAGCTTTGAATGGATACCCTATGATCCCAATCACTTTGTCTCCTCAGGAGGATAAGATACAAATTGGGCAGCTATTCACACGTGAGCAGCCTGAGATTGAGCAGTATGCCAATAAATTAAGCTGGGAAGAAGGTACCCTAGAAAAGAAATTACTAGTGAGGAGCTGCTAGAGAGAGAGGCTAGAAATATTCAAAAGAAAGCTGACTTAGAAACTTGTGGACAGGTTCCCCTCTCATACAAAAAACAACTTGGAGCAGCTGCCTCGTCCTCAACAACGCATCATCAAGCTGCCATGAATCCTCCACAGACAGTCAACAAAGGCAAAGAAAAGCAGGTGGAACAGCCACCTCCTATGACCGAAGAGCAAATGGAAACCCTAATGCAGCAACAAGAAGAGATGGAGCAGCAGGGAGAAGGGCAGCAGCAAGAGGAGCAGCAACAACAACAAGAACAAAGGCAGGAACAGCCTGCCCAGCAAAAGCAAACAGTGGAAGCCCCTAAATCCACTGAACAAACTGAGCCTCCAAGGCAAGAGACTTCAGCTGAGGCATCTACACTCCAGACTCCACAAAAGGAGGACACAAGCAGGAAAAGGGACAGAGAAACTCCCCTTACAACATCAGCAACTCATGGGGAGAAGAGGCAGAGAATCAATCCTCTTTCAGAGGAAGAGATGCCAATAAGGCAGCCTCTGGGTATGGTCCCACCCAGCAGGGAAACATCAGCAAGTTCCTTTCAACAGGAACAGGATAGAGCAATGGGAGGAGAAGTGAGTTCCTCTAGGCAGCAAAGGGAAGGTGGGCCTAGTATTAAACAACAGTTCATCGATATTAAGATGAGAAATGAGCCCATCAAGAGACAGCTGTACAACCATCTGCTAAACTTGGCTCCCACCAATCAGCAAAGACTCATGTCTGCATATGATGTGCAGGAAGGCAAAATGATCATGAGTCATTTCATGCCAACAGCAGTACAGCCCCAATCTGCCTCTGATTATTTGAGGACTAACTTGGAAGTCCTTGCCAAGGATATCCACCCAATGGACAAGATAGAACTGCACAAGCAAACGGGTGAGATGGTCTATGCTTCCTGGCAGACCAAACCTTGGATAACTATAGGCTACAAAATAGCCTTAACAATACAGCCTCTCAACTGGAGTTGAGAGGGCATCATCCCAGGCAAAGGACAACAGAATAAGGTCCTTGGAAGACATAATCATTGAGATTGGACATGATCCCAAAGATATCAAAGGGATACAAGAGATATTGAAGTTGAGGGATGCTGACATGGCAGCCTTGAGGAGAAAGATCAAACTCCCTGCCACAATCCACCCTCAAACAGATGAGGTGGCCCAGCAAAGGCATGATCAAGAGGCCACAACCCTGTTGATATCTCTATACAAGGAGCTAATCCGGACTCAAGACAAACTAGAGAATCAGAGGCTGCAAAGGCAGCACTACAGGCAGCATTAAGCAAAGAGAAGAGGGTCAAACCTCCCAGCCTCCTCCTGAAATAATCAATCTTGAAGAAGCTCCTCCAACAACTGCCCCTCCTCCTCAGCAAACAGGGCCTACAGCACCAACTACATCAACAACTGCACCAACAACAGAGCAGACTCATAGTCTGGATATGCAGAAGCTCCAAAATGAAATTCAAGTCCTGGAAGCTCAAATGTTGGAGCTCAATTCAGCCAAAGAATCTTTGGCTAAAGTAAATGAGAGATATGATAAGAGCAAACAGAATGCAGCTGAAAAGGAACGAGAAATAAAAGCTCTAAAGAAGAGGATAACTGAGCTTGAGAAGGAGCTCACACTAGAAAAGGTGACAGCAGAGCTAAAAGCAGTCCTTTGGGCAATATTGGCCGTCTATCACCAATCAGTGGCAGTACATTGAGACTATAGATGAACAAACAGTACTCATTGCAAAGGCAACAGGAAATACACAGAGCTAGAGCAAGCCTTGGCAACATGCCTGATGCTGCCACCAGAATGATCAATATTTTAAATAACAGGACAAGCTCTCAACACTGGCCACCATGGAATTGCTCACAGGACTGAGACAATCTCAATGGTTAAAAGGGTCCTGACACTACGAAACCTGGTTGGAACATTGAAAGAAGAACCCAGGATATGCAGACTGAAATCAACAAGTTCATGGACAGATTTCAGGCATTACAGAACAGAGGCCTCCCCAGCATATTAAGCAGTGTAGGAAGACTGCTTACCCTTGAAAACTACACTAAGAGGTTGATGCCTATGCTGCAGGACAAATTGCAAGACAAGCCAGCAC